>JARHVA010000026.1:1712500-2142500 GCA_037957365.1 Torreya grandis | reverse complement strand
TAAAATCCTATAAAATATTTAATACTTAAATTTTTAGGTTTATATATATATATATATATATATATATATATATATCTGCACAGTTGTGCCTTAGACATGCATATATCTTAACCTGATATAGTTTTCAATAATTATGTTTCTCCACATAGTGTAAAATGGATTAAAAGATACTCATAAATATTCGGAGTTAAAAACACCCATGTTTAATGTCACACCCCAAGTGGGTTCCAAAACCTAAGTCCATATAATATGTTTATAGTGTCTAATAGGCTCAACATAAAATATTGGGCATGGCTTCTTAGTTTCTAGGTGAAAACAAATAAACTAAAAACCTTAAATACCCCTAAAGATTTTTCCTATAGTCTATCAAAGGTTGAAATAATATAAACAAAAATGTTTTTGAGTTATAAATTTAAAATGGCACAGGACCTAAATCCTAGGCCATTCTTACTAGGGTTCTTTGGGTTATATGTTGGATCTTGTGTATGGTCGAGCCATCCACACAGACCAAAATTTATCCCATTTATAATTTCATTAAAATTTAAATAGTTTAAAACCCTTACTAACATTCTTGAATTTACCAGAAATTCCTCATATTATATGAAATATAAAACAACTCCTACCTAGTAACGAAACCAACAATGCCCAATTTGAATTTTCTTCTTCCTCCTTTATCTTCTACATCTATCATATTTTGTCCCCACACAAGCCTCCTTCTTCCATTTTATTAGTTTGTATGCTTAATTCATGCAACCTATTCCTCCAATTCTCTACCAACTCTCAGTGCCTATTCAAGACTACATTCATGCATATTATGAATAATAACAATCATCATGCCAAAATCCCTAAAACTCCTAGATTATCTTTCATAATGATTTTTTATCAATTTAATGACTGCTTAACCCTAATCCTCTCAAAAATTCTATCATTAAACCATAAAATAATAATAACCCTTCAAATTTATGCGTGATAATGTCAACTTCACTAAAAGCCATCAAAACCTTATAATTCCATATGACAATGTTGATATAGCATATAGCTATTAAAAGAGAATTGAATATAACAAGTCTATAAAACATTATATAATTCAATGTTAATGCAACTAATCACAAACCTTCAGTGTAAGTCATAAACACATTGATTAAACACAATGACTTTTCCAAATTATTTAGATAATATAATGACTATTTAATAATATGAATATTACGACCTTAGTCAACACAAAATCATATATAATATTGTTTCTTATTATCACTAAATAATGAAACTATTGATATTGATTTGACATTAGGATACACAATCATTATAAACAACAATAATCTTCTAAGTATGATAATCACTTAACAAACTAATCAAGTAAAGCATTAGAATCAATTAACTATTTATAATTATGAATACTAAACAAAACATTGTTTATAATTCACTCAACTATATCTAAGACAAAGGTAAGTTACATTAGTACAAGTAAAGTTTTACTCATTCACTAAATCAATAACATCAAAAAACATTAATGCAATAACACAACTAGATTAGTGAAATCACATAACTAATTAACATGATCATCAACAGAAATGAAGACCACATCTGAAGTATGTTAACAATCATTTGAATGCATACAAAAAAAGACATAGTACAACTATCTAATTCAAGTAATGAATAAGATATATTAATATATCATGGTGTTTCTATCCTTTCCCTATGTCATCCCCCAATGCCTCCATCTACACCACCCTCTCCAATGATGCCCTCCTTCCATCACACTCTAAGGGATGGATCGGTCCTACATTCACCTCAAAGAAATGAAGGTCATTATCTCTCTCTCTCTCTCTCTCTCTATATATATATATATATATATATATATATATATATATACCACAAAATACTATTGTATAAACTAATAAACATGATCATAATGTTCTCAATATAAAACTACAACTAACTCCATAGATAAGAAATAATTTTAGAAATGAAGGTCATTATCTCTCTCTCTCTCTCTCTCTCTCTCTACATATATATATATATATATATATATATATATATATATATATATATATACCACAAAATACTATTTTATAAACTAATAAACATGATCATAATGTTCTCAATATAAAACTATAACTAACTCCATAGGTAAGAAATCATGTAAATTAAGTAATATATAATTATCCAGTAATAAGAATATGAAATAACGCTTAATTAAATAGTAGTTAATCAAATAATAACCATAATAATCCATGAATCAATAGGTTATTAAGCTTAGAGAGAAATCAGGATGTGACATGTAAATAATCTTTTAAATATGTATTTTGATACAACACCCTTTATTCTTATAATGAAAAAGGTACCTTGCTCCACTATGTAATGAAATAAGAGGCCCCTCATATTTGTGAATAAGCATATGGGGGTATTTATGGTGGTCACTATAGTAGACATGCTACAACACACATATGCTTACATATGGGATACTTTTGGCCTACTTTAGAAAATGAGGCTATCTATTCCAAAAAGTGTAATTCTTTCCAACTTTATGATGGATTAATCCATTCACCACCAGTTGAGCTCCAAATGGTGGAGTCTCCTTGGCCATTTTCCATGTGGGGATCATATCTCATTGAAAAATTACCTTGATCACAAGATGGTCATATTTTTATGATTACTAATACTAAATATTTTACTAAATGGGTAGAAGTCATGCCTCTTGTCAATGTCATGAGAACCACTATTTATAAATTTATCCTTAAATAAATCATTTATCACTTTGGAGTTCCCCATACTATCATTTATGATAATGGAAATAATTTCAAAAACAAAGAAATAGTTGTGTGTTAATCCCACAAATTTTCCACACCTTACCATCCATAATGCAATGGCTAAGCTGAGGCCACCAACAAAATTATTAATAAAATTATATAAAATACCATTCATGAAACCCATAATGATTTATATATTCACTTATATCCTACACTTTGGACATATCACACTAGCATACATACTACCAATAGGGTAACACTGTTGTCACTAGTCTATGGTTCCTACTTCATATTACCATTAAAAGTTGAACTCCCATCTTTACATATATCTCTTCATGATATCATTACCATTTAATAATTAAGTGAAAATGACCTTCATGCCTTTTATTTTCTTGATGAACATTGTCTATCCACTCTTCAACATAACTACCAATACAAGGCTTGGATCACCAGACAACATAATAAAAAGGTTAAAATCAGCAATTTCAATATTGGTGATCTAGTCCTTAGATTAAACTATATGCATGATAAAGAATGAAAATATGTCCAAAAATGTTGGGGCACTTATTTAGTGAAAGACATTCTTGGTCCTAGCACCTATCTCCTATAAACTAACGAAGGCCATGTTTGTAAAGAAACCACTAATGTGCAATTTTTGAAGAAATATTTTGCTTAAATATTTTACGTCTTATCATAGTTATATATATTGTCCTACTAACACTTCTTGTAGGATTTTTACATATATCTCACCCTCTACAATAGTCTCTTTTTACACAAACCTTAGTTCCTTCCATTGGTCCTTTGGTTTCTTTATTTTCATGAGTTACATTGTAATACCATGGATAGGACCTGATTTTCCTCATGAATTCCTTTTGTTTTCATACATTGATTTTTCATATCAAGTTTTTTATTTTCTAGTAATTTGTTCACCCAATTCGATTTTTATTTTGTGAGTTGTAGTGTAAGATCATGGATAGGACTAGGCCCTCCTCACAAATACCATTTTTTCCTTTTTTTCACACACTTGGATTTCTCTTTTATGAGTTTTAGTATAAGACCATGGATATGACCAGGCTCTCCTTATAAAATCACCATATTATTTCAAAATACTTTTACTAAATCAAGTTTTCCTTTTATATAATGTTGAGAAATGGTTACAATTTTGTAATTCCATATTCTTAGCTCCATTTTTTGTTTATTTTTTAGTCACAACTTGCACAAAAAACTATCTTAGCATATTTTATTACACTTACATTCTTATGATAAAGAATCTTACTTACATGTCATTGTATCCCTTTTCACATTATCACATTTTTTACTATTTTAAGTAATTCAATTTTTTTCATGTTCCTTTCTTATTGACTTCATTTCCTTCCATTCTTTAGATAAAACAAGGTCGAATCCAATACATAATGTTTATTTCACATGAATAAATAAGATTCTTAGACACCATGCTATCTTTATTAGCAACTAAGTCCAAATTTTTCAAGTGATAGTAATTTTTAGCACCGATGTTTGGTTCTTCGAATTTGTATGGAGGAAGAATAAAAAAATCCATCAAAATTTAAAATCCAAATCATTTAAAATAAAAGAAATGATCAAAAGGCAATTTAAAAATTAAAAAGTCAACATCACACCAAAATATGTCCAATCAAAGTTCAAACTCCACAATTGGCTTCATGATAGATTCAAGGTCCATTGGGGTGTGATAGGCTGGTAGATTGGGATAAGGGAATTATAAATAATCCATAATGATACCCACTTTATCATGCAAGTACCCAATATTCGTAGTAGACTGATGGATCTATAAGGGGTCTTGAGGAATGAGGAACATGTTATGGGAAGGTGGGTCCACTTAAATTTTCATGCATATAGCCTTAATGAGATGATATTCATACTTCATTTTATAACCCAAGATTTGTGTGGTTATGATAAGTTCTTCAGAGTCCTTAATGTCAAAAGTCCTCTTATTTTGATAGACCTAATTTTAGTGTCTTGACTTCGATAAAGAGTTTTCTCTACCTTGATTTTTTATTCATCTCCCCCACCACCCATTTAATTCCCCCCTTGATAGGAAATTTTTATTATAAATCTATTTCCTCACTTTTATATTCCCTCTTCTTCACATCTTAAAAATATGCTAGTACCATATTATTTTGGTTTTATCTATCTTTAAAAAAAATAGTATGTCCAAGTGATCATGGATTATTTTATTTAAACCATTGCTTTAAATTTATAAAACCTATTTGGTTTCATTCAAAAAAAATTAGTTATCATTTTTTTTTGACAATTCCATCCATTTCTTTAATTTTGTATTCTTTTTTTTTGGATAATTGTGTTTGTTTCTATATCTTTATACTTTTTACATTGTTAAGTGAGTTTGGATTATTACTTCTCACTCACTAATGTTATTTCCCTTTCATGTACTTTTTCCATTCATGATTGAGTAAGGATTGCTACTACTCACTTATAATTTTTTTTTTACCATCTTTTGCCCATCTTTGTCTAAGTAAGGATTGAAATTGCTTTCACATTGATGTCAGATTACCATTTTTACTTGTATCCTTAGTTTGATTTGGTTTGTTTACCTTTCTTAATTAAGTTATACTTGTTTGAATTTTTCAATCATTTAGTAGCCTTGAATTTTTGGTTACATGATTTAATCTAAATTTTGAATTGGTCATTTGGTCCTAACTTAGAATTTATCACCCTAGCTTACTAAATTTACAAGTACATCATGCCTACACATTTCAGTTATTTTGAATTTCCCATGTTTATTTTTTAAATCACTAGTTTTATATCCTTGGGTTTGTCCATATCAGTATATGCACTCTCCATTATCAAAACTAAAAACACATCAGAAAACCATTAAGTGATAAATGTAAGTCAAGGTACACACACATTACTTTTATTTTAGTTATTTCATTTCAGCTATTTACTTTCAGTTATTTTATGATTTAAAATAATTTAATTTACTTAGCTTTAACATTGTGTGTTGATATGTTCTTTTCCCAAAGCACCATCCTATGTTACACCTAAATGACACATGATGAGTTTTGAGTGGGGCATATGTATATACATAATATTTTCAAACTTTAACAATTATTGATTCTTTCTCTCTTGTAGGAAATCATTGAGTCTCAATATTTTTGAGTTCATGCCTTAAAGGTTACATAGGGAAATGGGTAGGAAAACCATTAGTGCTTCATAATATTGTTGTCTCCTATACCACTGCTTAAAACCAACACAAACCTATCCTATACAATTACCTAATATTTGACACCTCCCTTACACACTCCTCCAAGTAATTCACCACATTAAACAACTCCTCCTAATCCAAAAAATCTTTTTGACATTTACCAAATAAATAAATCCTAGGCCAACCTTGTACTTAAAATATATTATAATGTTACAACATCCAGTCAGCCTTAGTTGACCCAGTCTAGGACCTAACCTATGTTTATTAGTTAACTATATAGTTTCGATTAGACTAACTCTATCAGATAAACTTTCAAAAAGGTTTAGTGTTAGATCTAGTTATATATACACATATATTTATGCCATTTTATATATATACAAAGAGTTAATCATTAATTTTGTGCTTCTTTTCAGTATGCTTTTCCACCATTCTACTTGAGAAGTCATTGCTTAGGGATTACATTTGGAGAAGAATCTTGTATTTTGGAAAAGTCTTGGATGCTTTGGCCTTCTTATTGATCCTTATAAACCACAAAAATCTCTTGTAAAGAACCTTTAGCCAAGGGAGAGATTGAGTCTTGATGGGATCATATTTAAGGTAAGTATATCTAACTCTTACTCCTCTATTTCAGTAAATAAAATTAGTATAAGTAATGAATTTTTAATTTATTTATCTCTCCATGCATTAGGGTTACACACACACACACACATTGACTTAATTATAATTATTCTATGCATGTTTAGTATTTTAATTATTTACCCCCATTTTGTGCCATAAGATTTGGTGAGCACTAGGTTAGATTTTACTTTATTTTGTATTTACTTTGTGAATAATAAAAACATAAGACCTAACTAGCATTATTTCATGGTGTTACTTTATTAGAGGATTTAGAACCCTCTATATTGGTATTATTATGGTAAGTGACCCCTTTGTTAGGTCTAGTGGATCCATCTTGGTCATGACCCTAATTGTCTAAATCTATGAACAAGTGGAATGGTAAGTATGATTTATCTTCTCTAAGTTGAGATTGATTTGTATATCATCTTCACTTTCTCTTTTATACATTATCTAAGGATTAAAATGATAATTTGACTCATCTTAGGTAGATTCTTGAGAGGTTTAGATAGTTTGGGGTCTCTTTAAATCTAAAAAAGAGTGTATTTGTATTCCATAAAGACAAACTCTTGGGCCACATCTTCTCCAAGAAAGTCTCTCCATAGACCTTGAAAGGGTAAGTGGTATCTTCTATTTATCATTGCCTAAGATAAAGAAAGGGCTGTAATGTATCTTTTGGAAAATCAACTTTATTAGGAGATTCATACCTAATTTTTTTAATCATGTCAAGCCTCTAACATCCATGTTGAAGAAGAATCAAGATTTTATTTGAACTAGAAAAGGAAGGGATAGTCTTGATCAAACTAGCCATAGCTCAAGCTCCAACACTTTCAAACCATTATTTATAAAAGGAATTCACCTAATATGCTTTGTGAAATAATAAAAATTTATTAGATATGTTGACATAATTAAAAGAGAAGGGTATTTAAAAACCTATTACTTTATTCAACCAAGGGTTAGAAGACTATGAGGTAAGGTACACTTTTATATAGAAGCAAGTGCTTCCTATTATAAGAATCCTTTAAAATTTAAGGAATATGCTCTCTAAAAAAAACTTACATGTGATGGTGTCTCATCCAAGAATTAAGGACTTCATTTTGAGCAAATATTTGAATTAGAAAAGATCTGGCTGATCACCAAAGTCATGGAATATGATGTACATATCAAGGTTTCCAAGTTAGTGAGAGGCAAGGTACTATGTGAGAAATTAGATTCATAATTGAAAGAACAATGGAAGTTTTTCTAACACTCTAAAATGACCCTCAAATAGATAAACCTCCATATGCCATGAGTTGGACACAAGACATGGTCAAATTCCTCCAAATAGGTGAGTGCCAATTAGGCCTAGATAAGGGTAAAAGGAGACATTTCAAATTAAAATTCATCCCATATGTTCTTTTATATGGAATAATATTTTTAAAATAACTTAATGGAGTTATCCTAAGGTTTTTATAGGATGACCAGGCTGAGAAATTACTAACACAATTCCATGATGGGCCATTAAGTGATCATTTTGCACTAAGAACTATGACAACAAAAGTGATGAGAGATGGTTATTATTGGCTTAGATTATTTAAGGACTCATATGAATGGGTGATAAAGTGTCAAAAGTGTGCATTATTTACATTAAAATAGAATATTTCATCCATCCCTCTCAATCCCATTCAAGTGTACCAACCTTTCATGCAGTGGGGTTTGGATTTCATAGGTACGATCAACCCTCCTTTAAGTGTTGGTCATAAGTGGGTGTTGACTAGAATTGACTATTTTAATATATGTAAAAAGGCTTTAAATCTCAAGGAAGATAATAAAACTAATGTGCTAAAAGTGTATGAAGGCATAGTATCCATATTTTGGGTACCTTATACACTTATCATAGATAATGTAATAGTTTTTCTTAGTACTAGGATAAGTGAGTGGGTTGTGAAGTATGAAATCCACATAAGTACATCATAAAACTATTACCCTTGAGTAAATGGAATAGAATAGTCCACAAACAAGAATTTAATCAGAGTCATTAAGAGGACTATGGAGGAAAATTAGAGAAAATGGCATATAAAATTGAAGACAGCCTTATGGGTTGATATGATCACTCTTAAAAGAGCCCTTAACAAATCACCCTACATGTTTGTTTATGGAAAACAAGAAAATACACCTCTATCAATTGAGTTTCCATCCCTAGAGCTCACATCATATTGAGATAACATAGAATGCTACAATGGAGATTAGACTAGTTAAGTTGATGGAGTTCAAAAAAAATAAGAGATCATGCCATGCATAATATGGAGTCCCACCAAGCTCAAACCAAGAATAATATTGAAAAAAGAGTTGTTTCAAGATCATTACAAGAAGGTGATATTATACTCAAATGGGATAAAATAGGACCAAGTCTAGAAGACACATAAATTTTGATACTTTATGGAATGGGCCCTATATCAACAATCATTATAAGCATCAAAATAATTTTCATCTCTCAAAGTTTAATGGAGAAGAGATACATATCCCAGTAAATGGGATACACCTTAATCATTTTTATTGATTTCATTTTCTCCTCTTGTACATAGTATATTAGTCTTTACTTTCTCTAAGTACTTCTTTCATATGTTTTCTTTGTTGTGTGTATCCCTTGATTTTTGTGTGTCTCTTTTTGTTGGTGTGTTTGAAAGATACTATCAGTTTTTAGTTTGTTTCAAAATCCAATGTCATGTTTAAGTTTAGTTTTGGTCTCAAGTAAAAGTGGTGTATTGTTTATTAGTGTCATGGTTTGGTGTTTTATGTCATCTCAAGGTCTAAATAATGTCTTATTATGATGATAGGGTCCATGATGTGTGACTTGTCCAATTAGTTTTATTCTATGATCATTAAAGAGGTCTTTTGAAATTAATTTTAACAAAGTTTAAGGTAACTTTGGAATGCATAAGGTTAGTTTGTGAAAGTCAAGGTATAAGTGATGCATGGTGAAAATAATGAAGTGATGTTAATCCAAGAAATAATGGTGTTCCATAATAGATATAAGAATATGATATAAGCTAATGAAGTATCAACATTGTATTTTCAATAATTTTTAGGAGTTTAATGTAATTTTGGAGATATTAAGGTTTCATTTTCTTGTCATATTGCTTATTGCAAAGTTGTAGTGTAACCCCTTGAAGAGACATCAAGTGTGAAGTTAAAATAACATGCATAGATGTCAAAGAGGTATTTTTTGGGTCTTTTTTCACTTTTTGAAGAACATATTATATCTCTTTACCCATACACTTGGTCAAGGTGTTAAAATACTTATTTTCAAAATTACACTCACTTTGAAAAAATACTTTGCTCATTATTATAACATCAAAACATAGTTTAATGAATAAATGGTAGGGAAAATAAGATGAATGGATGATTGGTATGTTACATCACTACCGTACAAGCCAATAATAACTCCATTGGCATCTGGGTTATAACTTTAATAGGGTATTTTGGGTAGAATAAACAAGTTCTCTTGACAAAGACATGTCCAAAAGTGAATACACAACCTCTAGTTTGATCATGAGGTCCCATTGAAATGGTTTTAAAATTGAGCATGGTATTCTAAGATCTAAAAAATCTCATCCAAACTCTTCAATCTCAAAACCATATAGAGAAAGAACTAGGTCCAACAAAGGCACAAAATCATTCAAGTTTTCCATTGGGTTACTTGCAAAAGAAGAAAGGTCAACTTTGTAATGTTGGTTCATAAAGGAGGAGATGTTTTAGACCAAATTAAATTTAGGTATGTTTAACACCAATATTAAATTCAAATCCATGGTAATAGTTTTGGGATTAGGGGGTAGATCTTATCAACCATTATTAACAAGTTAGATGCCTCTTAAACCCTAATAAACCCCAATGTCTCAATTTTCCTCTTAAAATGACATGTCTATGTTTGATTAATGAATGTAAATTGTTTTAAATTATCTTTTATAGGTTCAATGGTTCATACAAAATTAAATTTAATACAAATTATAGGTGCTCAAGGTTGTACTAGCAAGGAATTTCATTGTTTTAGACATTACAAGTAGAGTTGTATTGGGTTATGAGGCATTTCCTAGCATGAAGTAGATTTAAATAAATTTAAAATGATATAAAATACCTCAAAAAATCCAAATTAATTCTCCCATACCATCTCCAAGAAGACATCCAATGCAAAAAAGAGTGAAGTGTGCAGGTATAGGTCTGCAAGATTTGAGAGTGCAAGTTTTATGGTTATTTGATATTATTTAGAGGTTTTGGGCTTATGAAATAATCCAAACCACATTATATATAATTATACCAATCCACATCACCATATTCCATGTTTACAAAATCTTTCATTCATATCCAAAGTCATCTTCAAGTGTTGGTTCAACACATAGGCCTCAAATGTAAGAGATACAGTCCTATGAACAAGCACATTTGATGTTTTAAAATGTAGTTATAAACACTTAAGGAGAATTTTATATGACACTTACATAATATACAACAATTTTTATAACTATTCATGATCATATTTGATAGAAGGTTACATGTGATAGGATTAAGGCCATTGATATAGTATTTTGAACATGGCTTCAAGTGTAGAGAAGCAAGTAAAAGACTTGTTAAAAAATTATAGGTCTTTAATGAATTCTTGAGATATTCAAATTGATGATAAAACTCAACTAATTCCTTAAAAATCTTTCAAGACACTAGTATGGTCAAAGTCACAAGAGAACAATGTATTCATGTGTCCTCAAGTGTATTGTATAAGCCTACAAGTTTGAAATGAAAGGTTATTGGCAAACCTTCTATATTATCTCACATAAAAATGTCCTAAAATAGGATAAATTGACTCCATATTGTTTATAAAATTATATTAGGTCATCAAATGTTGAGGAATCAATTCAAATCAAGTTTGCAATGGGTTTTAAGCTTGAAATAAACACCTATAAGCTTGCACATAGAAATATGAAAGAGAGAGTGAATTTTCATGTTGGATTTGAGGTTTGGAGATTAATTTTGGTTGTGAGGGACATTATTTAATGTTTATATAATTATTACATAGGTTTTCATAAGGAGAAAACATCAAAAGATGGAAATTAGTGTCAACATCCATAAATTGTCAAGAAATTCTTGGCATGAGCTAAAACAAGTGATAAGTAGTAAATTCCTTTAGAATTCATTTATAGACCTCATGTGGAATGTATAAATACTATATAATGTGTTTTACAAGTGAAAAATAACCAATTGGAACCTATTTTTTCAAACAATCCTCTCAAATACACACCTATAGGTTTACGAGCTCAAGAAGGTAGACTTTATCAGGTGGGAAGTTGGTTGAGCAGATGCATGGGATAAAATGGCCATAGGATATGTTGGTAATTTTTGTCTACTCAAAATTCATGGAATTTTTTAGTTCATCAGGGGGCTCAACTTTATGAATAATCATTAAGAAGATAGAGACCTTAAGACTACCTTTTGTGTCCTCAAAAAGCTTGATGACTATGTATGTTTCCAAATGGACTCTAATGTGCACAAAATGCCTTGAAAACACCTTGATGGAATGTGAAAGTATAATGATCACCTATTGTATCTATAATATTGGCATGTGTGGAGGAGAAGTAAAATAAAATGGCTTAAAAACTATATTTTCAAGCCTATTTGTAGGGGTTTGAGTGAGTAAGGTCTATTTAACCATTGGAAGAGGATTTTCAATTCTATAAAAAGGTATAGTGACATTTTAACATACATATAAGAGGTATCCATGGTGATATAATAGGTTTTAAGTATCTAAACCAAACCATGAGGAAGACTATTTTATTATTTTCATAAATAAGTAATGTTGCATACCTTTTTGAGGTCATTTGAGGCATGAGAGTCTTCATGACATCCATGTAGACATATGATAACATCCTTAGGTTATTCATAGGGAGTCTACTAATCATGTTTTTGAGGACACTCAAGGAATTAGAATAAGATTCTATCAAATATTCAAGCTTGCTTAAATATTTAAAATTCTCTTGAATAATCCTAAGAGGACTTAAAATAACTAAAAAATTAGTATGTAAGTCATGAAAAATGTAGGAAAAACCCATACAGTTCTCAAGCCTACATGGATATTTTTTTGCATGAATACTTATATCCCTCTCCAAACCTCTTGCTAGTAAGTTGTGAAGACACTTTTAAAGATTGTTTATAAGATTAGATAGAGATGGTATGGTATTATTCAAGACATAAATGAAGTTGACAAGTTATTTTTGCAGTCTTCAAGAAAAGACTACACCTTGTATGAGAGATAGGCTTATCTTCATCACATTATATTGGATTAAACAAACTTTGACATGAAGGTGCAAGTTCTAATGATAAAGATAAAATTATGAAAAGGTTTAGTCTTTAAGTTTAATTCTCACCAATATTAGAGATGCATTGTAAGAGACAAGGTGGCATAGAAAGATTCCAATAAGGTCAAGTAGACCATATGTCAAGATAGCAACTTGTAACTCTTCAACCAAGAAAGGGTAGTTTCAAGAGATAAAGGATGAGCCATAAGAGGTCAAGAGACACTTGTACACCACCTCTCATGATATCATCATTATTATAGGCCAACACATGTCAAACATGGATGATAGGACTATTTATTCACCTTATTTTAGAATCGTAACTTGTTTCATGTTAGATAACAGTCATAATGCACTTCCTAAATATCTACCCACTCTCTCTTCTCTCCATTATTCTATATATACTCCTAAAAAATATATTATAAATTATCCTCCAAGTTAATATGGTGAAGACTTGCTAAAATTAATACTTTTTTACTTTGAAATGATACAAAATTTTTTTTACCCTTTTCATCTCACATTTAGTGTGTTCATGGTGAATTATTGATGAATGATAGTGTTGATTTTAAATCTCCTTGCATTTACCCTCTTCATTCTTGCCTATTTGTAATTAATTTATTTATTATAAGTTGTATGGTGTTTATCAAGTGGTTATGCAAATGTTAAGTGTGGAAAACCTTCATTAGTGCCTCATTCTAGGCCTCTTGATTTTCCCTCTTAGTTGATGTATCTACTATAACCTCCATATTGAAATAGTTATTCTAGAAAACTATTTGAAGTTGTATGATTAGATTCAGACTTGTATTAAATTTTTTATTAACTTATAGATCATAGGAGGAGACCTATAATTTGGTGCATCACCTCTTTTTCTATTTGCTTTCAACTTTTTCTTTCCCTTTTAATTGCAATTTGAGTAGGTGTAATGATATTATAGGTTTAAAATCAAGGGATCCATCCCTCTCTATAACTTATATTTATCCATAAGCCACCCATAGCCTTAGAGATTTCCCATTATGTCAATTGAGTGAGGATGCTTGGAACACCTCCTCAAAAGGTGAAACTCAAAGTGATAATACTTACATATAAATCCTAACGCTACTACACCGGGTTCCCTGAGTGTAAAAGCTTTCATGACATCCTACTCATGAGGTATTTAATGGTCCCCTAATTAATAATTCACCATGATATAAGCTTGATATATGTCAAGATTTAGATTCTCAAAGCCTTATCCAACAAATTTTAATTATTCTTCTTTCTCAATTGCGTACAATTGAGCCTTCATCTACATATCTCCTTGATAACCAACTTATTACCATGATATATCACACTCTTTTATCTCAAAATTAGATTTAAGACCCTCCATATTGGCTGTAACATCAACACCAACTACTTCTCTAATCACCACTTTTATATCAATCACTCGGTCATCTTCTTCACTCTACCTCTCATACCAATGAACATGCCAGACCATTCCACACTCAATGGTTATATTTGATATCCTATCCATGAATAGACTTGAAAAATGAAAAAAAATATTAGTGAAAATAATAGTTACCTCATTCACCTCATATACCATCTCATCATGTTACAAATCCAATTTTTCCAACCTTTCTCCAATACTAGCATGCTTCTCATGCTTTTCACTCTCATAATGATTTGTTAAATGCTCCATATCAATCACCTATAAGGTTGTCTTATTCTCAGTCACATCTTTGATTCCAACTCCTTTTCATAGTTGAACATTATCAATTATCTTCTTGTGTACACTTTATTTAAAAATAACTACATCCAATGCTTCCACCATGGAAACATGGAACTCTACTTGACTACTCTTTTTATTAATCTAAAACCCTATATTGATGCCACTTTCCTTCAAATCTATCACATATTTATTCTCCTTCATGATAAATTATTTCTCTATGGAATAATCACAAAGTTATTTATCTTTTTTATTTTTAAAATTAACTTTGGTTTATTCACAATCAACCTATTCTTTTTTTATTAGCTAAAATAATTCTTTTCCACTCACTAACAACACTTTAGTATTGTTTCTAGCTATTTCATTACCATATTCAATAGTGTTAAGGTATGATTATTTCCATATTTTTTTAATGTATAAGTGTTACTCTTTCCATCTCGGATATCCCTCTTATCAAACTACCAAATTCTAACCAATGACACATGGCAAACATACATAGGCATGATATCACAAAATAATTCATCTTTATAGTTACTAATCTGAAAAGTAACTTGACATTTCTTATTGACTAGTATTTGATGTAATTTTCAGAGTTAGGATGGTATATATGGTGTGGGATGTATCAATCTCTTCAATCCTATTTTTTCAATCATTAATGAAGAAACCAAGTTTTTGGTACTACCACTATTAATACTAATCTTACAATACTTACATTTTGATTTACATGTAATCCTAAACAATGTCTTCCTTTGAGCTATTTATTTCATGTCCTTGTTTGGATTTATTATTACTCTCTTTATAAATAAGGACTCTCCTACTTTAGGTTATTCAACATGTGATGGTGATCCTAAAATTTGTTCTTTAACTTGAACAACTTGATTTCTACCTTTAGTTCTCATATGTCTTGTTTATGAATTCTCAGGACATTCATATGACCTATGAATAGCATACCTATTACATTTGAATCATTTTACATAAAATCCTTCTCCTCTACCTATTTTATATGGCCTTTTCCCTCTCTTTTAATAACCTCCTCTTTTAATAATGTATTAACCTTGATAACTACTTTCTTCTTCATTATGAACCTATAGCTAAATTCTACCACATTAATTTTCTCTAGATCTAAAATTTATACTTCCTCCTCTAGATTGTTGATTTTATCTTCAAGCCAACTTATTTGTTTCTTTGAGAGCAAACTGATAAGCTTATTCAATTGATTTTGGAGACAATAATCCAATTTCATCCTAAATATTGAAACCATTGATATACCTAGATATTTTATCTTTATCTTCTTCTACATGACCAATTCTAATTGTAATCTTTCATAAATATTTAGTTTAGTCAATTAATCTCATGTGTTTCTTCTTCAGTTTTTAGAGTTTCTTGAACAAATTTTGTTGGTAGTCTACATACATGAATTTGGATTTGTGTTTGGTTACCAATATATCCCATGAATTGATTTTATCTTTAGATATTTTTTTATTTCCTCATGGACACTATCCAACCAAATAGATGCATGTCCCTTCAAACTTGTACAAGAAAACTTGACCTTCTTTTTCTTGAACTATTTCTTAAAAATCAAAGTATTTCTCCATCACAGCTATCCAATCCATAATTTCTCCAACATCTATACTGACTTCATATATAGAAACCTCTAATTTGGGTTTGGAACCTATTCATATGACCACTTTCAATATTATTTCTTCCATTCTCTCTTCCTGTTCTTCTTCTAAAACTTCTTATTTTGGTTCTTACTCTTGTTAACTCATATCACCTATCACAATACCTTTTATTTGAGAAATTTATATTACCTCCAAATATGCTTATAAATTTATCATATCATTTGTCAATAAATATCTCAATTTTATTATTGGACCTCCTTTATCACCAGTTGTGGCTACTACTCTAATTTCCATACTTACACTTTATTGTAAGTTTATTTTTCACAACCTACTCTTCACTCTTCTTAATGAAATATCTTTATCCTTAAGTAACATTTTAACTTTAAAATATAACCAATCCCTACTATGATACCAAAAATGATGGTGATGGGTATATGAAAAATCAACTTACAATGTGTTTAAAATAGATATTAGGCCTACAAGTCTTATTGTCTGTAAATATCAACAAAATAATGAGTTTTTATGATGAAAATAACTATTGTATATTCATTTTATGTTATCATAACCCACCATGTTGGGTTTTTTAGAAAAATAATATTTTCAATCTTTATCAATTAATGATACTTTCTCTCTTGCAAGAACCTATTGAGTGTCAATCTCTTAGTACATGCCTTAAAGGGTACACCAAGAAAGGAGTGGGAAGACCATTGGTGATTCTCAAGATTGTTGTCCCATATACCACCACTTGAAATTAATAAAAACCTCTTCTATAAACTTATATAAGATTTCACACCTATATTACACACTCCTCCAAGTAATTCACCACCTTAAATAGCCCTTACTTCAGCCAAAAATTCTTTTTTACATTTACCAAACAATGTCAGCCTAGGCGGACCTTATACTTTAAATATATTAGCATGTTACAAGTCTAGGTTAGCATCGATTGACCCTGTCGAGGACCTAACTTTATTTTATTAACTAATGATAAAAGATTGATTGGGATGGCACTGTCAGCTAAACTTCTAGAAGGATTTATGGTTAGATCCATCTATATATACACATATTTTTTGCCATTTATAAAGAGACAAGAAGAAGAACATCATATATTACACATATGTTTATCCATCATTCTACTTGAGGATTATTTCTTAGGGTTTAAATAATAAACTTGGAGATACAAATCTATCTTATGGAGAAGTATTCTGAATGCATAGAGAATTCATGTATCCTAGATATAACCTATCCTTGTTATCCTTATATACCATAAAAACCTCTTGCAAAGCACCTTGGCCAAGGGAGGGATTGAGGCTCAGTAGTTTAATGTTCAAAGCTAAGTATTCGTAACTCTTGTTCCTTCTTATTAAATTAGATAGATTTTCATTTGATAGACTATATTGTTCTCTCTCCATGCATTAGGATTTACTCTACATTAGCTTAAGAGATCTTCTATGCACGTTTACTTCTATTTTTATTACCCCCATTTTGTGCCACATGCTTTGGTGAGTACAAATTAGATTTTAATTTACTGTGTATTTACTTTGTGAATTTAATAAAATATAGGACCTAGATAGGTTTATTGTATGGTGTTGCTTGACTAGAGGATTTGGAACCTTTTCTAGTGATATTATTGTGGTAAGGTACCACTTGGTTATGTTTAGTAGATCCATCATGGTCATGACCCTAATTGTCTAAATGTACCAATAAGTAGAAGGTAAGTGTGATTTATCTTCTTTGAACTAGGTTTATTTCATAGATCATATTAACTTTCCCTTACACATATTCTAGTGAACCTGACATGAATCTAACCCTTATAGGTTTACATTCATGCATTCATTTATTATCATTTGTTATATATTTTTTATTTATATAATATGTTATCGAACATGTTGATACAGTCTAACATTATATGTGCAAGTTTAACACATAGTCGCTTCAATTAACTTTGTATTTTTTTGTGCAGGTCTTCCCCAAAAATAGGTAACTAAATTGATTAGCTTGACTCAGTTCTCTTTTTCAACCACATGTTTATAGACTCAGTCAAACTAGTCAACTTTGTTCATAGGTCAATTTCAATATATAGGTTTTATAGACTTCATTGACCTAGTTGACTCTATTAGCATAATATAAAAATTACTATTTGAGAAACACAACACAAAAATAACAAATTAAGCATCTTCAAAAATTATTAAGGTTCATTCTTACCATCTTAGTAAATTCTATTTTTCATTACAATCCTACTTTTCATACTTTATAGTCTATAAAATTGTAAACCTATAAGTAATTGAGTCGACTAGATCGACACAGTTCTATAGCTTATTTTCTCTCTAGAAGACTTAGTCGACCTATTTGACTATGTTCATATGGATCTTGATTTTTAAGACAAAAGTGACTCTATCAACTCTATTCTATAGTTTTTTCATATAGTATCACCTAAAATTAATCTATACTCTTCACAAACAAAGTAATTATCCTATTTTATTAGTAATTCATTTATTTTTCATTTTTATTACTTACTTGATTAGAGTAACAAACATAAAATAAATATGAGGTTTTTAATTTAATGATTTATATACACTATTTTATCTTTTTCACACACTTCTAAATCACTTAACACTAAAAAGCATTAAACAATTTCTTCCCAAGCTCTACCTACTTGGATTTCATCACCAAGGGGGAAGCCATCTTGGTTTTCTAGCCAAGTATAAACATGTGGTTGATGGTATATATTATAAAATCACCTGATACCCTTATCACTATGAGATTGTGAAGTGAGGGAGTAGGCCCCAATACCAAGCTAGTACCATCACCAATATAGATCCTTTTTAGCCTAATCTAACTAAAACTATTGATAGTTTACTTTTCTAGTTCATTATTATAGCTGACTCCCTATCACATTAATGTCAAAATTTATTATAACTTTAAAACATTCAATAATGACCACTTATATTAGCATTTACATTCTAGTTTTGATTCTTGATATTTGATGATTGTATTTTTTATTGTAAAACTTTTACTAGCTAGTTTTGTTACAAGGTTTGTGATGTGTGATACAAGGTTTAATTGAATTTGCCTACTTATATTGCATTTTTTTCCATGTCTTTAGAACATAGTCACCTCTATCGACTCAATCTCTTACAAGCTATTTGTTCTACTTATCTTCAGTACACAGTTGACCTATTTGACTGCGTATCCTTTTATCCTATTCAATTTATCCATCTATAATACATAATCAACCTATATGATTATGCCTTTTATACCTTGTTCTATTTATTATCTTAAAAAATAAATTCGATTGGTTGACTCTATATCTTACCAATTAATCCTTATTTACATCATTTTTTTAGTCTCCCTATTTCATCATGAACTTCCTATTTGATGACAATATATAAATAAATCTAATCAACATGATGAGTTTTACCAACCCTGATAGGTTCCCTAAGATACATCTTGTGGAACACACCATGGATCAAATAAATGGCCATGTTTCCAATTGCACTACTTGTTGAATTTTTGGCCTCATAGGCCAAATGTCAACCCCTACCATCTAAAACTTACATGAGAACCCTTAAAAACTTATCTATAGTTTCTAAACTGGTCATGGTCATATGAATGTCTCTTGAAGTCTTTTAATCTTTTTGAGAGGTCCCATGTTGTCATAGAGTCTGTTTGTGATCATCATATGTCATAGACATTTTAAGGCCTATTGGTGATGTATTATGTGCCATAGTGATAATAGAGTATGTATGAAGTTTCTAATATCCTTATAAAGTATATAAATATGGTCTAAATAGTGTTTGGCAAGATTAAGGTCATTTAAAAAATATTAAGGTAATTTGGAGAAAATGAGGTTTCTAATCCTTATAGTTTTAGACCTATTTAAGCCATTTAAAGAAATGGAGACTTTACCAATGGAATTTAATGGTTTCTAAACATTTTTTGAAGTCATGAAATGAGGTACAATAGTGTTTTTAAGGTCATTATTCATGATGTACTCATGATGTTTTTAAAGTCATCAAGCACCCTCCAAACACCTCATAGAGTCTGTTTGTGATCATCATATGTCATAGACATTTTAAGGCCTATTGGTGATGTATTATGTGCCATAGTGATAATAGAGTATGTATGAAGTTTCTAATATCCTTATAAAGTATATAAATATGGTCTAAATAGTGTTTGGCAAGATTAAGGTCATTTAAAAAATATTAAGGTAATTTGGAGAAAATGAGGTTTCTAATCCTTATAGTTTTAGACCTATTTAAGCCATTTAAAGAAATGGAGACTTTACCAATGGAATTTAACGGTTTCTAAACATTTTTTGAAGTCATGAAATGAGGTACAATAGTGCTTTTAAGGTCATTATTCATGATGTACTCATGATGTTTTTAAAGTCATCAAGCACCCTTCAAACACCTCATATGAGTCTTTATGCCTTATAAAATATTTATAAAATGTTATATTTTAAGAGTTTCATATCTTGAGAATGGTCTTAAAGGGTTCCATCCTCATCTTATAGACACCACTAGGCATTTCACATCATAAAATTCTTTTTAAGACCCATTTCTACTCCCCACTCAACAAATGGAATCCACACATGCCAAAAGGTTCATATTAAACTTACCTTATCATAAAATCAATTTTAAAATGTTATTTAACTTTTTTTCACCCTCTCTTCATCTTCCAAAAGCATCCCAAGGTCAAAAGACATGGAGAAAATATAGAAAAGAAAGATTTTTAGGTGTTTTCTATAGATTATATGGACTTTTACAATCAATCCATATAGAAGGGGTCAAAGGTTGTATGTGTGTTTATTATAGGTTATTTGGTGAATTTTCATGGAAAAATAATGTCAAACAGGCCAAAAAATGACCTTATCTCTCCATTGAGCTCTTTGTCACCCCATGAAGGCTTTTAGGTTTGTAGATAGTATGGGTATGAGAGAGAAGATCAGGATCTGGTCTCTTAGATAGATGAAGGGGGTCCCTTGACCTTCCCATCCATTTAACTTTTATATAGGTTAATGGTATATACTTTATGAATAATAACTAACATTTTTGTCATTCTAATGAGCTTCTTCATCTATGTATGGGTAAAAGGGTGCAATAATTTTGATGCATATTTGAAGTATTCTTAAGAATCAATGTTTGATATGTGTTCATGAGGTCGTTATATACCATAATCATCACCATATACCTTTTGTTTACATGTGTGGGGGGTGTGAGAGTAATAAATTCTCCATGTTCTCTTCACTTGTAGACTGTAGACATGTTTCCATATATTGCAGGGTATTTAAAGCTTGATAATATTGAATGGTGGTTATGATTGTTTAATAGTCCCTTTAAATCCACTTAAACCTATATGACTTTCCTAACATTCATATGATCCACCATCAAGTTAAAATATCCCCTTTAAGTCATATTTTAAGGTGGCTATGTTGTACCTTTGAGTGACCTCCTTTGTAAGTAGAGATAGGGTACCTATAAAAAAAAATTAGGTTGTCTCAAAGGAATATACATAAGCCTAATATTTGAACTAATCCCTACATTTATTTTACCTATCTTCATCATTTTCCTACACACCAACCATCCTCACTCTCAAACCACTATGCAAAGCAACCCTCATCTAGCCATATCAGGCCTATTATGTAAGCTAAAGGAATGAGGTGTCACTATTAGGTTGAATTATTAAATACATTAAGAGGCCTTAAGGAGTCATGTAATATTTTTAAGGAGAATTGAAATGAATAAAATAAGGTCAGATAGGGTCTATCAAGAACCACACACTGGACTCACTCAAAGAGAAGACAAGATCAGTCAAAGATATCAAGGTGTATACATAAGGTTATAGTAGTGAAATGGGATAAATAATGATGGTGAATAGGTTTTTAAGAATATTTAAGAGTTAAAAATATCAAAAATTTCCATTATCACACTACTCTATTTCAAAAAGGCATTAAGGCACACCTCAAGTGAGGTATACATGCAGTCTAGACCTAGAGAACCACCTACAGTTCTAATTATAGGTGAAGAAAACTTAAAAGGAACCCTATATTGAGGTTAAATAGGATAATAAGGGATAGAGTGTTAAAAATATATCCCCCAAATGCTACACTCATAGTCCTAACAAGCAAGAAAGTCACCTACAAGTAATGTTATTAAAAAGAAGGATGAACTATGAAGCCCTATAGAAAGGAGTGTTTGAGGCCTAAGGGTATCTAAAAATGAATTATGGGATGTGAAACATGTAATTAATGGTGATTAATATATCTAATGGGTAAATTAAATACTAAACACACTTACTCACAATTAAGAACCCAATTGTCCCCTACACTCAGGGTCTTGGTTTAAAATGTGAAATGTGATGGATTATGATTAATGAAGAAAGTGAGAGGAGGTAAGGATAATTTAGGGATTAAAATATAGTTTTCATGATACTAATTATGTTTTCATTTGAGTAACTATTTATTTTAAAATAATAGAAGGCCTAATGGCCCATTTAGTCTTACTAGACTTAAAACTAAGACATACATGCATGTGCACTAGGGTGGATGGCATCTACATATGTTAGGTGTTTTTTTAAGATAATATACCTAAAATTGAGGTAATAAATATTAAATAATGGTTTAATAATAATTAAAATCTTAACTTTAATAGAGGAACCTCAACCGAATGTCATGGTCTACTTAGGTCTATTAGGCCTAAGCAAACCTGTATACATCAAATTAAAGACATTTGATTTTAAAGTGATATAAAGATTTAAAACTTTGAGAGAAGATAAATTACATTATTTTTAGGCATAAAATCCTCCAATTATTTCATATAGAGCATTAAACTCAAGCCTAAGGGTTGTATAGGCGTGATTGTGCACTAACCATAGACTTGATTGTGTGTGTTTGCAGGCAACAGAGTTAGGATAAGGTCTCAAGTAAGAGAATTTTGATAACCTTTAATTCATAATATAGTAATTACAAAACTCTAACATCACTTTTATAATTATGGAAAGGCATACTCAATCCCCCTGTTACTACCAAACATCGAGACTAGTAGATAGACCTAGTCACCACACAACCAAAATGTGAGATTAATATCTATGGACAAGGTGATCAAAAAGATAGTGAAAGTGTAATAATAAATATGAGGAAAGGATTATATCATTTTCCCATAAATCCATTTTATTTTCACCCCATTGATATATCTTGGTCCATTCAGGGAAGGAATTAAATGATTTAAACAAGCCTATTGGGCCTAATTAGGCCTAGAAAGGCCTATGCCTAAATTAGAGGCTTCCATTTATTTGAAGGATAGTTAAGTATAGAAACATAATAATGGGGGATTTATTTAAAAACAATAAATTTACCTAAATTATAAGATCATCATTTTTTTAATAAAATCACTAAACCTAGCCCAAGGGTTATTTAGGCATGATTTTTGCCAAACCCTAGGCAATAAAGATGAGGATATGTAGGAACAGAGTTGAATGAAATATTGGAATTGGGGGTATGGTTAAAATTTTAAGTGTTTTATATGATTATTTAACTATAAAATATATATAATTAAGAGAGTAAGAGCCTACTCAGACCCCATACCTTCTGCTAGGCACCCAGACTAGTAGGCAGACCTATAAGTAGTCTTATGAGAAAGGGGAGAAGAGATGGAGTTAAATAATTAAAATTAAGAATATAAGATATAAAAAATTAATAAATGTGCCATGATTATTTTTTATAAACCTCTAACCACCTACAAATTCCTTATATTAATGATACTTAGTTGAGATCTGTTAGGCCTAAAAGCCATGACTAGACCTTAAGCTCCACTATCACACTTGAGACACACTCAGACTCTCCTAAGTATAAATTACATCATGATGAGGTGTGAGATTATGATTAATGTCTTATGGATAATTTTTAAATCATATAAAATCAATGAAATGGTCATTTTGGATCTTGAATTCTACCTCAAACTACACAGTCCAGGCAGCCAGCTCGAGTTGCCTATTCAAATGGTCAAATATATCATCAAAAAAAGAATAAAAGATAATACTATTATAAGGAGTTGAATACCACAACAAAATTTATATTTATGATATAAAGATTTATATTGAGGATCCCACTTTTATGAATCATTATTAAGATTGTAGATAGGTCCAAAAGGCTTGCAAAGAGCTCATAGTCCACCATATCTAGTTTGTATCTCCACACACAATATGCATGGGACCCTAAGATTTTTAGAAGTTTTAAGAGTTATATGGACTAAACATCCATGACCATAAGTTTGGGATTGGATTTTTTATCTTTATGAACCATCATTAAGATGGTAGACCTCCAAAACCCTCCTTAAACCCTAATGCATACCATACTTAGAAAAAATGGAGATAATTTCACTCAAGCACCATATAATGTCCTGATAAAAATTTTAACCAAAAATTAAACTTAGAAGATACCCTATCCATAGTAGTGGTCTATATAGACACTATACATGTTTGTCATAAAATAGCAAATTTTTAAGGTTTTATGAAGTTTGCATGGTACAAATATTTTTGAAGATGAAAATAATTAGAGGATGAGGTTTAAAGCTTGTTTCATATTTGCAAGGAACCAATTTATCACTAATATGCCTATAAGTGCCTTTGTAATTCTCCACCAGATAGTCGATTTGTAGATGTGAAAGAGAAGGTGACCCAATCACCTAGTTTGGCAAGTTTACAAGTGTGAGATACTCAAAAATGGATTATGACATGATTTTGGATGTTTATTTAGACTTGATACTCCCCTATTAATATGTTACTAAGGTCTCATTTAGGTTTCATGGCCACTCAATCTGCCAATAGTCTGATAACTAGACCTAGTGTCCTATTTGGCATACTTGGTCAAAAAATAAGTTAGAAAATGGCATAGAGATACTTTTGGAGGAGTTATTGTAGAATTATTTCACTATCAAACTAA
This sequence comes from Torreya grandis, assembly GCA_037957365.1. Classification (NCBI taxonomy): domain Eukaryota; kingdom Viridiplantae; phylum Streptophyta; class Pinopsida; order Cupressales; family Taxaceae; genus Torreya; species Torreya grandis. The sequence continues at coordinate 2,117,360 of JARHVA010000026.1, read as the reverse complement.
TACTAAGGGCAAGATATGAACTCCTCACATCCATTATGGAGGAATGGAGGTAGTTTCAATGTTAATCAATATGCATGAGATGACTAATGGGCTCACCAAACACCCAATGGAAGCTAATTACATCTCAATTCTACTTTGTAAATTACATATAGGAATTTATATGACCCCTCTTAGGGCATGGTCATGATTTTAAAGGAATAAAATATGTTAGTTACAACCTCCATTACCCCGCCTCAATGCCTAAAGGGTCATTGAAGAAACCAATTCATGGGGAGTCATTTGGAAGACTGTGTAACTAATTGTAACTATAGTAAGAATTGACTATGGTAATTTATGACCCCTAACTCTCTATTCCATTCCATTCTCCCCCTATTTCTCTTCCTTGTATGTTATTTATTCAGGCCTTAAGGTCTTGATTTATATCCCTCACTTGGGTATGAGGAAACTTTGCCTAGTTTTATACTTGATAAACCTATTGTACCAATAAATATAATGTTGAAGATTCTTCATGATTATTATGTAGTGTTTATATTATTTTTTTGATATTTCTAAGTGGTATAATCTCCCCATTTTTAGGTCCAAGTCTCATCTAAGTGCTAACAATCTTTCTATGCAATTCATTTAGTGTGTTATGATGTTGATGGCTGAGTTTGGGGTGGGAGTCTAACTGTAAGTACCTTGAACTAGCAATTTATCTCATCACCCTCATACTATAGTCATTCAAACCAACCTCTATATGAAACATTTTTTCTTAAAATCCATTGAAGATAGTGATTTAGTTCTATACATTATCTACTAGTGATATTAGGAGTTCAATTTAAGTGGATAAGTAATATTGGTGCATTACCACCCCTTAGATTAGGTTTCCTTTGTGAAATACTATCCCTTTTCACTCCAATTAGTATGTCTTATTTAAATAAGCCTAAATAGATGCACCAGGGGAGCTAACCCCATAATCTAGAGGTCTGATCTAATTATAAGGTCACCCATAGCCTTTAAGCCATTATCATGTTAGTCCAAGTTTAAAGCAAAATTGAACAATATCCTTCAAAGGGTGTAACTTGGGTTGCTAACACTACCAATTATGAGACTCCTCCCCATTCATCATTAACTCTTAACTATTTTTTCACACTAGAAGATAAGTGTGATTTATAGTACACAACTAAACTAATTTTTTTCATCATTGAATTCCCTCAACATAGATGAAAATATCCTTCATCCATATATAATATCTTACTGGGTCCTCATATAAGATAACCCCATTTATCCTCTCCTATATTTTCTCATAGATTTATGGGAACCAATTTATTTACATCTTAACCTTTTCCCTCTATTATGTCTCCTTCACACACCATAACATCACCTTGTATGTCTTCTTCAACCTCCATGCCAATTATTTCTACCAACATGGTAGATTCCACTTCTAGTGGAACTATTTCAAAGACCCATACCCTTAACCATGCTACTAGTGCATATTTTGATATCAATGCTTATCATATAACGACTTATTATTTTGATACCAATGATACCCATGCCACTAGTGTGGCACATGCTACTACTTCATCCCATACTCATATTGTAACTCAAGCTATTAATCCTAACACTAATGCATCACATGTTGTATCCATTAGTCAAAAATTCTACTCAAACTAACCAAATCCTATTAAAAATTCTAAATTAAATACATACCTTTCAAACCAATAATGAAAATTAGATGATTTAAATGTAAAATCATCTCATTCATCTCCAAAACCAACCTCAACATGTTTTATAGGGAGCAAAAAATTGTAATTCCCCCTCCACACCCCCTTAGTTATTCCCATGGAAATCTTATCGCATGATCCCCATTCATCAATATAATCATTAAACATCTAAAAAATGAACCTCTACTACCTCAAATTACTAACATTGACATAAGAGGTATCACATTGACCATCATGTATAATGGATCTACTGATCCCACTTTGTATTTTAAAATATTTGGTAACCTTTATAAATATTGGGTTAATTTTTTTAATACCTTCATCACTACCAAACACTCAGGACATACTTTAGATTGGTACAATAAATTAAAAACCTAGTCTATCACTAGCCTCAAAGATTTGATCAAATCACTTATCCAAGAATTTCAAACTAGTGATCTTCCCAAGAATAACTTAGACCACTTTATAAATTAAAAACAACTCAAAATTGAAAAAACACAAGCCTTTATCAAATGATGGAAAAACATTTTAACAAATGTGAGCATAATATGGTGGATGACAACCTCTTCCATCTATTCACTAATGATCTATACCTAACATTATAATATTGGGTTAAGACCCTATTTCTAGAAACCTTGGAAGAATATCTTGACCAGGTTAAATGATAAGTCTTCCTCATGCATCAATTTGAACCACATCAACCCAAAATAGACACTTCTATGCTCATCAAAAATAAAAATCATCATTTAACTAATGATGGCATTACCAACACCTATGACACTATTCATACCATCTAATTAATTACTCCAAACCATGATATGGAGCATGTTCCCCATAATAACAACACTCCTACTCCAACATTTTCCCAATTGAACCACATTAATGTGCAAAAACCACTATCACTAGAAGAACTTCAAAAATGTCTTTCAAGGCCTCTACCACAAGATCTTGACCCCACTCATCTTATGAAATCATGGTATGATCCAAACATACTTTATTGGTTTCATGTAAGTTGGGGCCATTCTAATGAGACTTGTAGAAAATTATGTAATCTTGCTATGGATTTTATTATTGGTCCTAACTTTGATCATGAAACCCTTATCCAAAAGGATCAACAATCTTGTGACATAGCTTTCAAAGCTCATGAAACACAAAATAAAACAAGATTTAAACCAATCTAATGCTCATCTTGTTAACTAAAAATATCCTCTTCCTAACCACCAAGATAGCATCTAAAAACCTAATCCTATAAATAATGTTGAAAATATTATAGGCATTACTACAAATGACAAAAATGTGGTTAATATGACTAACATGAGAAGAGTATTTTATTTTTATTGAATCAGATACAACAGTTACACATCACATCTCTCAACCATTCCACATCATTCAAGACACTTACCCATCCCATATAATGGAATTGGGGCAAGATGAACTTATACCCATACAAGCATCACCTCCAACCATACAACTTGATTACACCTCTCATACCATTTCCACTCTTCCCCCAACATCTACACAACAAGACAACACACCCCAAACTTCTAATAATATTTCTTCTACCCAACCATAAGAAATACCTCAACCAACCACCACATCACCTAAATTAACTTAACCCATTTTTAATAAACCTAAACCAATTATACCCTATCAACACAAGTTTAATTATACCTATAACCCTTCTACACAAGATCTCTTGAAACACTATGTGCCTATATATAAAAATACTCCCATGGATTATGATGAATGGGATCTCATTGTGTAACTTTCTCATCTTCTATCTGAAATACCTTTCTTATAACTAATGATAACTTTTCCCCATCATCAAAATCATCTAATGAATTTATTGTTCAAAATGAACATCCCTCATCCACCTCTAGTAAGATGTGAAGATCCCTTATCTAGATCCAAATATAGTATACTTTAATAATGTTAAGATATATCCATCCACATTGATGAAAGAGTGGACACCTCTCTACCACTTAAGCTCCCTATCTCTTTCATGAATCCCAATGGATATTGCTTCATATAGATAATCCTCCTATATATATTATAATCCAAATTGGTGATATATAATTTAAGTGTGCCTTAATTTATGAATATTTAGGTAATTGTGTTGCCTCTATTGAATTCATTAAGACACTTGGATATTTTGAATACAACCTCAAATATACATATAGTACATGTCAAGGATATAATAGAAGTAAAATGCCTCCTCTAGGTTATTTTTATCTTCCTATTATTATTCCTTCTATCACTGTTCATGTGAAATTTATGATCTTTAACTTTCCACTCTCTTAAAACATCTTAATCAGTCGACCTTGAACTCATTTTATGAGAGCAATCACCTCATCCACATGTTAATGCATCAAATCTCATCACAATGGATCTATCTACAAGATTTAAGGAGACACAAAACCTTATAATTTTGAATAATTCCAAGATTATGGTGTCTTTAAAATACCTACCCTTGAACCCTACCTATTATCCAATTTTGGGAATTTGTAACTCTTCAAATTTCTAGTCAACTCCACTCGAGGTTATAATGGTCACCTTGAATTAATTAGGAACATTCCACCTAAAATCCTAGATTCTAATGATGATGAACTATATGAGATGATACTCAAGATTAAAACCTTTGATCTTTCCCCTCACATCATTTCCAAACTCCCTTCTGATTTTCAACCTTGATCATGTCAACCACCTTTTGATGACATACCTAATATATAAACCAAGACTAGATACTCTATCCATCATACTTCCTCTGATGATAAGTTATTCCTACATATACCATTGACTTACATACGCCTGACAATGATGATTTTTATACTTTAGATGACCCATTTTTAGTTGGATTCATCTAAGCTATAAATGTGGAAGTTTTTCAATATCTCTCTTCTTTATTTTAGTATTTTCTTTTATCTTTTAACATTCCTTCCTTTATAACACCTAATATTAGTATTTATACTAGTTATCATAGGGTAGAGATGGAAAATCATAGGGTACACCTCTATTCAAAGTAGATCCCCTCAAGAGTATGATCATGGATCATGCCCTTATAGGGCCTCATCACTTTACCAAATACCATGACCCTTATAGTCTATTTCTTTTAGAGATGTTGGCCACTATACTTAAACTTACTTCATAGCCTAATTTACCTTTAGATGAGCCTAGTACCATTTCTAATTTATCCCCACCCTTCCTTAGTGATGACCTTATTCTTATCCCATACCTTGATCCCATGCCCACACAATGGGTAGATCAGCCTTATTGTGATATTCAAAAAGTTTCAATCATTGGACCAAAGATTTTTTGTTATAGAAATTGACCTAGGATTTTCATTCCACCCCTTTATCTAGTAAGCCCCTGAAGTCTACTAATAGATGTATTTATTGATTTCATAGGAAATATAACCACTCATCTACTCATTTACAAAAACATAGGTAGTACATCGACACATTACACTAGCCATTGCTCAACCCAAAGATAAGGCCATACCTCTTCCTAAGATACTACTAGAGTATATCTCTAAATATGGGGAAGTATATTATATTTGGCATCAGTGTGGTACACATCATACTAATTGATGTTGAGTTCTCTAACAATATCTTTGTGACTTCTCATAGTCGATACCCTCACTAGTCGATCCCCCTTCTATAGGTCACCAACACAAGAAGACTCCTCCATAGGTTGTACCTACTTATTTACCTATAGATACTATACCCATCAAGATATTTATTCCTCACCTTGAGTATCTTATGCATGAGATCCCACATGAGCATTATTCTTCATCAGGTACACCTATATTTTCAATTGAGATGATATGGAAAGAAGTCTTTTCACAACTTTCCATGAAGATTGATGAGACTTTGGATAACATTATAATTTATATTCATAGAGATATTTCATATGTTATTTATAATATTTATGGTTAAATATATTAGTATTCATGAACAAGACATGGTTTTCTTTCACATTGTTCTATGTTATGATTTGGATTGGGTTTGTGATCCATTTTTATATCTCTTATACACTTGACTATGTGTCAAACTTTGATTTCACTTATCTATTTTTCATGGATCATTATATTATGCTTCATGTGTTTTATATGGTTTCATTTACTTTCACCTTTTCTTGTGGATTCTTATCATTATTTTAATGAATGCACACTTATGATTATGAGTTCACTTCTTTCATGTATTTTTTTATTTTATTTTTTTATATGATTGTTTTCTATCTTATCTAACTCAAAAATAAGATAATTATTATTGTGAATTGGTTATACAACCTTTATTCCTTTAGTATTCTATCTCTACCATATGATCAATTATCAAACAAAACTTCTTAATTTACTACTACCATACATCAATATATCTTGGATCTCCTTTCTTCCTTTATTTTGTTTTCAAATAATAAGCATACATATAGTTGAAACTTGAGATTACATATTGGTTCATTAGGTAATTATAAGTGTTTAGTTAGTCCTTTGTATTTTGATGGTCATTAGACTATTAGTTTCTCTCCTTTGTATCTATTATGCCTCATGTTTACTAAGATTTTTTCATAGATGTCTATGTCATGCTTTTTACATTCCCTCTTTCATTAAAACATTCCTCATATTTACCTTTGAGAAATATTGTTTTGTTAACTAATCATTCCACTTAGGGTTTTTATCTATGAGTTGCAGTGTAATACCATGGATATGACTACATTCTCCTCACAAATTATCATAATAAAACATTTCCTTGTTACCATTCACCACATTAGTGTTCCATTGTGAGTTGTAGTGTAATACCATGGATAGGACTAGGATCTCTTCACAAATTACTAGATTAAAATATCTTTAAATTATTTCCACATGTTATTTCCACATCATTGGTGTTCCCTTTGTGATTTATAGTGTAAGACCATGGATAGGACTAGGTTCTCTTTATAAAATATTCCAATACCCAGTTCATACTATAACCAAGTCACAATAAAATTAAATGCTTCAAAATTGAGATAATTTGTGTTAGATAATGATTTACACCTTATTGACATACTTCCCATCTTGATTTAGTATGTTTTATGTTTACTTCATAAGAACTTCACTTTTATCTTCTTATTTTATGATTGCATGTATGCTTACAATCATTTTATTAAATTTTTCATACTTCCCAGCTTGATTTAATATGATTAATTTGATTTACACTTGCATCTTGTTTTAATTTTTATATTTCTCATCTTGATTTAGTATGATTGATTGAATTTATTGTTTGTTTGTTTGTTTGTTTGTTTGTTTTTATACCATTACTTTTCATGTGTCTTCCATTTTATTACAAATATTCATACTTCCCAACATGATATAGTATGACTTATTTTTTTTAATTTGGTGCAAATAACTTTATGTGGTTTGAAAGCATTTATTACCCTTTTTATTTTACCACTTTGATTTATTGTATTTATTCATCTTTTGTTTCTACACATTTCCCATCATGATGTAGTGTGTATTACATTTTTATTATTATTTATACTTTTCCAAATCATTTATGCCTTTTATTTTTAATTATGCATGTGTATCACATAATGCTATAAAAGAAAACATACATCACATATTTCCCATAGCATATACAACAAAAGCAAAATACATGTGATAGAAAGTAAATATATCCATACACTCATCCACATACAAGTACAAATCATATATCAATGATATATCAATACACACACACACACACACACACACACACACACACACACACACACACACACACACACACACATGAATTTTGGTAGCATGTCTATGACACATGATATGCATGATGGAACATAACCCTAGAGATGTAGCTATTGTATTTTGTACTTGTAGTGTATAAAATTCATGGTGTATGTATGTGTGTGTGTGTGTATACACACACACACATACGTACACCATGAATTTTATACACTAAAATTACAAAATAAAATAGCTACATCTCTAGGGTTATGTTCCATCATGCATATCATGTGTCATAGACATGCTACCAATTGACGGATGTGACTGACCCGTCTAAATGGTGCACTATAAAGAGGCAGTCTAGGATTTCAAGCTAGTAACCTAAACCTATAAGTTATCTAATTTGTCTTGTACCTATCTAATTTGTATACTGGTCTCTATGTGTATAATTTATTCCTTTGCCAAAGTTTTCCAAGCTTGATCCTCTCCACCTCCTACTCTTGTAGATGGATATAAACCATCATCACATACCTGAATCTATCACACAGTCTCTCCCATAAATTTAAACTAGATAACATAAGTTTGGATAGATGTTACCAAAAATTCAACCAAATTGGAAGGCCCATAATGTGATAGGACCCCATCCAAAATATCATGATAGACAACCATAATCAGGGTTCCCCATATGATCTCCTATGTAGAAATATCTATAAAACCATAAACCAAATATACATTAGATCTCTCATCTATATATATATATATATATATATATATATATATATATATATATATATATATATATATATATATATATATAACCATATGTGTATCATAAATAATGATGAAACTAGTGTTCTATGTTAAAAGCTTAGAACAAATCATAACATTTCTCACTAGTTTTGGTATCACCAACCATAGCCTCCCCATTTTCTTGCCCAAGGATAACCTCCTATATCATTTGCCTCTACACAAGTGAAAAAATAGGAGTAACCACTTGAGCCCATTATGTCCCCATCCTCAATGGCCTCTCTATAGACTAGTTGTGTCCTCTAGTTACATTAGGATCCCAATGTGTGACTTTTATCACTTGTGTATCCTCTCTTTGATGGTGTTTCCATCTCTGATTAGCTCATAAAAATTGTTTTTGTCTCTATTGTGGTACTTATTGTGACCCCACATCTATTGCATCCACATCCATGGCATCATATCCTTTAGGCCTCTCTACCTCATTCTATTGTGATTGACTAGCCCATGGCCTTACTCATCGAGGCCTAGTCATAAGTACCTCGATAGGTACACCTATGCCTCCTCTCCCTCTTAGCTTTATAGCATGTCATACACAACAAATAGGCACTACTATATGGGATGTTGGATGTGGTATCCCCAAATGTTTGGATATATCAACCACTAAATTTGGCTTTACCCACAAAGTTTAGTGGCTTGTGATCTACACACATGCCAAAATAGTATCAAAAATGGCCCAAGATGACCATATGGAAATAATGTGAGTGTAAGGCTAACACATAATCTGCCCTTGTGTAATAGTATATGTGCTACGTATTCCTTCCTTCATCATATAACTCAAGGTAACCTATCATCAAATATATGGTTTAACCCAACTAGCTGGTACATAGGGAATCTATCATAGAGTTAGGACCCAGGAAGCACAATTGATTACCAAGAAACTAAACATAGAATTTAACCAAAAGTAAATAGTAACTAGAATTTAGAAATAACATAGAATATGAGAGACAATACCCAATTGTATTAATACTCTTCTAGAAGGAAATACAACAAAGAAGATGCCACAGTCTTCTTCACACTCCTCTAGGGCTCCCACACCTCTAAAGCATAAACACTAAATCTCTTCAAGAGCTCACTCTCTCAATTACGGTCCCAACAATCAACTCAAACATAGAGTTGTTGTTCACCTCCACTAGCTAGTAACAATACTGCCAGTCCACTAGTAAGTAATAATAATACCGGTCCACCAAGTACTCCACATACTCCAAGTCTGAGTATACACACATACTCCAAGTACACAACGTACTCCAAGTAGATCTCACTTAATCTTGCTACCTATTGTGTTGCTAACCTCCCTAATCTTGCACACCTACAAATCAACATAGTTTTGCACACCTACAAACCTAGACCTCACACACACACACACACACACACACACACACACACACACACACACACACACACACAGATTAATTGACCTTACTTACACATGTAGATCTCCTTCCTGATCTTGCACACCTGCAGACCAACCTGATCTTACATACCATGAAGAACACTTGTCCTCCAAACTAGCACCCTTGTGGATCTTCTACCAGACCTTACTTTCCCATAGATCTACTTGATCATACACACTTGGCACTATGGCACTATGATGAGCCAAACTTGCTCTCTCTATCTAGCACCTAGGGAATCCCTACTTTGATCCCTCACACTTTATAATATAGCCCATGAGTCTATTATATAGATCCCATGCAAATAATAATTAGACATCCAATTACAATAATTAGATCTTCAGCTCAAGACTAAAATTAGCCTTTAACATGCAAACAATTAGTTCGTTAAACTAACTATTCATCAACTAGCAATTCTGGAACCACACAGGCGACTGACATCAGTCCCTGTCTAGCTAGAAATGACTGATGTCAGGCGATACCTGACCGATGTCAGTTGCTCTGCTCACTAGATATGATCGACATCAGATTGATCAGATCGACGTCAGATTGCTCTGCAACTCAGCAACCTCCTCCATGTTTGCATTAGTGAAGCTTTTAACTCCACAAAATAACTAATCTCCCACTTGGAGATAAATAGCTGCACTATACCTGTACATGTACATTGTCTAATTTGTTTCCTAGCTTGTATTCCTCTTCAAGCTCAATCTTGAAGACCAACCACCACACATCTTGTGGTGCAATGCATGTCATCCAAGTAACCTGTCACATCCAAATCTACATACTCATGTAGTGAAGTCCCTAACCCTGCATAGCATGTATACCTGCTACTGGTCCCTCTCAGATACCTGAGAACCCACTAAACTACTCTCCAGTGCTTCTTTCCTAGATTGGCCATAAACCTGCTGACAACTCCCACTGTTGGGGCAATATCAGGGAGTACACATGTACTCAACCTCATCATGTGATTGGGGACCCTATTCTATGAACTGTCCATCCATAGGTGCACTTGCTATGTTTCTACATCCTACACTACCTTCACACAATCATCCTGAGACAACATCAACTTATGATCTTCCCTATCTCTAAGAATACTCATGCCAAAGAATTTCACTACTCCCAAATTCTTCATGACATACCACTGAACTAACTTTACCTTTAGTTCAGCAAATCCTTATATGTATGCACCTGCAACAAGCACATCATCCACATACAGTAATAGGATAATGTAGCGACCATTATCCAACCTGGTAAAGAAACCACAATGGTTATAATGACATTGACTAAAGCCATGCTTTGTCATCCACCTATCAAACCTATACCACTATCCTACAGCTTGCTCAAGACCATATGACCTGGCCTTCCATCTCACGTGTCCATTCTCTCTCTTCTTTAACCAAGGAATCCATTCATCTCTCAGTGCTTTCATATCGGCTGGCAACTCTACCAAATCTCCCATTTGGTTCTCTTTCAAATAATTCATGCCATGCTCCCACTGTTTCTTAGATCCTATCTGCTCTATAATGAGAAACAAGTATAAAGAAGGGGAATAATGAATTTGAGGCTTACTTACTCTTTCAGTCCTCCACATGGGCATTTGAGACTCCTTGATAGCTTGTTGTCTGCCTAAAATTTGTTTCAGTCAGTGACCGATGTCAGTCACCTCCCAGTCTGCACCTGACTGACGTCGGTTCCCTATGACTGACCTAACTGCTGACATCGGTTCTCTGACCGACACCGGTGTCCACCTGACCGACGTCAGTGTCCACCCACTTAACATTACCAACTTTGCCTATCTACACATGACCGATGTTGGTACCTGTCTGATCGACATCGGTTCCTCTTGACCAATGCCGGTAACTGTGTTTTCTTATGAGTGATGACTTTTTACCTGTGAGCTTACTTTGAATCAAACCCCTATCCAAACTGCCTTGCTTAGAGTTATTCAGTCCCATCCACTGATCTTTGTCCATCATCTCCTCCATAAACACTAAGGCTTTCTAGTTCTTAAGTTTTTCAAACACATCTGACTTCCTCTTAAGAACATGCATCTCCTTCTTGCTCATGTGACCAAGGCTATAAATCCATGTCTTCACAATAGAAGAAGAATCAGTAATATAAGTAGGTAGATAAAGAGTACCTACTTTCTTACCACCAGCTAATTCAAGTGCATCCACTATGAGAGTTCCTGTGCATCTCTCAACACCCAACTTTCCTATAGAAATTAGCCGCATCTTCAAGACTTGGACCTGCATGACCTCCTTCAACACCCATGTGTTGGTTGTCTACAATTTTAGCCGCACTTCCCCTTTGCCAATACTTTAACAAGGCTCACCAACCCCTAAATAAATCTTTCCAAAGTCTCCATGGACTTAACATGGAAAAATACTCTATTTGGGGCTGCATGGAAAGAGGCAATAGAATCTATAAACCAAGATTCTACTTTATCCAAGGAACATATAAGAGCAACCAGTGTAACTATCCATGCAACAATACCTGCTTCTTTATTTCCTTCATGTTGATCTGCTACCAACAATCTTTCTTTTCCTGTTCTTTCTTTCCATAACTCCGTAATTGATCATTCATTTCTTTGAATTCCTCCATTCTTAGCTTACTTTTTTCTACCATTGCTTTACTCCCACTCAATCAAAAACCCCTGAGAGTGACCTATAATCAAACACAAACCTGCTCCCTGCAACCTTAGCTCTGATACCACTTTGTCAGGAATCTAGAACATAAAGCTCTGATACCACTTGTTAGGACTCGGGAAGCACAATTGATTACCAAGCAACTAAATCTAGAATTTAACCAGAAGTAAACAGTAACTAGAATTCAAAAATAACATAGAATATGAGAGACAATACCCAATTATATTAATACTCTTCTAGAAGGAAATACAACAAAGAAGATGCCACAGTCTTCTTCACACTCCTCTAGGGCTCCCACACCTCTAGGGCATAAACAATAAATCTCTTCAAGAGCTCACTCTCTCAATTATGGTCCCAACAATCAACTCAAACATAGAGTTGTTCACCTCCACTAGCCAGTAACAATACTGCTAGTCCACTAGTTAGTAACAATACTACCGGTCCACCAAGTACTCCACATACTCCAAGTCTGAGTATACACACATACTCCAAGTACACAACATACTCCAAGTAGATCTCACCTGATCTTGCTACCTATTGTGTTGCTGACCTCCTTGATCTTGCACACCTGTAAATCAACCTAGTTTTGCACACCTACAAACTTAGACCTCGCATACACACACACCTGCAGATCAACCAACCTTACTTACACAAGTAGATCTCCTTCCTGATCTTGCACACCTACAGACCAACCTAATCTTACATACCATGAAGAACACTTGTCCTCCAAACCAGCACCCCTATGGATCTTCTACCATACCTTGCTCTCCTGTAGATCTACCTGATCATACACACTTGGCACTATGGCACTATGAGGAGCCAAACTTGCTCTCTCTATCTAGCATCCAGGGAATCCCTACTTTGATCCCTCACACTTTACAATATATCCCATGAGTCTATTATATAGATCCCATGAAAACAATAATTAGACATCCAATTACAATAATTAGATCCATAGCTCAAGACTAAAATTAGCCTTTAACATGCAAACAACTGGTTTGTTAAACTAATTGTTGGTCAACTAGCAATTCTGGAACTGCACAGGCGACTGACATCGGTCCATGTCTAGTTGGAGATGACCGACATCGGCCGATACCTAACTGATGTCGATTGCTCTGCTCACTAGATATGACCGATGTCAGTTAATCAGACCAATGTCGGTTGCTCTGCAACTTAGCACCTCTCAACAACCTCCTCCATGTTTGCATCAGTGAAGCTTTTAGCTCCACAACCTAACACATAGATCCACATGTTCACTAGAATGATGGGGTACATAATCTTCTACCCTTGAGTTAGCATCCCATACATATCATACATGATCTGGACCCAAATGGTAGAACCAAGAGCATACAAGGCACCTTGATCTAGGATAGACTGATATAAGGCTATCATGTACAATGGTACCTTGTAATCCTACTTATGACACAACACTCATGTTATCATAATCTCTATCAAGGCATTTTAGATATCTATAATGGATACAATATAAAAATTAAATAAGATAACATGCAATCCAATATATATCCTATATGAGCATGTCACCCACTGAGATAAGGCTTGTCTCTCATCTTAAGACTCTAATATATCACATATAACTGGTCTTTAATTAATAAGAAGTCCAAGTAAGGAATAGACATCCTCCAAGGTGATAGACACCTCTATAGTATCACCCTCCACCTCCCATCATAAAGTGTTGGTTAACTATTCCCATGCTCCTAGGACATGACAATGAGATCAAAACTTAGTGAGATATGTCTCATCTCCATGATGCCTCCAAAACCCAGGCAACCAGTTAAGCTCTATCCATGTCTGATAAATACTCCAAAAATTCTAGAAGTCAAAACACATCCACCAAATTCCAAAATACCTTTTTATACTACAAAACAACAAATAATATAGAATGTATTATATATCAATGTAATAATATTAAAATACATTCTTAAATATTCTAAAAAAATGACAAATTCACTACATCATCTTGTTTGCTTTATTTTTCCCCTTTTCCTACACAATTGACCTATTTTATATTAAATAAATCCTATCACATTTTTTCCATACTAGATCAGGATTTTGTTACATAGGTGTCCCATTATTATAGATGAAATTGACCTATTTAATAATACATCTAGCCTTTTCTATTTTTAACATACTACATCAACCTTCTATTACATAATTGGTCTCATTCAACAAAATCTATCAACCACATAATATGAACTGCATCAGCTAATAGGTACTATCATCCATTTTCTAGTTTCCAATTAGATTGGCCCACTACTATGTAATTAGTAACCTCCAATGATACTAAATTATCCCACTATTACATAGTCATACCCCTAGATTTCTCTTACTTTGTAAACTGAGTTGATAGGGCTAATTGTATTTTTATTTTGAGGTGACTTTTTGACCATTGACCATAAATGCCTTGGGCATTTATTCATTTAATATTTTCCTACCTAGTACCTCATTTTACCCTTGGTGTACCTAAAAATTTCTTAGGGTCTTTTTTAGTGTTTACAATTCATCTAACTTCTAATTTTTTATATTTAGCTTAATCTCAATTAAAATTTCTCAAAATTTTGAAATTAATGCTTCACTTACCTGAGCTACACCCATCATGGACACTAGGTGTCCATATAATTATTGTGATCTCCTTACCATATTCACTCCCTAGGCTCAAACTGGGTTTCTTAGACCAATATTCTTAGAATAGTAAAATAACAAATGAATTAATTTTCACCCTATTTATATATACTATTCAAAATTATTTACCTACCAATTATTTAAAATTAGATTCAATTTTTTGACCATAACTTGGTTTCTATTAGCTCATTTTTTAAACCACAAATGTTTTGGAATCCTAACATTATATAAAATATTTTCACATGTTACATGTATATTTTTTAAATAAGTCAAATTTGTGTTTATTTTTACAGGTTCATCTAATGTTCCCTACATTGAAAACCTTCACATTTATTCCAATTCTTCTTCTACAACACTAAGGTAAGTAAAGGTATATATTTATCAATTCTATCATTTCATTTATCTTATTCATTTCTTACTATAGTTTATTTAGCCTTAGCATTATGTGTTGCTATTCTCTTTTCCTGAAGCACCATCCCATGTTATACTTGCATGAAATGTCATGAGATTCAAGTAGGGATATGTATACATATAATATTTTTAAACTTTATAAATTAATTATGATTTTTATCTTGTAGAAACCCATCGAGTCTCAATCTCTCTAAGTGCATGCCTTAAAGGATGTACTTGGAAAGGGGTGCAAAGACCATTGGTTCTTTGAAAGATTTTTATCCACTATATCACCACTTAAAATAATTAAAAACTTCACCTATACACATCCCTGGGCTTTTAGACCTCCATTACACACTCCTCCAAGTAATTCGCCACCTTAAACAACCCCTACAAAGATTATTAGAGACACCAAAGATTATTTAAGTGTTTGTCCACCATTATCAATAGGTTTTCAAAGCTAAAGCATCTTCCATAGAGTGTAACATTTCCCTCTAGTAGTGTCTCATAGTGGTGCCTTGCAAACTCACTCCCACTTAGTGATTAGCTTGAGATAGGCTCCTCACTTTTGATGACCTGTAAGAGGTAGTGATTTATATGGTGAATGATAAAGCTCTAGGCATTGATGGTTTCCCCTATGAATTTTATAAAACCCTCTAAGATTTTGTGGGTTTTAACTTATACCAATTCTATCAAGAAGCCTTTCACAAACTTTCTCTAATGAATAATATAAATAAAGGAAACATTAAATTCATACCTAAACAAAGGGATCCCAAGTTGATCTGTAATTGGTGGTCGATCACCCTACTAAATTATTCCTACAAAATAATTTATAAATATTTGACACTACAATAATTTAATCTATTACCACACATCATTCAACCTAAGTACATAGGATTCATCAAAATTAGATATATATTAGACAATATTATTTCAGTTTGGCAAGGAATGGACTAGGATAGGATATCTAATTAAAAATCCATGTTCATAAAAATTGGCTTTGAACAAGCTTATGACTGTATTAAGTCGCCTTTCATCTTGGCCATGCTTAAATCCCTAGGATTTGGGCCAAATTTCATTCAAACCATCTAGATGCTTTTTTAGACATCTCTGCCATCCTCTCTATTAATGGAGTCACCTCTAAACAATTTGGTTTATTTTATTCTATTTTTCAAGGATGCCCTTTGGTACCTACCATGTATGTGCTTACAGTAGAGGGATTTAGATATCTTCTTATCAATACCCAAGATAGGGTCCTTATCTAATAAATCTATCTCCCTCTAGATAAAGAAAACACATAGCAAGATATTCAATTATTGAATGGACACTTTGCTAATGATTCTTTCCTTACTATTATTGAAGAAGAGGATAATTTGGACAATTCCTTTTAGTGTCTCAACACCTTCTACCTTGCCTATGGATCAAGAATCTAATGGAAAGAAAGTTTTTGATATAGGCAGTCATACCTCCCCCCAGTGATGTGGGCTACCAAGTATGGGTGGACCTAGATCCAACATGATGAAATATTCAAGTTTCTTGGCATCCCTTTTCCTTTTGATGCCTCTCCACCCATGTTATAGAAATATGTTTTTGATAGAGTAGCTAATAAACTAGAGTATTGGGTGACCAAGCCCTTATCATTACCAGGTAAATTTCAAATCTACTCAAAAGTATTCATGACCACCATTGTTTACTACTCTTCATTTTGGATGCCTTCCATGAATTCTTACCAAAAACTTGAAAAGCTTCTCAAGAAATTTCTTTGGGAAAATTATTCACATGGCCATGGCTTACAAAAGGTTGATTGGGAATACTATTGCCTCATGTGGAACACCAAAGGTATGGGGCTAATCGATGTGTTATCAATGAGTTGCCTTATATGCCAAATGGATTGTGTGGGCCATTGAAGGCAAGGAAGATTAGAAGGTGTTGTTTTAGCACTACATATTTTCAAACCTTCCTAAAGGCAAAAAAACCTAGAAGGGTTTGGTTTCTCCAATCTGGTCATCATCAAAACCCATATTCAAATTATAGGGTCCTTTATGGCTAAAAGTATCTAGAAAGCATGGGAAAATATCAAACCATGGATTCTCTAGAATGGCTCAGGGTTTTGAGATGGGTTATCAATTAACTTTCATTCACTATGGTGGTCACATGTTATCAATTTCAATGAAGTCCCTCTAACTAAGGTTCCCTAGATCAATTCTCTCAAGTTATTTCATAGAGGCATTCATACTATCCAAGACATCTTTTGTAAGTAGTCTCACTCTTGGATATCCTAGGAGGAGGTGAAAAACAAATTTTGGTTAGCCAATGTTGATAGACAATCTTAAAAAGAAATCATTAATGTTGTTCCACCTTCAATTCTTCACAAAATATCTATTACTTCCACTCATCCGTAGTGGAAGGACTAAAAATGGTATGTTGAAACTCTATTTCATAATTACACTCCCTGAATCGGTTATTTGTGGCTCACTCCCCACATGCCTATGGTAGATAGGCTTAACTCTTAATGGGGTCTTCCCTCTTTAGTTTTTACTTGGTGATTATGTTTTCATACTGTCTAGGAGGCTTGCTTAGAGCCTACGTTATCTCACTTTACTTGGTGTGCTCTGTATTAGGTCCTACCTATATGGAGATGGCTTATGTATTTAGGAATTTTCCTTCCCAAATGCCCTTTATTTGGCCATCTAGAAATGCTCCCTCACCTTTTATGGTACTTCTCTAAATCCCAATGGGTCTAAATGTGGATTCATGACCTTTTTAAGCCTTTCCAAAATGAGTTCTTTCAATGGCATCATATCCTTCTTTGAGATAAACCCACCTTACCTTTTAAATAAACCCAAGTAGAAATTCTATTTTGGTTATGAAAATAAAGAAATAATGCAATGTTTAGCAATGTTTCTTCAGATTCTAATTTTTTTACATTCAACAAATCTTCTATTATTTCCAATGTGCTTTTGTATATTCAAGTGCAAGAAAACAAAGTTACCATAGAGCTTGGGCATCTTCAAGACCTTCTCACTCATTATGGAGATGGTCTTTGTGTTATGGTGTGGATTCCTCCTTCTCCACATAGGGATAATATAATTACTATAATAAATGCTAGTCCTCCTCCCTAAGGTTATCACTAACACAACCGATCTCAACACCACTCTCATAGTGGCAATCCATATTAGTGCATGTCTCCTCTTAGATAGTAGTGAGGGTGGAATCCCCCACCTCCTTCCCTTACTAGGAAAGATGGTTGGTGTGCTTATCCTCTTAATATGCATCCAAATGCTTGTGGGGTACTACCTGGAGGTCAAATAGACATGATGGACAAGTTCCCTAGACTCTCTCTTGCCATTTTTCCTACTCAAAAATAGGAAGATGATAAGGACACTACTTAGGCTTCTAGTTGGGAGCCAATTCCAAATGATAATGACTTGCTTGGATTAGGGTGGGGTCTAGATGATATAGATCCTTTGCCTTCTGACCTTGTTCTAGGATCTTAATGTTTCCTTTTTATATATGATTTTATGATGACTCATTCCTAGATAGGGCCTAGCATTATTTTTATTTCCATTATTACTTGTTCCTAGGCTTGGCCTAGTTTGACTTGAGGTGTGCTTCCATACCACCTATTTTTTGTGAATTATTTGTATATTATATATTTTATTAATATATAGATATATTTCATCAATAAAAATCTCTTTTTGACATTTAACAAATAATGCCATCTTGGGCTGACCATATACTTCAAATATATTAGCATATTACAGGTATAGGTCAACCTAGAATGACCTAATATAAGAATTAAATTACTTTTATTAATTAATGATATAAATTAGATTAGTATGACACTATTGGATAAAATTTTATAAGTATTTAGGGTTAGATCTATCTATATATACACATCCTTTTGACCATTTCTAGAGAGATAAGAAGAAGAATGTCATATATTGTGCATCTTTTTATCCACTATTATAATTGAGGAACATTACTTAGGGTTTTAATACTACACTTTGAGTAATGAATCTTGTCTTGTGCATAAGCCTTTTAGATGCATAAATAATTTGTGTATCTTAAAGCTGACCTATCCTTGTTATCGTTACATACTACAACCACTTATTGTGAAGCACCTTGGCCAATAGAGAGATTAAGGCTCAATGGGTTCATCTTCAAAGGTAATTATTCCTAACTCTTACTCTTCCTTATTAAAGTAAATAGATTTTAATTTTTTATTTTATATTCTTATCTATTCAAACTTTATGATTTCCTCTACATTGGCTTAAGTACAAATATTATATGCATGTTTAATTTTATGTTCATTACCCCTATTTTTTGCCACAAGCTTTGGTAAGCACTAGGTTAGATTTTAATTTAATTTGTATTTAATTTTTAAATATAAGAAAACATAAGACCTATCTAGGGTTATTTCATGGTGTTGCTTTACTATAGGCTTTAGAACCCTCTCTAGTGATATTATTTTGGCAAGGGACACTTTGGTTAAGTCTAGCAGATCCATCTTAGTCATGATCTTGATTATCTAAATGTACCAACAAGCAGAAGGGTAATCCTAATTTATCTTATCTGAGATATGATAAATTTTCATATTATCTTCACTTTCCCTTATATACAGGTTGCATCTATCAGTCCACTTTGAAATGCAAGAAAATGTAAAACAAGGTTTTCTAGACCTTATTTCTAGGCATGTAGACTGATAAATATAAATATATTTTCCTTGAGATTCCAAATCACTCTAAAACCACTTATAAAACTTAAAAACATGCTAATACACAATTCATAAAAAAAATTTATAAATTTTTAAGCATTATTTTTTAAATAAATATTAATTTTTGTCTTCAAAACCCTACATGTTTGTATATAGGATGAGATTTGTAAATAAAGGATAATTTATACTTTGTGACCTATTTTTGAATATTTTAAATTGGAAAAGGTGTGTCCCACAATCATCACTATTTATCATTAAATTAGAAAAAATTATCATTCATAAAACACAATGAAAATAACTTTTTCTTGGTTGTTATGTCACTTTTCTAGACTGCACATAGGCAATAAGCTAATAATCACTAGAAATTTGAGTTTTAAGATTGGTTTTTTTAATATTTATGGTTTGAAATTACTATTCACCCCTATATCCTATCATAATATCATAATAGGTGATATTTTGGTATAATTAACACATAAAAACTATGTAATAATAATGACCCTACTTGTATTAAAAAATATACAAGAAGAGATGTGCAATAATTCCTTGATGTATTAAACTACTTTGCTTACAAATTATTTATACTATTATAATGGGCTAGTGAAGAGGAATATAAATAAGTATGGAAGTTAACTCATAGGATAACATATTTTGGGACTGAGTGTAACTCACTATAGAATTGATAGGATAACTCACAATGGTACTCAGTTGAACCCCAGGTGGAACTATAGGTGGAACTCACCTTCTCACCTAATTAACCTCTTATCACACATAAGTAAGATGAAGCTAAATGTGTAGGAATAATATATTTAATAAATAAAAGGGATAATAAATATCTTACACCAACATCGCCCTTAAGCATGGCTTAGGTGGGCATAAAAGAAAAGATGTGTCCCAATAACAAGGCCTAATGAGGTAACTACGTATAATGCAACTCTAAAATTGGAGTAAAAGGAAACAAACTAGTGGGAAAAACTCCCCCAAAAAGAGAGATAAATAAAATATAGTATGATTAGAAATCCACACTCTAACATACCCATAAGTATAACTTAGATGGGCTATAAAATTGGGTCTCAGCAATGAGACCTAATGAGGTACCTAAGTAAAAAATGATATATCCTAAAAAATATGAAGGATACGTGCTTCCACAAAGAAGAAAGAGAAGATAAGCACATAATGTTACATGGTGAATGTTGTAGTAGGTCCCTATGCAACAAATATTTTCTCTTCCTTTTAGAAGAAAGAAACCTTGATCTATCAAACTATTGAATTCACACTAAAGTGGAATACAAATAGGAATGTAGATCTCTAAAATATGGTCAAAAGTCTCCCTGGTAGTGCTCAAATTTGCTAAAGTCTAATAAAAAATCATAAGCCTAACTATAAAATTTGGCAATAAGGAAGCATATAATGAAGGGTAGGGTTTATAAGTACCCTCATAACATCTAAAGAAGAATAATGGCATGGAACATTCACTGAAGGAATGTCCATGAGAAGAGGAGAGAAAGTCTCAACAATTATTGAAACTAAAGATTGGTTTACAAATGAAGCACTCATATCTACAAGATGAATGTCCATAGGAATATATGAGTCTTTGATACTCTCAATGTGTATACTCTCCCTAAAATAAGTAAATTATTATGAAATTCAAGTCTATGAAGGATCTTAAATAGAAATAATCTACACAATAATGGATGTAGAATATGCAATAAAATAACTAAGGTCTAGAAGAATCTCATCATATAGTGGGGGATTGATATAAGGAAGAACATTGTCCACCATGTATGTGTCATCACAAGAAATAGAAACAGAAGGAGAGATTACAATAGTCTCAAAAGAGATAATAGGAAGAGGAGGTGGAGGTGTGACATAGGTCATAGTAGGATCTACGAAAAGAGATTTTAGGATGTTCCAAATAGTGAAGGGACACTCTGCATATTCTACATGGCAATGAATATTCATGGAAACATGTAGTAATAGGGTGGAAAAAACCTTTTCATAAGTATTATCCCACTTATCAAACCAAACAAGATTAGTGGGTGAAGGAATCTATCCATATAAGAATGGATTATGATTCTTGTGTGTGAGCAAGTGTTCCATGTAAGCATGCCACTAAGCATAATTAGCCTTTACAAGAAGAACCACTAGTGTATAATCAACCTTCCTCCTCTAGAGTCTCTCAAATGGAGTCATCACAACTATGAGAAGACATCAAGGAAGTGAAATATTGCACAGTATAAATAGTAATGAACTCTTGAAGCATGCTCATGAATGGGATGTCAATCACAATCAAGAATGCATCCAAGTGATCAATAAATGCTAGAGTGATAAGAAATAATACACACTTAAAATAGGTATTTGGAGACAACCAAAAATTCATCCATGTGTGAGCAATGCGTACATGAAGTACAATGCAAAATGAAGTAGGGCCCATAGAATAGGTGACCCGCTTGAATATGGAACTTTATAACTTTAGTGAGTTTGATAATGAAAATAGAACCAATGTATGGGAAATCAAAAAACATGAACTTTTGCAAAATAAGGTGCTCAATTTTGAGTTACTAATCAAAAGTTATAACATAATATATTTATTATAAATGAGGCCTATTTAATAAAAAATACATTAAATTTTTGAAAATATGGATAATTTAAACACCAAACATGCCTTGTAACCACTCATTGGAATCATCATGGAACCATAGTTTCCTCAATCCAACTAAAATGAAAAAATAGTCTCTCCATACACCTCTACATGCACTTTATTGAAAAGGGCATACTTGAAGTTATTTAATTAAAAAAATAAAAAAGCTATTTTAAATAAAATTAAAACATGTTTTTTCAATATTTTATGGAATTTTTAGGTTTTTAACATTTTTTATTTATCAAATGAGAAAGGAAACTGTATGGTGTTGCCAAGGGGGGAGAATGGAAGTCCAGGGTTTTTAAATTGAGGTTGTAAAAGAAAAATAACTTAGGGCATTGCTAGATACAACCCTATAAATCATAACATAAAAATAGTTGAAACCACCAAACTTTCCCCTCAAACTCTCAAATCAATTCAATTAGCACCCATAATAGGTCAAATAAAGGGATCATGACCTCATAAAGGTAGGTAGATGCCACCATAAACTATACCAACTATCATTTAGACTAGTTTCATTACAACCAAATCATTATAGGGATTTGATTTATTATTCCCAAGGAACTAATCCAGGTTCATGATGCTAAGAAGAGTACAATATTGGAAATTTGGAACATCAACATATGTAGGCCTACCAATAAAAATATCTCAAAATAAACTTGGAATTATATCTTGGTATTTTTTTTTGTCTCTTAGAGGGAGAACACAAGGATTTAGTGAAATGGGCAACCCAAATAAAATGCCATGCCCCAAAATGAAGCATTAAACATATAGGTAGGATGATAAACTATTAAGTAGATCTATTTTTGCTAAATTTTCTAAGTCTGAAGGATTTGACAACAAGAAAGTGGTGCCTAGGTCTATATTTTTTTGAATGTAATCCTATAAATAAAAGGTGATGCTCTAGGTAGAAATGATTAAGTTTTAGACACTAAAAATGGTGCAAAGGTATGTTAACAATAGATTAAATTATAGTTATTAATGAAGTCTGTGGGTCTTGATGGTGGTTTGCTACCTCCACAATGCCTTCTCCTAGCTTGGATCGATCGTAATACAACAACTGCATGGTTAGTGGCTAGGTAAAATCCTTTGAATTCTATTTAGAGACTATATGGCTGAGTAAATGCATACAACATAGAGACTAGATTGAAGGATCTGAATTAGAACAAGAGGTTGTACCAACCCTGTAGACAAAGAGGCTCTAATGACATACAAAAGGTTTTCAAAGACCATGAATTATATGAGGGGTTGGGATGAACCAATAGAAAATAGGGCATAAAACCTCCTATTTTCCATAGAATAATCCACTTGAACAATTCTTTCAAATTTGCATTAAAAAACTTTCATTCAAATGAATATACAAATAATATGCAAATTCCTCTTAATAAATTCAAGATAATACAATATAAAAATCAAACAAATAATCATTCTCATTAATACTACCTAGAACTATGATACCATGTCAGAATAGGCCAATAGGTGATCTTCTAGTAGAGTGATCACACAAGAATTATGAAATGACAACGAACCTTTTTGTATTCATAAATATGCAGTAAGAGGATGTGAAATAATTCCTTGATGTATTAAATTGCCTTGCTTACCAATTATGTGCTCTATTACAATATCCTAGTGAAGAGGAATATAAAGGAGTAGGGGGAGTTAACTCACAAGATAACTCACTATGGGATTGAGTGTAACTCACTTTAGAACTCATAGGATAATTTACATTACTACTTAGTTGAAATTTAGGTGAAACTCTAGGTAGAACTCACCCTCTCACCCACTTAACCTCTTATCACACCTAGAAGTTAAATGTGTAGGAATAAACCATTTAATAAATACATGGAATAATAAATATTATACACCAATATATCCTACTCTTCCACTCTACTTATCACTTTTAACAATCTCAAATTAGGTGAAAATCAACTTTTCTTGACTATAGTAACAACTTATCTTGACTGTAATCAGGAATGAGCTAAAATTCATTCAAAACTCACAATTTAAGATCTAGTTTGGATTA
Organism: Torreya grandis; assembly: GCA_037957365.1. Taxonomy (NCBI): domain Eukaryota; kingdom Viridiplantae; phylum Streptophyta; class Pinopsida; order Cupressales; family Taxaceae; genus Torreya; species Torreya grandis. The sequence goes on along the minus strand of JARHVA010000026.1, from coordinate 2,092,711 downwards.
TTTTCAATTTTAAAACCCTCTCTAAATATATATATATATATATATATATATATATATATATATATATATATATATATTATATATATATATATATATATATATATATATATATATATATATATTTCATTTTCAATTTTATTTATCTCTTAACCAATCTTAAAAGTGATAAAATAGATCTTTTTCTTGACTGCCAAACCTTTTTTTTATTATTATTATAGCAACTTGTACCTTTTTTCAAGCATGAAACATGAATAAAACTCTTCTAAGAAATAAATATAGTTATAAAATAACTAATAAACCAAATTAAATGTAATAAATGATTGAATTTTATAGGAAATAATTCAATAATACATTCTCTATTTGATTTTGAGTGTAAAATATTACATAGCCCTATTTTACAACCTTGTTTTACATACTTATTCTCTCTTTTTCTCCAATTATTGGAGTCTCAGTATCTTTCCTTGTCTAATTATCTTATATATCATACCACACACTACATTAATTATCTCCTAATTCTCAATTCTTTGTTCCAACTCCTAAAATATATCAAACTATCTAATCAATTATTTATAACCCTACTTAAGACTAAACTCTTAAGTGAGTTTAACATAGACATATACGGTTTAACACTCAAAAATATATTAAAATATTCAAATTTCATTTTTGGTAGGAAAATGAAGAACAAGCAATAATGACCAAAATAAAGGAAAGTAAAGCATGGAAATGCTTACTATAGAAAAATGACCATTTTGGGTGAATAATAGGGCCTACTACAATCATTTAGTATAGTTTATTTACACATGTGTGAATTGTACTATTTTGTATTTTATATAATCTTTTATATGTATTCAACCTATGTAAGCAAGGATAGGTGATAGAATGTGAAAGTTGCTCCTTTTAGGCATATCAAAAGGCTAGAATGTGAAGAGATAGAATTGATTAAAAATTTAGATCTATAATTTAATTATAATTTTATATGTTTATGATGTGATAGATATTAATACATACTATTTTAAAATGGTTTTCATATGTGTCTTTTATCATTGTCCTGGACATAGTGGGTACTTTGTTTGCTTTAATCTATTAATTATATGAGTATATGACACATGTTAATATTATAATAAACTTGTGTTTCTTTCTCCATCAATTTGTTTGATTTTGTTAATGAATATATTCAATTTGAATATGTTATTGACTATTTCCTTTTATTATTTCTGTGAAAGCTATCCCTAAATTAGCATGTTCTGAAGAGTTTCTAGGAACCTATACTAATAATGTTGTAGTGAGCATGGATTTTGTTGAAACATGTTGAGATGGTTGCCAAAATAAATAGATATATAGATATGGATCTATGAAATAATTAAAAAAAATTCCAAAGAAGAAGCAAGAAGAATAGGGAAAACTATGAAAAAAATATTGAGGAGCATATCTATTGGGAAATCTATGAAATATTTTTATGTTAATTGCATGATTTATTAACTACTTGGATATATATATATATATATATAGTATTATTATTTCTAGCCCTAGAGGATGGAGCTCATAACCTAGTCAGAGGAAAATATAGAAAACCTAAGAAACTTAGACATGAATTGGACCATATAATAGAGTAATGGACAAAGACAACCATTGATGGGTATATCATTAAATTTATTATACAAGGATACTTATATTTTGAATTTACACATGATAAATTTATCATGGGAAGTTTTAGGAAATTCCTTCAAAAACTACCTACTATAATTAATAAGTTAGTTATGTAAATGGTCATAGTGCCCAATCCTACCAACATGGAGTAGTCACTTCAAGTGTTATAAGGATGTGTATGATGTAGGAGTGAATAATGTAGGTTTGAGTATAAAAACATGAAATTGAAACCAAAATATGGAGGATGAAAATAGACAAAGTGAAAATAATATTTTTTGATTAGAAAGAAAAATGTGACAATAAAGAAGATAAAAAAATTGAATAATCTAGACATAACTTTGAGTAGGAGTAGGAAAGGTAGAAGATGTTGAAGAAATGAGAACTTAGAGAGAGGATTTACATGGAAAAATAAGTAGAGTAGATGTAGATAAGTAAATAAAAGGGACTAAAGAGTAACAATATATAGTTGTGAGTAGTGAGGAGATGGAGTAGAGAGAAGAAGAAAGTAGAATAAAAGTAGAGTAGTTAAAAGATAGAAGTAGTTCATAGTTAACAAAAAAAGTGCTTAGATTAGTGGAATAATATTCATGATAAGAGATTAAGTATAAGTGCATAAGTATGATAGGTTCATGATCATATATATAATAATTTGATGATATAGATCATTCATTTCTTGAGTACACATCCCCCCAGCCTAATTTTTATTTACCTAAAACACCAAGTGCAAAGGAAGGGATGAGAATAAGTTGGTTTGAGTCATTTATAGATAAGTTTGAAAAATTGAGTGTAGAGATAAATAATTCCTTAAATAAGAAGAGGTTGGATTTAATTTTGAGGATAGTTTTAAGATGATAGGAAAATGTTTATATAATCTTATAGTCATAGTGACTAGTGCATAGAAACCTATAGTTGCAGTCATAAGTATGTAGAAGCCAATGTTAGCCATTACAAGTAACCCAAATATGTAGTGTTACCCAAGAATGTTTTTTGTATTGACACAATATGATGTGTCTATGGACCTTGATAATTATTTGTTAACTTGTGACATGAAGTGGAAGGTTAGGGGAATAACTTCCATTGTTGTAAAGAAGTGTGATCCTATAGGAGCTTTAGTAGGTCATGCTTTGGAATTCATTTTCAAGGGATAAGTTAATAGTATAGATCTAGAGCAAGTTAAAATTTAGTTAATAACATAATTAAAAATGAAGAAGTGCACAAGCCAAACTATTCATGGCTTAAAAGAGATCTGACAGTGGAGTGTAGAATCTATGTGTGACTATGACTGCATATTGTCTAATGTGATGAATATAATTGATTTTTTCATGGAGGAAAAGGATAAATATACTTGGTTCATATAAGGACTATGATAAAGAATTAGATTTACTATTATGTAGTCTTAGTTTATAATAAATGATGATGCTTGATCAATTGCACTAGGAATAGAACAAATTGAATATTGTGGAGATACTCTAATCACTAGATCCAAAGTAGAAGTTAGAATAGATGCTTTTATGAAGAGGATAGATGAGATGTATGAGAGTGATAAACTTAAACTAGGTTTATGGTGCATGGAGTACGGCCGAGAGGGACATCATAAGAATGATTTTCCTAAACTCAATAAAAAATTATACAAACTCTATAGAGTAGTAGGGTACACAACTACAAAGTGTCATCTACTACAATAGTACTTACAAAAGTCCCAGAGTTTGTATTTTGATTTTTGTAAATCAGCCAATCATGATGAAAATAGTTGATGATCCTTGTAGGATTAAAGAAAAATATTACCAATAATGTCTTCATATCTAAAATGCAGTAATTTCCCATTACTAAGTAAGGACACCTAGGTCTAGAGGTAGAAATTGAACATGTGATATAGTTATACCTACATGGATACCTTCATCACATCAATATCGAAATCAACCCTAGGGTTTGGCTAGATAAACACCATCATTGACATAATAGTAATATAAATATTCATGGAATAATGCAATCCCACAACATTAGTAATCAAATTGGGCTCCTACAAAACCTCAACATCAATACGACAAATACTAGGCACAACAATAATATCAAGGAGGATTTATTGGACAAGAGTCACATGATTAGGGCTATAAGTAGAATAGAAGAGGCTATATAGTAGGATATAAAGGGGGATACTATATAGGATATTAATGTGATTATAACAATTATAATCAACAATCTCTCCAACCTATCTAGTGTTATTTTTATGGGGAGTAGAATCTTTTTACATGAAATTATCCTAATAATCCTTAGAGATAGGTATATTAAATGTATGATAAAGTGGGAGAACAAAATCAAATGAAAGATTGCCTAGTATTAGAGAAGCAAAGAAAAGAATAACTAGTGCATAATGTGAACATGATTAATGTGTATCATAAATAAAATGCATTTATACAAGTAGTCATTATATAGTAGCACACAGAGTAAGGATTGCTTGCATTAAAAATGACATAATATTGTAAAATCATAAAGGTACAATAGGAAAAATATATTAAGCTTGCAATAGAGAAGGGATTGATGTATGAATATATGCAGGTCCTCCAAGACATACAAAAAAATATTATATCATAAGGAAACACTAGCCATTGACACATAGGTATGGGAAAATTGTTCAAATCATGAAGCAAGAAGGTGTTGTGACAACACTAATAGATTTTTTACAATTACTCAACATGTTGTGTAATTGATACATATCCTATAATATTAAAATATTTTTCATAATCTTATGGAATGTATATCTATGGGATAACATCGTATTGATAAGGTGGTATGTTATGTTAAAACTAAAAAATGTGGGATGTAGACTCATAAATGGACATTGAGATCGTAGGATATGAAATACCTAATGCATTATTTTATTTCAAGAGTATTTTTAATATGATTTTGATAGCTACATGGGAATATATTGGTAGGATACACTAAGTTAAATTCATGTCACTCTTAGTATCATAGACTATGGGTGGGTAGAATAAATTGGTCACCTAAAAGATTTGGAGATTTGAGTTACCAAGCTAAGTCTACACAATGATTTTGAATTCATTGACATGAATATAGCTAAGACCCATTACCATATCTTAATTTGTAATAAATGTGATTATAATGGTCAAATTTCTATTAATATAGTGCATAATAAACTAGAGTCTCATCAAAGAGACAAGATAGTTTTCATATCTTTGAATAACACATAGCAAAAGACTTACATGATTTTGAAGGAAACAGAGTCACAATATGCCTACGGTGATAATAGTTGGTTCAAAGTCAACAAAAATACACATAAAAATGCAATGTGATTTATAGAGTGTCAATTTTTTAACCCACTATTGGAGAAAACACAAACATCAAGGTAGACACTTTATAAGCTTGTACTAAAAAATATCTAGTCCCTAGATTCAAATTAAAGATTTACATCACCATCAGTGTGATCTCCTACTAATTCAAAGGTGTATTTCAAATATAACACTGGTGTAACAATAATGGATTTTAAATAAACTAATCCAAATAGTTTTTTAACTTTGTAAACAACATCTTGAATAAGTGGTGATTAAGATACCCATACGTTGAAATGGGCTAGGGGAGATCATGAGATACAACCTTTGTGCATGGTGTTCACTACTAAACATCAATTAATTCAATACTTTCTGACATAAGATCTTAATCCATTTATCTTGAGGTTAGATCACCATGTTTTTTAGGTGGATCAAATATTTAGTGTAGTTATCTATGTGTTAAAAGGAACTACTATGACTTGGTGTGCAGTGCATAATGACCCAAATATACACTAAGAAGAAGATTGTGATTTTTTTCACATGAAATTTTAGTTATTGACTATTATGAAATTAAAATGGCCATTATTTTATGAATGGAAATGTACCAAGTTTCACATTAATAAATGTGTATATATGGTCTATGCAAGGAGTCGAGCCAAGGTATTGGCTACACATTTTTAACCACACCATATAAACACTCCCAACTTCCTAGTACATGTATCAAGAGTGAAGTAGAGAGAACAAACATTTAGCACAAATGTAGCAAAAATTATTTAAAATTTTGTGTTTGAGGATGATAACCCCTTCATCCACAATGTATTTATAAAAATAAAAACCTTTCTATATTACAACTGAGCAGAAGATTTGGGAGTTTCAATAGAGTCATCATCACAATAGGAAACATCTCAAGATTTGAATGTTGGACTTCATAATTAAAATTATAGTAAAAAAACATGTTCTTGAGAACTAGAACAGAATAAAATACAATCTAATAAAATCTAGTGATAGTGACATATACCTAGATTTAGAAGGCTTTTTTCAATTAGAATGACAAGCTTAACCAATAACTACCCAAAGCATAGAACAAGTTGAAGAGGAAAGACTATGTAATGTAAACATTTCAAAATGAGAAGGGGAGTGCACTCTGTGAGAGACTCTATCTAGTGGATTAAACAAAATATATTAATAACCACTAAAAATATTGAGTAAGACATTGGAATAGTGTCAGTCCCTAAACTTGTGACTATAGGAGACTATCGGGGCCATGATCAAATTCATAGGCATTATATATACTACGAAACTATCATTATGTCTTCCTCACCAAGTTATCAAAATTAAATGGTGTATATCCATCATTGGGGAGATGCACATAGAATTCAAAGAGTGTTCTAGACCCATTAAAAATCACCTATAGAGGTTAAATCCCAACATGAAGATAAAATTAAAGGTGGAATTATATTGCATGAAAGAAATATAAATAATTTATGCAATTTAAAAGGTAGATTGGGTGATGCTTATAGTTGCACAACCAAATAATTCTAGGGATATTTGAATTTGTGGGGACTACCATGCATTAAATTATGTGTGCATCAATGATCCATTTTAAATACTATTCAAAGATGAAGACTTTGAGATAGACACAGGTCATGAGGTGTACTTATTCATAGATAGATTTATAAGATACCATCAAATTTTAATCATAAAAGAGGGCCAATATAAAATAACCTTTACTATAGAATGGGGTAATTCACATATAAGTTAATTCCATTTGGTCTAAAGAATGTATCAATAGTTTTATCTAGGGATATAGTAACTACATTTAAATATTTCATTCATGATTTTCTATAAGTATATTTGGATGATATGGCTATCTTTTCCTTATTTAAATGACATCTATCAAAGATATGATTAATTATAGAATGGTGTTGATATTTATGCATTTATTTAAATATAAACAAGTGCTTATTTTTCACACCTTTCAATGTTCTTCTGGGCCATGTCATATGTATTGATATCATCTTGATTTACCAAGATTATATTATAGCAATAGTGAGATGCCATCCCTAACTAGCTCTACAAAAGTGCACACCTTTCTAGGTCATACATGATAGTATATAAAATTTATCAAAGGATACATGGCCATGTCTGCGTTGTTGGAAAAACTACTACATAAAGATACAAAGTTTGAGTGTACATCATAATGCCAAAAAACCAATTATTTATCTCAAACAAAGGTTAGCAATATCACCTATTTTTATTTTTTCCTAACTAAAAGAAGCCATTCCATGTACATGTGGATGTTTCTAGTATTATAGTAGGGGTTGTCTTAGTGCAACAAAGGAATGGTGGGATGGATCATCCCATACATGTTTCCAGTAGGAAGATATCAACAATAGAGAAAATCTATATGACTATAAAGAGATAGGCCTTAGGTATGGTGTTTACATTACAAAAGTTTCCACATTATCTATTAGCCACACCATTTAAGATTTTCACAGACCACTAAGAATTATGATACCTATTTAACAAGATGATGTTAGGAAGATGGATATCTAGGTGGATAATGTTCTTTCAAGAGTTTCAATTTCGAATCAATGTGAACCCAATTTGAGAAAATTTAGATCTAGATAATCTATACAAACTCTAAAATGGAAAGGAACTCAAATAAATAGAGGATGATCCTACAAATGTCTACTTATTAATGGATACTATGATCTATGATAATAGGGAAGATATTGAAATTTTCTTGAACCAATGAAATTTACCTACACATTATGTTGAAAGGGATAAAATCAAATGGTAACAAGAGAAATCACATATAGTCTCATCAACTAATTTTTATAAAAGGTTGCGAAAGATGATGAGATGCACATAGGAGCATTAGAGCATGAACAAGCATAGATTTTCCAAGAAACACATCAAGGAGTTGTAAGAGGTAAATTGTTAGGTAAAAAACTATGAGAAAAATATTACAAAATGGTCTTTAGTGGTCAAATTTATTTTAGGATGCTGATATGGTTACCAAGGCATTATGATGTGTGTCAAAGAATGGGGAAGCCTAATGTAATCACCTAAAAGTGGTAATTGGATGCTAATAGTGTCGCTTGAGTTAACCTATCCCTAAGTTATCCATAGACCTATTCTAGATCCTTAAACTTACATTTTCAGTCATTCAGTAGACTTGAGTGACCTATAGCCATATAAGACGTAGTCTTTCAACTATCACCCCTAACTCCAATCCAAATTTCGTAGTAGTATATAGAGAAAATATTAGCACCACATTTAGGACACTATAGCCACATGGCACTAGTGTTCACAACTGGGCACTACTATCTTTAGCCCCATATCTTCCCAATGGATAGTTTTTCAAATATGCTCCCCTCCTAAGGTCAGCCTAAGCTCATTATATTATCTGAATGAGAAATAGAACCCTATAAATATAATTATAATCCACTTGTATTCACTAAATATAAAATAGATGCAAAAGATATTCAATTAAAGACAAAGTTGTGCAAAATCAAGGTACTATATCCCTATTTTTCCCTTATTTTTGCATACTACCATCAAAAGCATCCCTAATTACACTTTTCAAGAATTCCAAAGATTAATCACATTCAAGGCATCCAAGTCCAATCTCATTATAGTATTGACTTGCATATACATCAAGCACTAGGTGGGATAACTACATCAGACTTGATCCCTCTTCAAAATATTGTTATGTAGGCAACTCTTTACATAGGGAGGTGTTGAAGATGTCCATTCCATCCTACTAGCACATATTTAATTCTTGATAATATCATACTTACAAAGATAACTAGAGTTTTCAAATTAAATCAAGCTTTCCATGTATAATACATAGCTATAGGTTTCAGTCATGTAGGAACAAAGCACACAGACATAGGCACAGGTGCTCCCCAAAAATAGGAATAGTCTCACAAAGGGGACATTAGTGCCACATTGAAGACACTACACACAAATGGTGATAATATCCAAATTGGGTGTTATTATGTAGTGAATATATGAATATCAACATCCTATTGATGACATAGAATGTTTCTCATATCTAAAATTTTAGAACCCAAAACATCTATGATAGTCAATTTTTAGCTAAGTCTCTATTTATCCTTATCCATTGTTATTTATAGAAAGTAAAAATCATTTAAAAATAAGTATTTTAATTATTTAAATTTATTTAACTAATTTAGACATCTCAACCCTTTAACCAAACATAAGAATTACTTGTGTAAAACTCTCAAAGGTTAAATCATTTAGTGAACCCATCTTACTTCAAACATTGCATAAAACCCTAGATTACACTAATTCCTATTTTTGTGAAATAAATCTAGGGATGTATACTAATGATTTATTTTATTTTATTTAGACAACCTAGATAATAAAACTTATTTTTACCTTAGCTTATAAAACCTTGACCCTAGATGCTCTTAGGGTTTGTATCCTTTTTTCTCCTATTTTCATTAGTTGATATTAATTATTCAAAATTCATATATTCTATTTTAGTATCTTTATTTTAATTTATTTTCTATATGCCATCTAAAAAATCCATCTCTCTTCCCTTAAGAATAAGTGTTAGACTAAGTGGTATTCCTATAGAGCATATTTAGACTCTAGTTGTCTGACCCTATAACAAGGACAAGGAACATATTACAACTCTAGATATGAATCATTCAAATATTGATTATGTGGAATTCAATAAAAATGAATCTAAATATGAACAATATAACCAAGAACAAGATTAGGTCCATATTGAGGATCAAGACACACTACTCCACTTAATAATAATGATATAGTTATGAACAAATATGAGGTACTACAGGGCTTCATAGATAGAATTCGGGAATAGACTCATGATCATGAAAAGATTTTATAGTTCATATTATCGATCAAGAATAAGAATAAAAATGGTTGATATTCAACCCTTCATGTAAATGATGTTGTTACACCTTCAATGGGGCCTACTCAACCAACTCAGATAACATAACCCAAGCTTGTTATTTGACCATTAGTGACAACTACACCACTTGTGTCTAGTTCCTCTCCTCCTAATGTACAATCCCTTATGTAGTAGGTTTTTTCTCTATAATCTAAGGTGTTACATCTTGATTAGGGAATAGTTAAGACATCACATGCCTTAGATTTCAATATTCTATTACATACACCATTGGCACATCACATTGCAATAACTCCTTTGCCATCCATTTTATAGCATCCAAGTTCACATTATATGATGTCAAGGGTGACTTAGATCATCAAATCAGAGCCTTTTATGTAAATGTTTTTGACTATGTGTCTAATATTGGCTTCTTATGAATATCTTTCCACATAATCTCAAGGATTATGCCCTACAGTGGTTTTATGATTTTCCTAACTAGTCTATTATGGCATTTAATCCTCTAGAATATATATTCTTAACACACTTTTATATCAACATAATTCATAATATATCATATTCACAAGTGTCACAACTAAATCAAAAGTCAAATGAGCCCATATCTAATTATGACAAATAAAGAGATTCAAGATATATTCAAACAAAATCTATTACCAACACTCCATGAAGCAATCTTATCAAGAAGTTTCCCACATTTATAGATATGTGCCACATAGTTAAGGAAAGAGAGGTTAAGTTCTTATCAATGGGTAAACTCAAATACACAAATGGATCAGATTCAACTATCAATAGTACAAAAAAACATCCATATAAGGTCAGGACCACAAAAAATAAAATAGATCAAAACTCAACATTCAACATAGCTTCATAACCTTATCCCATATTGGTTTTATCATCTCTTTAATGCAGAGTCTTCACTAATATACCAGAGTCACCATCATGAGTTCTACCATAAATATTAGAATGCAATGTCATAAATCTCCCTCCCATTAAAGAGGTTGATACAACATGACCTCTTTTAAAGAGTTATGATTCAAATGCACTCTATGAGTATCATAGATCCCTAAGCCATACCACAAATATATGAATTAACCTAAAGCACAAGATACAAGATCTCATTTAGTCAAACATTATTAATGTAGGCACACCCATAGAGGCACCAAAATAGAAAATAGAAGTAAAGGCACTTAAGATATTTTCATATCTTTTCCTTAAGCATACATATAATGAGGTAGGGGGAACATCAAGTGTTCATTATACATACCAGGGTCATCCATCACTATCTTCCTATCACACAGTTACAGAGGAGACACATACCTTGCACAACATTATTGACATGTATTACACTATAGTGCCACCTAGACCACTTATCATATTTTTAGAAGAGGATATTATGGATGATAACATAGGTTTACATATGCTCTTTATACAAACATATTTAAACTATCATCTTATTCATAGTTTCACAGTTGATAATGGGTCAAGCATAAACATGTGCACTATGACACTTACAACACTTGGGATACATAGAGCATGATATATTCCTTATAGATACAATTATTAATGGTTTTAGTTTCCACATTTAGAGCTCCATCAAGGGGGGTGTGATTCCATTATAGGTTGGGCCAAGAAATATAGCCACTCAATTTCTAGTAGTACCTATTACAGGTGTATTTAATATATTATTGGGAAGGCCATAGTTACAGTAGCTCTAAGCCATCCCATCTATAGTACATTGATGCCATAAGTATACACATGATAACTATGTGGTTAAGATTAAGGGTTTCCCACATGAGTATCCTATTCCCATCCAAATAGGTAGTTCTAGAACATATTCCAATCACACTTCTAGCATTGACACCAACTATAATTCTAGTACCACTATCAGATATTACATAGTTATTTATTACACTATAAATTAAAACTCATATGCATACATCATAGTGTTTAGTAGAGTCTTCAAAGCAGGATAGGTCTACCTTTATAGTGTTTATATGCATGCATTCTGTCCCTTGGAGACCATTACTAGAGAGGACATTACATCAAAGATATGTCACATATTATCTATGACCTTCCTATACACAATGTACATTGAGATTAGTTATGTTGGAGTCTATGGGTTCTCATCACAGGGAACCTACATCACCTAAAACTTATATATCTGCCAGATGGGTCCCTAAGACCCCTACAGTTCATAGGGCATAACAATTAGTGACATAACATCATAGCATTACTACTCAGGAAACTTTAGGTTCAAATTATATAGCACACTAGATCATGGGTTCATAGTTTCTCTTTCACAATGCACACATGATCATAGTTCCCCTATTCAGCATAGGTCACAGTGATGGTGAGTCTCCCATGAGAATCATTGGTTAGTATGTTTACTACCCTTGTACATACTTTCTTCTCTCTCTCGTTCCCTGTACATAGTTTACTTTCATATGCTTATATATAGCTTATACTCAAAAAACACAAAAATAATATAATATGGATAAAAACAAAATCATTCAAATATTTCAAAAATATAAAAAAAATTACAAATTGTATGCATTGATTTTTTTACATTTCTACTACTTGTCAGATATTACATATTGTTATCTATCCTACCATAGTGAATTTTATCATACACATACACTTCACTTGTTCTTACTGAGTGCTTTCATATTCTAGATAGGACTTTTATCCACTACATTGATCTAAGCTAGCTATCATCTACCTATTCGGGGCACTTACACCGATATAGGTTTATACAATTCTATATCTTCCCACTTGGGGGCATCTCCTACATAGTTTCTATAACCAAGTTTGATCTTTACATACTATACATTCTATCTATACATTGATTTATCTTGATATTGATCATTTCTATTCATTGCTCATATTTTTTGGTGGCTATAACTAGTTAACTTTAGTAAGTATACACCCTAGTATCAACATAGATTTGTATTACACAAGTATGCATGTTTTCTTTTCTAGTTCCTATATTAGTCTTGATTGTGTTACTATGCTTCTTATATATTTGAGGTCATTTGTATATGCCATTTTTCCTTGTATTCTATGTTACTTATCTATTTGTAGACCTTGGACATTTCACATGTCCCTTGTGTGCTTTTTCATTCATTTATATGTGGAAATTTTAACATGTCCTTCTCTTGGCTCTACACCAAATTTCTTGTTGTTTGCATTTCTATAAATTTGAACATGTCCTTTTATGCCTTCATTCTTAGTTTTAATGACATGTTCCCATATCCCTTATATTTTGGCCCCTTGGCCTATCTTTTGCATGCCTCGTGTGCTTGTATGTTTACTTCTTTTTATGCTTCAACACTAGGACAATTGTATTTTCTTGTTACACACATACCATTTTTTGATGCTATGAGATCTCTCATGCATCTACCTTTCCTACTTGGGAGCCTTGATGGACATCATGCCCCATCCTGGTAGGTAGTTACTCAAATTAACTACTATACATATTTCTTACATCTATCTTGGCACACTTTTGTTATGATAGATTACAACATACATCTTACATTTACTACTTATGCTTAGATATATTTTTATTCTGATGTTATGTTTTACATTATATTGGAATATCATGCACATGCTCTGGCTAACACCTTTTTTAGAGCTACTTCTTTAAAGGATAGGTCTTACACAAGTTCCACAAATAACCTCAAAAGAGGGGGAATTTATAGGTGTTTTTCACATAGATCAAGATTATACATTGCTTTTATTGAATACATTTCAACACATAGGCTCAGTTTCACATATCAAACTTAGGGTAGATAAAAGAGAATAGAGACTCAATAGTTAGTTTAGACTACACAAAGATCAAACTAGGTAGTCATTAGCACATAGATTGGGATAGTAGCACCACAAGGTGCTACTATCCAATATACGGTGTTACTATCCACTACAAGGTGCGACTATATAATAACCCTAGACTTAGGATAGTCTATATCTATCAGATAAGTGCATCAAGTATAATACAAATTTTCATAAATATAATCATAATTTTGGCAGTTATGTTCATATTTAGCTCAAATCAATCATTTTAATTTAGATTCATACTAGTTACTCAGATTGGGGACATCATGTGTAGCATGATCACTCATACATTTAGATCAATTACATAGGTTCATTTATTACATACCTAATTTAAATTAAATATACTCAGATAGTAGATTGAGGGCATGTGTATGGCACATAGTTTCCATATACTCATCTTTAGATAGGTTGATCATATTGAATGGAAAACTCCATGTCATATTCTTCATGTATATATTTGTTATCACATTCTAGGTTGTCACCATATTCATGACTTACTCTATTTACAGTGGTTGGCATTCTTGAGTGGCCTAAAGCCTCCTAATATACCCAAGTGGTTGTAGAGCTGAATACATATTTAAATTACTCAATTAGATAATTTTAACACTTTTTATAGTATAGTTATAGATGCATTTACTTCATATAAGTGTAAATGATGGATTCATGGCCTAATTGAGTTCTTGATCCACTTATATGAGAGGGGTTGACACACCTATAATATAATCAGAGTTATGTTAATGACTCTAGATGTATCATAGCGATTTTAGTGTCTAAAGGACACTTCTCATTTTATAATTTAGGTAATTCAAAGCATGAGTAGAATATTATGGTAATATGGTTACCTGTGGTGAAATAGTGATAGAGAAATAAATTATTCCACAATATTTATATTGATTGGTGGTTGGGAGACACCATCGCCAATCTAAGTGAAATCTAAGACATCTATGTTATTATCAGTGAATTTGTGATTGATATCTAAACTAAATATTAATCTAAATTAATATTTATAGTGAATCTTAAACTAAAGTGATTTGGTTAAAAAAAGAAGCAAAAGGAAAGGTAAGGTAGAAAGAAGGTATTCTAATTTTCAATCTAGACATTATGACAAAGCTTAGATTTCATCAAGACATACATTCAAACCAATACATGACATGAAATATATATAGAACATAACCTAACATGTATTAGGAAAATGTCTAAGGAAAGGATGGAATAACACAAATAAGAAACTAGATTCAATTTAAAGATTTACTTCACAAAAAAATTATATTAACACATCTACAAGAGAATCAACGGAAATGAAATGAACCTAAGATCTTTCAATTAACCTAACATAATCACAAGTTAACAACTTTGCATTCACATATGCACATCAAGATTCAATGAAAACCATTCAAATCTAGATATCCAAACAAATAATTGAGAGAGAATCCATGTAACAATTGACACACAAATTTGGACAAACTTCTCATTATTCCTTGATTACATTAATTGTTTAGAGTATATAAAATAGTTTTAGCTCTCAAAAACTCTCCTTTTACAAAATGGTAATACTACCTTTTATAGGAGAGTAGGGTAGTACATCAGTCAGTCATGAGATTAAAAATGTACAAGAGTAAGGACAACTATCATTTTTACAAAGTTCTAGAATACATTTCATTTTCCAAAGTGGACTAACCTATAGGAGTGTGTTAATAAACTAGTGCATGCTTTTACAAAAAAATATTCTATTTTTGAATATTACAAAGTTTCTAACAAAGTAGAATATTATCAACCATCTAGTAGGCTCTACATTAAAGGACCCCCTATTATTCCTAAAGAATCTTCATGGCCTTTTGATGTTGTTCATTGACCAGTCTTAAGTTGATATCTAGATCCAAGAGGCATTCATCCTCCTGGTCTACTAAGTCATCAAAATCTCTATCATTCCTTGCCATTGCTTCCTTGATACTCTTTACCTCAATAACTTTATCCTATGAAGTTAGGATCATGCTCATGAACCTTTTTTTGTCACCCCTAGACTTACCCTAAATCTTGATCCTAACCTCTTACATAACTAAGGTAACCATGTGCTTGTACTCATCATTTATAATGATGTCTAAGGAGCTGAGTGTGGTAGGCTTAGTGATCATGCTTCCAAGGAGTTATTCAATTCTACCTATTATCTCTTTGTCATCCCTTAGGAGTCTCTCCAAGTTCCTTAATCATGTACTTAAAACCTAGATCTTGTTAATAATTATCCCCATTATTGTATTCAAATGGGCTAGGCTAATGGCCCTGAAGCCAAGAATCTAATCCTTAACCATTGTGTTGATTAGCTCCTTCATTTTGTCTTTTGAATTCTACCATTGGAGTATCAAACCTTTGGCTACTATATATTGTTGAGCTAACAGACTCTGCTTTATCTTCATTTCCTTCAAAGATTTAAAAATATCATATAAATATACCTCAAACATCTTGATCATTTACTTTAAGAATAATATAATATCCTATGTCTCAAGATCTTCCTTTTGTTTCTATAGGTTCTCTATTTTTTAATATAGGCCTTTGATGCCTAATTTTAGTTGAGCTGAATGAGAATCAGCTAATCCCACTATATCCTCCTCATGGATTGGGTTTTCATTGAGTCCCTAACCTCCTACCAGAGTTAAGCCCACAAAAGGTTCAATTTTTTTAAAATTGGACTCCTCATTCCTAACCATAGTCCTCTTTATTATTACTCTCTCTAGGCCTACTATTTCTAGATTGAATTACACACCAAATGATGACTCTATGATATTTGGAGGTTTTAAGCTCTCTATTTTCATGTTTTTGGAGGTTCTAAGAGTGTTTATATAAATGACACTTGACCCCCAAAGGAATTCATCCTTCTTTCATCTTCTTATTTCATTAGAGCCACTATCCAAGGCCTATGCTCATTATGGACAGTGATGTTGATTACCTGGATCATGGCCCATGAATGATGTAGGGTTGGGATCTTCTGCATCGTCTCATAAATAAACCATTTTAGGATGATTGACCCATAAATGGGATTCTCATCACTGAATAAGTTAACTTTACTCAAAGGATGAGTTAAGGTTAATTTTGGCTTCTTCTTTCCAACTAGGACCAATGCCAACTCAACCTTCCTCTTTTGTAGGGATGCAACTAGAACTAAGTCCAAAGCTACCTCCTTCCCCTTTTCCTATTATACCTTCTTGTCTTAGGCCTAAGGTTCCTCAACTTTTTATTCTTCATATGATCCATATGCCTCAACAAGTACTTTAAGTGCATCCTCCACTATTTCCCCAAAACTTAGTGAAATCATGTCAAAGAACTCAATTAGGTACTCTAGCCTTTCAGGTTGGGTAGAAGATGGTGCCCCTTCACCAAGCCTTTTTTCCAATTTCTCCTTCTTAGGTCCTTGTGCAACTTGTGCTTGAGGTTGTTATAGTGGTTACTCTAGAGGGGGCCTAGAAGAGGGTCCAAGAAACTATTGGTATTATAGGGGCCCCATCTACCATATCTCACTAGGTGGTTTCTCATCTCTAGTTAGTTGAGTCTAAAGCCTAATGTTATGCTTCTTCAACCTAGCAAACAATTTTATGAAATTGGAGGCCCTGATATACATCATGCCATGAACACCAAGTTGGTGTTCATAGGGTTAGTTTATTATTATTTATTTCAAATGTTTGGTGACCCTATCATGAGGGTCCCACTACCTCAATTCATCCAAATATAAGTTGAAGGAGTATCTATGTTTGGAGATAACATCTACATGCTCCCAATTTTGTAATATAGTCATATTGATGGCTAAGGGAAAAGGGTGAAGGATTACCTTCCTTTTGATCTTTCATACACTATCTATACCATAGAAAATTTGGTATGTAATCTCCTATTTTAGCAATTTGGTAGGCATTTAGACTGGTAGTTTTAGGGGCTAAGTTAAGGTCCCTTCTATTTTAATCACTGTGTAATATGGATACAACCAGATGTCTCCAATTAACTCCACATACTTCTTGATTATAGGGCTGACCCTGCCCATGGGGCTCCCTTTAATAGCTTCTAAAAAAGCTAGAAATACACAATCATAAATGAATTGTATATTGTGTCTATACTTGAATATGTGCATTTTAGAATAGTGATGGGAAATAGTGTGTTTCCCTTTAGATGACCAATTATTTATGTCATGGATTTTGGTGATGGCCAATAGGGCATCTATAAGATAGGACATCATAAAGAAGTGGTTGTTGGTTTTTTTCTACATGGATAAGAATTATTGTTTCAAATAAATGTTGATCATCTCACCCATTGGGGGTGAGTCTTTTTTCTATCATGAATTATGCATAAGGTACCCATATTCTATTAACACGTGTGGTGGAAGGGGCTCTAGATAATATATTCAATAAGGTCATGATTATTCTGATTCCTTCACTAAATTAGACAATTAGGATCTTTTCAATGGGATCTTGGATCACTTGGGTTCCAATAAGTAGCCATGGGGCAAGGATGGTATTCAAGTCATTTTTACCAGTCCATGTTCTAATTATAGGCAAGTCTACTTAGGGATTGCATAGCTTGTAGTATCTTTCAAATGTAAGAGGGTAAATATATGTTATCCTTTTAAAATTATGTTCATGAACTATCCAATCCTAATAAATTTCACAATCTCTAAAAATGGGGGCAATAACATTGATATAGTGTAATACCTTAGGTTTTGTAGTATCATAGTAGAGACTAGTCATTTGGATAGAGACTAGGTCATTGTATCTCTAGAGGATTATGGTATTCTTATACTCTTCCCTCATGATGGCCTATATCTCATTAATAGTCCAGAAAGTGCAAACCAATTTTTGTTTCCAGTGTTTAATGTCACAATAGAGAAGTTAGTATCCTTGAAGACTCTTCCTTCATTATTTGAAGCTAAGTACAATTCTATGTCATCCCTTTGTTATTTCCTTCAAGTTGTGATGACTATGAGACTTGTAAATTTATCACTAGTAGTCTATAAGTGGCCTCTAGGTTATCTTGTTCTCACTCAAATAATAATTGGACTCTTTTTGGCTTAACTATGATTGATTAAAGTTCAAATTAGGGATTTTTATGGAGGCTAGGGAATTTTGTACCTTTAATGGTGATGGTTACTTGGATTTGGGCAAATTCATGCCTTGTATTTGATTTAGACTCCTACCTTTATACCTTTTCCATTTCATGCTTATAAAATATTCAATTTTATCATTTTGTGCTTGTGTGGCACCTATGTGGCATGTATCTAGCAGCTTTCATGACATTTTCCATAAATGATTTTAAGGAACTAGATGTTTTCCTTTAAAATCCTTCTTTTTCTTCATGTTATTAGATATTTTCTCATGGATTAACATGGATCATTGATCACAATCTCAGGTTTTTCAAGTTATTGGTTGTCTTTGTATCAAGCTCCATAGTTGTGCCACCTAGCACTTTGTGGGCCTTCTGAGTTATGTACTTCATCAGTCATACAATGAATGTGTGTTTTCCATGCATCAATCCCATAGGTATTTGAAGGTTCCATTTATTGTTACATGTTTATTATGCTCCATCCAACTGGCTTGATTTGATTAACCATGAGTCATCAATCCTACAAGGTGCACAAACTTTAATTAGCATCAAGACATAGGAAGGAACTTAGGCTAAATACTTTAAACTAAAGTTTATTTCATGTTAATAAACATGACATAAAATTTAGGCTAAAATATTTAAGCTAAGTTTTAAAACATATATAAAGGGGGCCTGCATAATAGAAGGATCTAATGCAAGGTTTTAACTTAGGGTTTTATCATGTTGAAAAACATGATAAACTTTGGGTTGAAACTTTTAAGCTAAGTTTTATGGCATAGGAACTTCTCATCAAAATAAAACATAATATAAGTATTTAGCCTAAAGCTTACTGTACTAAAATAAATGCAATTGAAACCTTAGGATAGAGACTTAGATTAAGTCTATGTCTATGAATATTAGACCACAAAATCATTTTATCATTAAATTTAAAAGACCCTTAAGTGCCTTTTATATTTCCCAATGGGGGTCTCATTGGTTAGCAATGCAAGTAATAATCTTTTATAAATGTTTTAAAGCATATTTTTATGTCTAAGCAAAATGATTAATGATCTTAAATTTGACAACCTCACAAAATTCAATGACAGCCTCGTAGGCATCGAATGACATTCATGATAACATCAAATTTAACTTTATAAAGTTCATTTGGTCCTTATATCCTAGATTTAACATGTTTCATTAGATAATCTAGTCCCAACCAAGTATAGATCATTGATTAAGATTTGAGTGTATGTATGCCATTGGTTCCTATAATCATGAAGAGGATCGAGTTAACTCGAGGATGTGTATGAAAATTAGACTAAGTTAAAGGCCTAAGTCTTCAAATCATAATAAAATAGGACCCTCTAAATATTATAATCATAACCTAAGG
Source organism: Torreya grandis (assembly GCA_037957365.1). Lineage (NCBI taxonomy): Eukaryota > Viridiplantae > Streptophyta > Pinopsida > Cupressales > Taxaceae > Torreya > Torreya grandis. Next base: position 2,072,592 of record JARHVA010000026.1, on the reverse strand, counting down.
TCTTACCCTAAGGTTTTATTGTATTAAAAAAATACAATGAACCTTAGAGAAAAAACATAGATTAAGTCTACATTTTAATACATAGGGCCCTTTTAACACTAAGCTTGGACGTGAGAGTGCCATGTGGTGACTTCATAGGACCCCTAAAATTTTGACTCTATTTAACCCTAATAAGGGTCCTCAGAGCATTGATCGATATCTAGGTTCCCAAGATAGTGACATTTGTCATCTTCATAGGGCTTTCTTAGGCCTTTAACATTTCAACACCGCATTCACTCCATCAGATCTTTTTTGGGTGAGTAGTCATGAACCATTGATCATGATATAGATACTTGCACATGATTGGCTCTTTTCATAAGTTTTATCCTAAGGTTTTGTTGTATTAAAAAATATAATGAGACCTCAAGGTAAAACTTAGGATAAGTTTATGTTTAATGAAAGGGGACCCATTTAATCTTGAGGATGATCATGCACCATTTGATATTTGGTCCTACTTAAGCATGGATAATTGATCATGATCCTAATGATCATGCAAGATTAGTCTGATGGATCAAGGGTTTGGATTCATCATGTCTCCTTTGCTCCATTTGATCATCTTTCATGATGAAGCAAGAGCCATCGATTCTGCAAAGAGGCAAGATGCTTAAGTTAGGGCTCGGGTTGATATAAGAACATAGAATAAATTTTTAAGACTAAGGTCTCATTCATGTTAATAAACATGAATGGGGCCTTATGACTAAGACTTTAGGATAATTATGTAACAAATAGGACCATGTGATGTAAAAAAATGGGACCAAATTAGGAACATAAAGGACCCTACAAACATGAATGTTAGACCTTGTTAAAATAAAGGGAATAAAAGGGGGGAAATACAAAGGGACCAAGCATAAGTTTTTAGGCTAAGGTTTGGTCATGTTAAGAAACATGACTAATTCTTAATATAAAAATTGATCTTAAGTCTAAATTATTTTTAAAAATGTTCCCACTAAATTTTTTCCCACCAAACCTTAATTAAAACCAAGGGTCTAAGCTATGATTTTTTAAAGGAGGGTTTTAGAACATGAATCCAACTATGATTTCTTACATACCAAAGGATATTAACATCCTAGATGAGGATAAAACTATGAAAATCCCAACATTATCCATTAATAAGAGATCCATAAAACCTATAACTTAAGACATGAGGGCAACTGTTAGCAATATTAGGTAAGGTTAAAGCAAAACCATGAAAAAATGGGCCAATTTATCTAGCATGATGATCTTTAAATTTTAATAATGTGTAGAACATATAAATCTTTCAGTGTTAAGCTTCAAAGTATGCACAAGGGTCCCTATTTTTTATAAATAGGGGTATGTTGAACTCAACAAGTTATTCATAGAGATCAAGATCCACCAAGCAAGGGTGGGCACTAATGGAATCAAAACCAAATTGAGTTCTTGAGCTACCCATATGAGGATTAAGAAAGCCATCAACTTAGTTCAATTTATTCAATGATATGATCACTATGCACATTCACACACATAGGTTATCTCTAGGTTCATATACAGGTTTGTGTATCGAATGAGTTGTATTCATTCTTTCCCTCTATTTACTTAGTTATTTCATTTCAACATAGTTTTTTAATTTTGATTATCTCTTAGGTAAGGAATATTTTTTGCATGTTTCATTGTAGGACATTTCTTTAGATCATGTTTCACATATGCAAACCTAGATTCACATATTCAAACTCAGCTACACAAGCTTCACTTTCAAGGTAAGTCTAGGTACACTTCTTATTTATTTATACTAGTAATTTCCCTTTACTACAGTACTAGTATAAATGGGGGGAAAATGTAATCACCTAAAAGTGGTAATTGGATGCTAAGAGTGTTTCTTGAGTTAACCTATCTCTAGGCTATCAATATACCTATTTTAGATCCTTAGATTTACATTTATAATCATTCAATAGACCTCAATCACCTAGAACTAGTCAAGACACAATCTTTGAACTGTCACCCCTAACTCTAACCCAACTTTTTTAGCAAACTATAGAGAAGACATTAGCACCACATTTGGGACACTACAACCACATGGCACTAGTTTTCCCAACTAGTCTCTATTGTCCTTAGCCCCATCTCTTCCTAATGAATAATTTTACAAATATGTACCCCTCTTAAGGTTAGCCTAAGCTGATTTTATTATCTAAACAATAAACATAACCCTATAAATACAAGTCTAATCCACCTCTATTCACTAGATGGAAAATAGATGCAAAATCTATTCAAATCAAAGATAAAGTTATCCACAATCAAGGTATTATATACCTATTTTGCCCTACTTTATACATACTACCATTTACAATAGCCCTAAGCCCAATTTTCAAGCATTCCAAAGCTTAATAACATTCAAATCATCCAAGGCCACTCTCATTCTAGCATTCACTTTCACATACATTAAGCACTAGGTCAAATAACTACATCAAACTTGATCACTCTTTAGATATTGGTATTTAGGCAACTCTCTACACAATAGGGTGTTAAGGATTTCTAGTCTAGCCTAATAACACACACTTAACTCTTGATATAATAATTATAAAGAGAAATAGGGTTTGTAAATCAAATCAAGATTTTTAGGTATAATACACAACTACAGGTTTCGGTCACATAAGAATAAAAAATAGAGACACAGATGTAGGTGCTCCCTAAAAATAGGAATAGTCTTGCAAAGGGAACATTAATGCCACATTGAGGATGCTACACACAAATGGCACTACTGTCCAAACTGGGTGATACTATCTATTGAATAGATGAATATCAGCATCGTATTGATGACATAGACTATTGCTTAGATCTCAAATTTCAAAACCTAGATCATCTTTGGTAGTCATATTTTAGCTAAGTCTTTATTTATTCCTATTTTTACTAGTTATAAAAATTCAAATAAAGTTAAAATCATTTATAAACTATTTAATTAATTATTAAAATTTATTTAACTAATTTATACATATCATCCCTTTAACCAAACATAATAATTAATTGTGTAAAGCCCTAAAAGGTTAAATCATTTAATTCATGCAATGAGATGCTTTTGGTCCCAATGCTAGCTAAAAAACCATTGAACAATGTGTAATTTAATTTGTAGGACCTATAACTCCCCTAATTAAATATAACCATGAATGATACATTATTACTTTGACAAATTACTTCATCAAATGGGTGGAAGCTATTGTGACACCAAGTTATGGTGCAAAGGATGATATCAAGTTCTTATATGAAAATATCATTACATGATTTGGATGCCCAATTAAGCTGGTTAATGGCATAGGAACTCACTTCATCAATAACATTATTAATAATATTATGGAGTAATTCATGATATCACACCATAAAAACATAATGTATCGTCCATAGGTGAATAAAAAAGATGAGGCCTTAAATAAAATATTGGGCAAGATGCTAACTAAGATATGCAATGTGAAAAGGGATGAGTGGGAGGATCACATTTTTATGATTCTTTGGGAATATCAAATAAACTACAAATGAACAACATGCTTCACTCCATTTTATCTATTTTATGATATATATGTACTTATTCCTATGGAGTACATTATTCCTATTCTGTCCATTACAATAGTTTATAGGTTGGGAAATCAAGACTCTAAAACAAACATTAATGGATTTGGTTAAAATGGAGGAAAATGGGCAAAGGGCATAGTCAATGCAAGAGATTAACAAGATAAGATGGAAGGCATGGAATTATCATAACATATGATCTAATTAATTTCATCCATAAAAATGAATATTATTGTATGATATAAGATTAAAGGCATTCTTGGGAAAACTATGCATCAAATGGAAGTGATCCCACATTATTCATGAAGTCTCACAACATGGAACCATTATGTTAAACGATCTGTAGGGAACAATATTTCTAGGACATATTAATGGCTTTAGGATTAATCCTTACATAGAGTTTTTGAATGTGTGGAGTGAAAATCATATTTGTATCTCTATCAATTTGAAGCTATGTATCAATAAAACTATCCCAGAATTACTAGCTATCAAACTAGTTGTGATGTAAGTAAAATGATTATTTTTATTAGATAAGGGTGAACAATTTTGAAAATAGAACTATGAACTTATCAAAGGAGGGTTTTGATAACTAGACCTACATCCAGAGGGAGGGTTTTGATTAATGGACCCACAAACAAGAGGGTTTGGAAGATCCCATAACCTTTACAAAGCATAATAAGAGGGTTTTAAGGGTCCCACAACCATAACCAACACAATAAGAGGGTTTGAAGGATCCCACAACCTTGGAAAATCAAATAGAAAGAGGGTTTTAAGTATTTCACAAATTTAACACTAAGAGGGTTTGAAGGATCCCACAACCTTGGAAAATCAAATAGAACCTAAATAATGGATGCACTTCTATAGAACTTCCCTCAAACTTTTATTGTAGAATAAGAGATTTCTAAGAGTTGAAGGTATTTTACTAGTCTTATACCTATTTGAAACCTCTTCACATCATCCACATAGTTGAATCACAATAAGTAGGCTTGCCCTCTCATTGAGCCAATCAATAGCTAAATCACAATAAAGAACTATCTAACTCATTCTCAATAATCTAGTCAAAACTTACTACACAACAATACTTTTTAGATAAGCATAATCAATAACAATATATTATAAGACAAACCCTAGAAAATAGAAGAGATAAGGGTGAAATCCTCTATCATCCACTTTAATAGTAAAAACTTAAGTGTGGTTTCCTCTATCTACCATAATCAAAACTAACTGAAAGCATTGGTTAATGACCAATAAAACTAATTTAGCCTTACAAAAACTATCCTAAAAGAACCATGCCTTCTTAGTTAAAGTGTGCATAAGGTGATAAATTAGGATGGATGTAATCCACCTCATTCTGTATCCTCTATGAAGCATCTAGTATACTTGCATATAATCCCCTATAAATCTAGTCCTCAACAAATTTTTTTCACTTCTTCTGTAGAACTTGAGTACAATAAGTGGGCATACATATCCACTCAACCTTAAAATAGCCCATAAAGGAGGATTATAAATATTAGACCAAACTCTATATAACCTTGTGAGGATTCCTCTATCATTCCCATTTACTTGAAGTCCCAAAACTGGTTGGAGAAGGGTTTCAACAACATTTCTGTAGGAATGCAAACCCAAAAGCCAATCTAAAATAGTGCATAAACCCTCACCAAAATAAAAAATAGATGAAAAAACTATATTATCCTCACCTATTTTGAGAACAATGTTGTGGATTCCTTTATCCTACATAAAAATAAAAATATTTTATTGGGGCATCCTCTATCCACCACCATTAACCTCCACTTAAAACATTAGCTTCCAACACTTCTATAATGCAATTAAAGCTTTAGATTATAAGCCTAGCATAGTCTTTAGCTGAGGAATATATTGCCTATCTTTCACAAATATCCCAATCTGGTTTTATGGATAGACACTAATCATAATCTATCATTCTAGCATTTAGGGTATACCAATCATCTGATTTACTTCTTACCCACCCAGTGAGCCATTAAAACTTATGAGGGATGGCCCTGGTGATGCATAAGACCCCCAATACTCTTGGATCTAGAACATCTTCATCTCCATCCTCCTATTATCATTTTTGTCCACATCCTATTGGGATCTCTCTCTCCTATTTTTTTTAGCATAATGAAACTAGTTGAGGAAAGCATGACTCGAGAGGATTTTCAATGCATCTTCTAGATCTAGGTTAGATTCATCCTCATGGTTTTAACCTAATTTTTCCCAATCATGGGACAAATTAAAAATCCTTCCTCCACTCCTCTCCACCATCTAATTAGGATTCCACAAAACATCAAGTTATTACAACTTATCGTAAGATATTGAACTAAAATTTATCCATTAGTTTTCCAATTCAGTTATCAATAAATTTTTAACCAAATGTGAGGTTACATTCCTTACATTAAGGAATTATAAGTGAAATTATTGACCATAAACTATATTGAATATATTAAAAACAAAAACCATATGCTTTTTTTATTCATTTGTGAATACCTACAACAAAGAATAATAATAATAATAATAATAATAATTTAAAAAAAAAAAAAAATCCAACATGAACTAGAATGCATTCATAATTCATAAAATTACATTACATTGCATTGCATTAGGCTAGAGGAGAGTTACATAAATATAGGAAGAATAAGTAGATTATGGGCCAAGCCATAGTGGAGTGATGACCTCACCCACTCAAATTGGAGTGTGTACTCATTCATAGTGGAGTGTGGGCTACTCATAATGGAGTGAGCACCAACTAATATCCCATATAAAAAGGTAAAATGGGTGACAACTCATGTCACACCCATAAATACATAATGAATTCACCAAATTGGGGGAATGAATTCATCTCATATATTAATATTTGATAATCCTAAATAAATGTCCAATAATATTACAAGAAAGAGATCCCACAAGATAATAAAAGAGATCCAAATAGAGGATAAATAAAATCCAATTAGAGAACAAACAAGATAAAATATGAGCTTTAGTTGGATAAAATTAATAATTAAATTCCCATATTCACATCATAATAAAAATTCCCCCGTTTTATAAAATAGGATAAAAATCTATATTTTTCTTAAATCTTCCATGAATCTCCTTCAACAATCCCTTGGTGAAAATATTAGCAGGCTTCAAATCTTGAAAATTGTAATTATTTAGCATGTCTTGGGCATACTTAGATTGATAAATGAATACTTAATATTTATTTTGAATGAATTTCAAGGCAATAAATTCCTTTATAATTTCAATATCAATCATCTCAAATTCTAATTTCATAGATTCCTTGAATTTATTTAACATCTCTATAGAGCTACATGTAAAGATCAAGTCATCTACATAGATACATACATATATAACATTAGAATTTAGTTATTTTATGTAAATATTTGGTTCATTTTGTGTTATTAAAAATTGTTTATATTATAAACAAATATCAACTCTTGAGCACCAAACTCTTGGATCTTGCTTCAACCCATAAGGAGTCTTCTTTAACTTATATACCAAAAATTATTTACCATTTACCTCAAAACCTTTTGGTTGTCACACATATACTTTTTATTAAAATAAATACATTAATGAATTTAATTTTAAAAACCATATTCAATTGAGGATTAATTAAGTTCCATGTATCATTCCTCTCAACTAAATCCATCTCTAGTTTCACAACATCAACCAATTATTTATTTTGACTAGCTTCTGCATCACTTATAGGTTCAGTAATCACAGATGCTCATTAAAACATAGTATTAAAAAAAATTATTCATGATTTTTAAGGATTTTAATCCTCCTCCCATAATTCTTATCCAACATTTTATTGGTTGGATGATGATTCGACAAACACTTGTTCTTGCTTGGTGTTGATGTAGATGGATGACTAGTCTCTTGTAAAGAGCTAGTATTATTTCCTATTGAACTAAAAACCTGTTTATAAATTTGTAAGCCCTAAAAATCAAATTAAATAGGATTATCCCCATTATATTATCAATTATATATATACATTATCAAATCATCATACACCTCATTTTAAAAATATATATAACCCCTAGAAATAAATGTGGATTTCCTAGTAGGATTATAATACTTCCATGCCTTATTTTCATCACTATATCCTATCATATTATGATAAATTATATCACCATTATATTTTATTGTGTTTATTTTCATTCTAAAATTTCATTCAACATGGATGTACTTTCCATCTCCTAATTGCATTGGGATTTTGAAGGAGTCATCTAACTTAGTGAAATCATCTTTGTGACTTGTCACCTAATTTGAGAAACCTGAATCAAGAGACAAAACTATTTTATTCCTCTATTCATACAAAAAATGTGAGATAATAATCTGAGCCCCCTTGAAACTCACTTTTTCATATTTAAAATCCTCATCTTCCCTTTCTCTATTGGTTTGATTCTTAGCTTCTAATATCCTACAATCTTTAATTAGATGTCCTAGTTTTTTACAATAATGACAAGTAAAGTATTTATACATCTTACCTATGAATGGTTACCAATAAAATTTTCACCCTTTAGAAGGTATTTAAATCTTTAAAAAACTGGTGTAACATGGAAACATCTCAAGGTTGTGGGTTACCTATTGGAGAGGTGAATCTCTAGGTTAAATGGCTAGTTCCCCTTGATGAATCACTTAGGATTAAACACTAATATACCACTTACGAGGAAAAGGGATAGAAACCTATTATAATGGGGTTGATGTAAAAAATATTATATAAAAACTATAAACCATCTACAAATTCACTTCAAACAAGAGACTAACTTGCAATAAACACTTCTCAAAATCTGTCTCTCTACATCAATACTTCTCAGGAAGGTTATGCATAATGCTTGAGATAGGAGGACTAGTCAATAGATCATGGCATGAAAATATTAAAAATATAATTAAATAATCCATTACACATCACTTATGAACTTTTCAAGACATAAAAAAAGGATTCCAAACTAAACATGAATGCAAGAAAGGACAAACATTATAAGGAAGCAAAACTAGCACTTAACAAGATCAAATAGTCAAGCATACATAATGAACCATTTATTTAAGAAGGTTAAACAATATTTTCTTATTGATAAAAGGATGAAATTGGAAAGGATTCACCATACTTAGGTATAGGATGTAAACATAGCCAAACAAGGCTCAATATATAGAGAAAGTGAGAGAGAAGGAGAGAAGGGCATAGGAGAAAGACAGAGAGAGACAAGTTTCAAAGAGAGTTAAAATAAAGAGAGGAGTTATGAAAATATATAAATAGGTCTTATAAGATATTTTTTCTCTTCTTAAGATGCTCTCCTACTCAAAGTGGCATGAAAGTTTGAAATTTTGCTTGACACCTTTCATTTGCTCTTCAAAAATCCCCCTTATTTAGCTTGTGAATGGACAAGTGGATTCATTGATGGCAAAGTCATGTTGATCTAATAAATTTCTCTAATTTTGACACATTTCATCTGATCTCTAAGTGTTCCCTTTAACACATCACTTTATTCTCTTTTGAAGTGTCTAGAAGTCTTTTTTGTCTCACTAGGCCAATTTTACTTACAAGTGTCAAAACCTGAGTTCATCTTATCTAATTCATTATCTCTCTATGGATATACCATTAAAATCATATAATACCAAAAAAAACTCATCTATAGTCTTCAAACTCTCCTAAAGACTCCATTTTCACCTTTAGCTTTCATTTGGCCTCATTTTTAGGTTGTGGAGCTAAAAGCTTCACTGATGCAGACATGGAGGAGGTTGCAGAAGAGTTGCGGAGTGTCACAAAAACCGGCGTCGGTTAGGCCAACCGACGACGGTAGGTAGGAGACAGGAAGCAACCGACGTCGGTCATAAGTTAGCTGACATCGGCAATCCTCAGGTGGACAGGGACCGATGTCGGTCGCCTGTGTCGTTTGACTGCGAGTATATTACGGGCAGTCAGTTGACGAACCAAGTGTTTGCATAATGAGAGCTAATTTTAGACTGAGAGCTGCGGATCTAATTATTGTAATTAGGTGTCTAATTATTGTTTGGATGAGATCTATATAATAGACTCATGGTTGTATTGTAAACTAGTGCTAGAGAGTAAGAGATCAATATTATAAGCTCCTTCTGTGTGTGAGGTGAGCAATGGTGTGTTCCTCCTAGTGCCACAGTACCAAGGTGGGTGCTGGTTTTGGAGAGTCAATAGGATTCTTTATGGGTGTATGATCTTAGTTAGCTAGTGTGCATGGCTTCTATAGGAGATCTACATGGTAAGTAAGATCATTGATATGTAGGTGTATGTGTGTGCAAGGTCAAGGTTCACAGGTGTGCAAAACTAGGTTGATTTGCAAGTGTGCAAGATCAGATAAGACAACAATACAATAGGGAGCAGAATCAGGTGGGGTCTACTTGGAGTACGTGGAGTACTTGTGGAGTGCGTGGAGCACTTGTGGTGTGCGTGGAGCACGGGTATAAGGTGAACACCAACTCAGTGTTTGATTTGGGTGTTGGGACCTAAGAGAGAGAGCTTTGAGGAGAGAAGTACTGTTCACTTGAGGTGTGGGAAGCCTCTGAAGAGGTGGTGGAGAAGAAGTGGCATCTTCTTTATTGTATTCTTTTTTTCAAGAGTTTTAATACAAGTTGTGTATTGTCTCTCATATCATGTGTTATTTCTAAATTCTAGTTACTTGTGTATTTTGGTTTATTTCTACATATTAAGTTGCTTAGTAATCAATTGTGTGCTTCCGGTTATTTATCCCAACACATGGTATCAGAGCTAAGGTTGCAGGAAGCAAGTTTTATGTTTGGTTACAGGTCACTCTTAGGGGTTTCTGATTGAGTGGGAGTAGAGCAATGGCAGATCAAAGTAAGCTAAGAATGGAGGAGTTGAAAAGCACAGATGGTCACCAACGGTCATATGGAAAGAAAGAGTAGGTAAAAGAATATTGTTGGTTGGTAGCAGATCAGCATGAAGGAACTGAAGATGTAGATGTTGCAGGTGTTGTTGCACAGGATGCTTTGGAAGGTTTCTTGGATAAAGTTGAATCTTGGATAACAGATTCGGTTGCCTCTTTCCATGTAACCCTAGGGAGAGGAGCTGGTGAGCCTTGCCAAAGAATTAGCAAAGGGGAAGTGAAGCTGAAATCGTAGGTGGCCAACACATGGGTGTTGAAGGAGGTCATGCAGGTCCTAGGTTTGGAGATATGGCTAATTTCTTCAGAAAGGTTGGGTGATGAGAGATGTACGAGAGCTCTCACAGTGGATGCACTTGAATTAGCTGGTGGTAAGAAAATAGGTACTCTTTATCTACTTGTTTATATTATTGATTCTTCTTTTGTTGCGGAGACGTGGCTTCATAGGCTTGGTCACATGAGTAGAAAGGAGATGCATGTTCTTAAGTGGAAGATAGATATATTTGATAGGCTTAAGAACTGAAAAGCCTTGTTGTTCTTGGAGGAGATGGCAGATAGAGACCAGTGGATGGGGTTGGATACTTATGAGCAGGGCAGTTTGGACATGGGGATTGATTCAAAGGAGCTCGCGGGTAAAAAGTCATCACTCACAGGAAACACAGGTACCAGTTTTAGTAGGAAAACTGATGTCAGAAGTAGGTAAGACTGATGTCGGTCATGAGGACCGACGTCGGCAGAAGGAAGATACCGACGTCGGCAGGGTTGGTAGTCAGGACAGGCGTAGGAACCGATGTCAGTTGGATGCAGACTGTGTGGTGACTGAGGTCGGTCACTGTAACGGATTTTGGGTGGACAGCAAGCTGTCAAGGAGTCTCAAACGCCCATATGGAGGACTGAAGATGGTAAGTAGGCCTCAAATTCGTTGGTCCTCTTCTTTATACTTGTTTCTGACTGTAGAGCAGGAAGGATCCAGGAAATAGTGGGAGCATGGCAAGGAGAGATTGCAGAACCAAGCAGAGATTTGGTAGGGTTGCCAGTGGTATGAAAGCACAGAGATGAATGGATTCCTTAGTTGAAGAATAGAGAGAACGGACATGTGAGATGGAATACCAAGACATATGGTCTTGAGAAAGCTGTAGGACAGTGGTACAAGTTTTGACAGGGGGATGACAAAGCATGACTTTAGTCAATGTCAGGGTAACTACTGTGGTTTGTCTTACTAGGTCGATGATGATTGCAACATCATTCTGTTGTTGTATGTGGATGGTATGTTTGCTAGTAGGATTTTACATACAGGGTTTTGCTGAGCTAAGGGTAAGATTAGTTCAGTGGTTTGCTATGAAGAATTTGGAGCAGCGAAATTCTTTGGCATGGGGGACATGGGAGATCACAGGTTGATTTTGTCTCCAGTGGGAGCTGATGTGAATCAGGTGTTGGCGAGGTTCATTATGCAGGATGCAGAATCAGAGCACACTAAGGGTTGGACAGTTAAGTGTCCGAAATCACATGAGGTCTGGTATAGGCCTGAGTTTTCCCAAGCAGTGGGAGTTATCAGAGAGTTAGGAGCCAATTCTGAGAAGTGGGTTCTCAAGTATTTGAGAGAGACCAGCAGTAGGGATTCATGCTATTTAGGGTCAAGACTTCACTACATGGATTTGTAGATGCGGATGCGGCAGGGTACTCGGATGACAAGGGTACATCACAGGTTGTGTGGTGGGTTGTCTTCAGGATTGAGCTTGAAGAGGGATACAAACTATGAAACAAATTAGATAGGGTACAGGTATAGGTACAGTCCAGCTATTTATCTCCAAGTGGGAGATTGTTAGGTTGTGGAGCTAAAAGCTTCATTGATGCAGACATGGAGGAGGTTGCAGAAGAGTTGCAGAGTGTCACAGACACCAGCGTCGGTCAGGCCAACTGACGACGGTAGGTAGGAGACAGGAAGCAACCAACATCGTTCATAAGTCAGCCAGTGTCGGTGATCCTCAGGCAGACAGGGACCGATGTCGGTCCCCTGTGTGGTTTGAATGCGAGTATATTATGGGCAGTCAGTTGACAAACCAAGTGTTTGCATGATGAGAGCTAATTTTAGACTGAGAGCTACGGATCTAATTATTGTAATTAGGTGTCTAATTATTGTTTGGATGAGATCTATATAATAGACTCATTGTTGTATTGTAAACTAGTGCTAGAGAGTAAGAGAGCAATATTATAAGCTCCTTCTATGTGTGAGGTGAGCAGTGGTGTGTTCCTCCTAGTGCCACAGTACCAAGGTGGGTGCTAGTTTTGGAGAGTCAGCAGGATTCTTCATGGGTGTATGATCTTAGTCAGCTGGTGTGCATGGCTTCTATAGGAGATCTACATGGTAAGTAAGATCATTGATATGCAAGTGTATGTTTGTGCAAGGTCAAGGTTCACAGGTGTGCAGAACCAGGTTGATTTGCAAGTGTGCAAGATCAGATAGGACAGCAACACAACAGGGAGCAAAATCAGGTGGGGTCTACTTGGAGTACGTGGAGTACTTGTGGAGTGCGTGGAGCACTTGTGGTGTGCGTGGAGCATGGGTATAAGGTGAACACCAACTCAGTGTTTGAGTTGGGTGTTGGGACCTAAGAGAGAGAGATTTGAGGAGAGAAGTACTGTTCACTTGAGGTGTGGGAAGCCTCTGAAGAGGTGGTGGAGAAGAAGTGGCATCTTCTTTATTGTATTCTTTTCTTCAAGAATTTTAATACAAGTTGTGTATTCTCTCTCATATCATGTGTTATTTCTGAATTCTAGTTACTTGTGTATTCTGGTTTATTTCCGCATATTAAGTTGCTTAGTAATCAATTATGTGCTTCCGATTATTTATCCCAACACTCATTCCTTGTAGTCCTAAAAATATGTAAACCTCCTTGTGTATAATAATATACATAGTTTATTGAGAAATTGAGAACATAGTTTATGACCCAATATCCCCTTACATATCCAATCCAAATTTCATGTTCTAAATCTAAGTGGAAGTGTCCTTTTTATCCCATTCTTTATCCTCAATTAGGCTTCAATTAGGCCTCCTTGCCAGAAACTGACTTTTGTCCCAAAAACACTACCACACATGTGAAACATAGTAAAAGTTTGTGATTCAATTTACTTATAACAAGGCCAACCTCCATGAAAATTTTTAGCTCTTGAGACCCTATACAGATGGGTCAACCATGAAATGGTCAAAATCCCTAGTTTAGGCATTTGACAAGCATGAGAGGCAGTTTGAGTGTTTTGATAATAGATTTTCAGGTTTCAATTATTGTAATAATTTTTTTTATGTCTGAAACATCATCCTATAGCTCATAATGTTGAAGATAAGTCTCTTAAGGTGTTTTCTAGGTTAATATGTAGGCCTCTTAGCTTGTAAAACTATGTATTTCTCCCTTCTTGACTCAATTAGAAACTGGTAGATCTAGTATGTCATATCAAGGGACATAAGTATGTTTTTAGATGATTATATTACCTCTTTCAAGTCTTTATAGACCTTAATTCTTGATTTATAATCCACTTTATACCTTGCATACCTACAAACAAGCTTATAGTCATGTATTTTACCTTATTTCATATATCCTTGTAACTACATATACCAACCCCTACCATACCAATGTGCTCATTAGACCTAAAAAATTCATCAACATCATTTGGAGGTCAAATTTATCCATTAGGGTTCATTAGAAAGCATGTTTCTCACATCAGGTCATTAGGAGGGTTTTAGGAGGGTTTAAAGCATGTTTTGTTATTAAGGATTGTTCATAAAGAACATATTCTCTTTATATATCCTAATTCCAAAATATTTTAGTGAGGGGACCCCTCAAACACATACACACACCATTCAACCCTGTGCATAACTTCATGAGAGTTTTAAGTGAAATTTGGTGGCTTCTTACGTGTATGAGTGTGTATTTGTGAGGGTTAAAGAGAGATGAGGTATGGGAGAGCCAACTTAAGTTTGTCTTGAAATTCCAATGACTTGGTAAGTTATATAATACTCAATCCTCTATTTTTAAATGGTCTTCTTCCATCCTTATTATTCATACCTATCATGATCACTATTAGTTGATGCCTAGGGTCTATGCTTACAACACTACAAGAAACCCTCATGACAGTGTTTGATCCATTTTATCCACTGCCAAAGGATTAGAAACTTCATGAAATTATTATTTAATCTAATAACACTTATTCATAATCCTTATGTCTCAACTCACCCTCAACAGACTATTCCTCATCAACCTATACAAGTTTGTGTTGTTTAAACTTAGACCTATTAGACCTAAACAAAGCTTATCTACTTTTCCTCACTTTGTCATTGGGTTTTAGGATATAAACAAGTCATCATATCACCACTAAATCATACTCAATTTTTTTACCTTCCTTTATACCTCACATATACCCTTAACTCTCTCAAAACAATAAAAAACTTTTATGAGGGTAGTCAGACCTATAGACATCCATTTGACTGTGTGTGTAGGGTTGAGATGAATCTTGACCAACCTCTTTTCTATCACTCTTTCATGATAATAATTTTGAATTACCATGACTTAAAACATTTTCATACTTTCTCCATTCACTTGATCTATAATTTAATGTTATTCATATGCATTTTGCCTCTTTAGGTTTATAACTAGCATGCTTATTTAGTAACCTGTAGATGGTTATTTAGGTGTCTGAATTCATTTATGGGTTTCAAGGTATTCAAAATAAAATATTGAGAAAATTTAAAAATTTATCACTATTTTATAATGTGTAACTCCTCTTCAACATTACCAAGACCTTACATCTCAACATCCACACACTTCTATTTTCATGTCTACACATATATAGTTGTAGGTGATCATCTTAGTGATTGGAGTGTTAAGACCTTAAAATATGGCCTTCCTCAATTAGGTCATTGATAACCTGAAACCGATATATAAACCTAATTGGAATTTTATTCTCACTACACCATAAGGTTCATTTTCCCTTTTCATAGCATTTTCGACTTGTGCCTTTTGATCCTCATATACAGACTTGTGTATGAGTGTTAAGGATTAAGGACCTAGTCAACTCAGCTCTATTTATATTTTAAATGTTTATGTGACTTAATTTATATATTTTATCTCTCATAATTTAAATTAAGTAATTTTCCATACTAAACATCTTCACATGATCATTGGTTTTTGTCCAAAATGGGGCTTATCTCCTATAGGTTTGTCTTTTATGCTTGCGTAGACTATTAAAGAACAACTAACCTCTTGAGTTTTGAAATTTTAAGATTTTATAAAATATTTAAAATTAATTATCATCCTCTATGGTATGTATACTTATTATTAACACCATACAAGTCTCAAATTCTCTCATTTGTATATGCAGTCATGTGTTCATACAATCAGCTCTTATACAATGTATATGCATCAAAAGTGAGAGTCTATAATATATTTATGTATTTTGATGATAAAATTGGGTAATTTAGTGTTTATTATGTGTCTATGATTCTTAATTACATTTATCCATTTCCAAGGCACCGTCAATATGAATCTTAGACCTCATGAATATTCACCTACAGGCCTGCAAACTTGTGGGTGAAAGAAGCTTGTCTAAGTCTATGTTAGAAAGTGAATTAAATCTAATTATCATTGTATTGATCTCCCAAAAATTTTAAAAATTTTCCCTCATGATTTATCATTTATTCTTATTTCTAATCAGACCAAACATGGCACTTAAACTTGTAGAATATTGGTAATACATAGACCATGCTTCCAATGGATAAAAATATGACAACCCTTGAAAGGCTATATTTAAATATCCAATTTAAATGAGAGAGAATACATGTTTCATATTAGATTTAATTAATTATATTAATTATAGGTAAATTATATACTTTTAAATGTTGAAACATTTCAAATAAAGCAAAACACTTACAACAGGAGTGATATATTGCACATGTTTGAGACACTTGTTCCTTTGATGAAGACATCTGAGAAAGTTGATTTGATTTATGAAACCAACATTGAAATTACTCTCTTGAACTCTTAAAACATACAAAAAAATTCATTCTCTTTCATCTAATTATAAAGTGGAGAAATAGGAGTAAAATTAGATCGTGCTTGGATGAACAAGACATAGTGACCTCATATCACTCTTAATAATATTTCATAAAGGAAAGGCCATGAATATTCAAACCAATCACAATAATTCGAATATAAATATGAACAATAAAAAAATCCCAAAGTTTCATCTTCCAACTCTCTCTCTCTCTTGGTTATACCACGCATTTTAAATTTGCCTTTCTAAGCCTATGAAGGCAATGATGGAGAGAAGGAAGAGTGTTTTGAAATATTAGGACCTAAAACTTGATTTCAATATGGAATATAACTTTTGGAATCCCAAGATACTCTTTGAAATTTTTTTCACATATAATTTGATCTCCTAAGGCCGTACAAGTAAGTGAAACTCCTTTAACATTTAAAACCAAGATTATAGAACCTTATGACTTGGTGACATATGTGGTAGTTATGTAACTACTCCAAGGACCTTTGAAATATTTATTGTATGGATTATTCACTTTGGTGGCTTTGGCATACATGAGAGTTATCAAAAATCACATTTTTATTCATAAAATTTACCTTAAAGTCCACAAAAGAACCTTAACCTTTTTAAATCATCATAAAATGTTTATATAAGTTGGTTAGGGCATGAAAATACCTTAAATTACACATAAGGACCTATGACACCACTTTTACCAAGCCTTATCACTCTGTGACATAACTAGAATAGTCTAAAATAAAGTTAAAGTGTTACCTTAATCTCTCCAAATTTACCTTAAACGTTGCTAATAAGACTTTTTAAAGACTATTTGAGGACCACTAAGGCATGACAAGATTTAAAATAGGTTAAAATAACATGACAAGAAAGCTTTTTCCTATAGGGGTTGATATTTTAACCTTGGGGATGAAAATTGGTCAATATGAAGTTTGATTCAGATTTTCTATTTGAATTTTAGTATTGTAACTCACTTGATTTGGGTTTTTATTTGTCCCTTTGGTCTTTGAAACCCTTGTCTAGATTTCAAGTTCTTGTTCTAGACCATGTTATATATCTCCTACATATAATCTCCTCTTGTCTTCATGAGACAAAAGAGAACCCACTAACTCATCAAAAATTATAGTGTTCATGTATTTACACCCTTAAAGGGTTATCAAAATATGCAACCATTTATGAGATAAACATCTCAAATTTTTCCTTAAAATAACACGATCTTGTATAGTGTCTCCATAAACCCTCATTCTATTAACTAAATCATATAACCTTATCCAATAATACCCTAATCATTAAGAATTAAACAATCTCAAATTATCAAAATTAATTTTAAGAGTTTGGAGTTTCTCTTCTCTTACCTTAATAGATTCTTGATATGAATTATCTAAGGTGGTCCATGCATCATGATCATTATTACATCTTGTAATCATTGGATAAATGCTTGAGTCTATGGCACTCTAAATATAGAATAAAGCTTATGCATCTCCATTTTATTCATATTTTTTTGTTATTTTATAATTTGGTGTTAATATATTCCAATCTTGAGGTGGTGTGTACCCATGGAGAACATTATCCCAAACTCATTTTCACATAATAATTATCTTCAGTTTATTTCTCCAATACTCAAAGTTATCATCTTTGAAAAGAGGAATATTCATAGAAGCAAAACTCATTTAAGCCATTATTTCTTTTGATAATGGCTTGAAAACACCTTCTTGAACCTTGAATGAACATGGATATGATACAAAATGAAGTTTTTTAATGTGTGGAGGAGTGAAAATTAGATTGTATCTCTCTCAATGTGAATCTATGTATCAATAAAACTATCCTGGAATTACTAGTTGTCAAACTAGTTGGGTTGTAAATGAAATTGTTGACCATAAAATATACTGAATAGCTTCAAAACCAAAACCATATACTTTTTGGTATTCATTTTTTGATACATATAAAAAATAATAATATATAACAATATGCATCATGAATTTCTAATAATAACTAGAATGCATTTGTAATTCATAAAATTATATTACATTGCTTTGAATTACATTACATGAGAGTTACATAAATATAAGAATAATAAGTGGAATGTGGGCCAATCCATATTGGAGTGATGACCTTTCACACTCAAATTGGAGTGTGCACTCATTCATAGTGGAGTGTGCGCCACTCATAGTGGAGTGAGCACCAACTCATATCCTACCTAAAAAGGTGAAGTGGTTGACAACTCATGTCCCACCTACAAATACATAATGAATTCACCCGAGTGGGGGCATTAATTCATCCCATATGGTAAGCATTGATAAGCATAAATAAATGTCCAACAATATTACAATAAATAGAACCCACAAGATAATAAAAGAGATCTAACTAGAGGAAAAACCAAGTGATTCAACTAGAGGATAAACAATATAAAATGTGATCCTTAGATGGATAAAATTAATAATTAAATACACATATTGGATTCATACTCAACATTACAATTTTTAGTCTCTATCATTCTTTTTTGATAATGAGAGAGGGTGTTAAATAGCACAATGTAGTTAGGAATTTTATTTAACGTGTTTTGTGTTTTTTGTTTGTTTTATTTAGGTTTAATGTGTTTATATAGTGCAATATTTACATTGAAACACATCATAATGAATTTGTAATATTCAACATCATAGAATATAATTGATTCACACAAATATCATGAAATAAATATAATTATAAACATCTACATGGTGCTCATAAAATAATTTTAGGAAGATGGTGCCGATAAGACATACGAAAAAAGGATAGACAATGGTCATTTAAGACCATTAAATACAAGGAACTTGAACATATTACTTCTTTCCCAAAGTGTATCATGTGGAAGAAGGATATGTTGGGTCATTAAATAAATGGGATAGGTGAAAGGACACCAAGTCACATCATCTACCTGAAAAACACATGAATCAAATAATCTAGACATAAAAGGGTAACCATCACATCAAATAAAATCTAGATGATATTAATTGGGTGGCAACTCATGCATAACCAACTCAATGCATTTAAAATAGATAGGTAAATGGATTTGGGTGAAAAAAAACTATATAACAAAGGGCATGCACAACACAAATATATTACATACTCCTGCAACTAAGCAACCTCTATGATTTCCTTTCAAAACACCTTCTTGTACACATATTGCATATCATAAATAGACCAAGAAAAGTAAGTGTTCAATTTAGGAAACAAAAACAACCAAAGAGAGAGCTAAATTATATATCCCACTTTATAATGTGCAAAAATAGGAAATGGGGATTGATCTATGCCTAAGGCAAACCAAATATCAGGATCCATACCCATTTAAAGTCATTGATGTGGTAGAAGCCACTTTGTTTGCTTAGGATCCAAAAGAAGTAGCACAAGTAGGAGCCCAAGATATTCAACATCCATTGTGAGGCTTGGATGTATAATGATTGATCAAATTCCCTACTTTTAGACAACTAGATGACATAATTATCACTTTGATTATTAGATATAATTATTGATATATTCATTTTTTCTAATTTTTTCATAATTTGGATCACCTCAAACCATGTCAAGAGGAATGAGCCTCCTATATTCTGGTAAAGCCATCCTACCTTACAAATCCATAGTTCCCATAATTCACTCTAACACCAAGGAAAAATATCCTACAAGGGAAAGTATAGGAATACCCACTAATATGATAAAAGATGATTTGGTGTGCATCCTAGTTGAATACAAAACCAAGAAATTTTGGTAAACCACAAAATAGGTAAAATAGGTGAACAAATGTGTTATCAACATTACTTATCGCAAGATATGCCTATAGGAAATTTTCAACTAGATTGAGTTTCTAGCATCTAAGCTAACCATAAACATTAAAAATATTCTACTACAAGTTTTTAGTTTTACTTCTAGCCATATTTTAGGAGAATATATTAATAGAGAAACCTATCACTAAGGATTTATTTAAGAATCATTATAATTCATACTTGATCATTCATAATTTCTCATCCTTTGATGGTCAAGGGGATCCTACTATTAATTTACAATAATATATGGACTCTTCTAAACATTGGGCCCAAAATGGAATTTTGATTTTAAAGGCTTTTCATTACATCTTAACCCAAGGGGTTCTTGATTAGTTTTTTAGTCTTTTGAATGGTTATTTATAAAATTTTAAAAAACACAATGTATTTCTATTATATTTTCATCATTATACCTTACCCAAGTTACCATTAGAACATTTTAAAGCATTGACATAAATATAAAATGAGTCTATATAATACTATGTTATTAGATTTAAGGATGTTTTGTATTCCTTAAATTATACACCCTCATATTTGGAAGTAAAATTTATATTTATTAGAGGCCTTATTTCTCCACTCAAATAAAGAGTATTTCATAAACCCTTTGCTTCATTCAATACCTTGTATTGGGATGTGCACAAATATGCATGTGTTTTAATTAATACTCAAACAAAGATGACTATCTCTTCCTTGAAAACCTTGCATGATGAGAATCATGTTTCCAATGAAAATAAACAAGTTATAAAATATCATGAACCAATTCAAACACCTTATACATAACCAAGATTATATTTCAAGGAACAAATGAGAAAGGTGTTGAAAAAAGGAAAGTAATATGATTATAAAGTATCTCCCATAATTAGACCTTATACCTCTACCAAAAAAAATCCTCTTAAATTTTATTGGAACAATGATAGACCACATGATATATTGATTACACTATTGGATAAGTAAATGATAGAAGTTACACTTAATTCCCATTATCCACCATATTGATTTAAAAAGGAAAAAATACAACAGTTTTTCACTTAGCATGGTAATAATGGGCATTGATATAATGAGTTTTTTTCTCTTGATCAAAAGTTTACATAGATGATTAGGGAATTATTGTATATCATAAAGAAATATCTAGACCTATTTCACATACTTATCATAGAGTCTCATCTAATAAGCTTGAGCCATCCAATGTTTCTCCTTTTGAGGAACACATGGTTAAACGACCTTCATAGAAGACAACCACTAATATAAGTCCTTATCTTAGTGTAATTTATACTAGGAATAATCTCTCACACACCAATACAACCAAGGAGCCATTAGTTGATCAAGTCCTAAATAGAGGGACATGTGGAGGGGATGTAACTATACAATAGATATGTGTACCTAAACAAATACATAAATATTCTTGATATATTTCTATAGATAATTTATAATTAGTGACAAAATCAAGACCAATATTTACATTACCACATGATCATTACAGTCAAGATTTCTTATTTACATCTATATTTCATTTCATATAGTGATTACTTTATTACCACAAAATTTCAAGTTTCATTAAATTGAAATATTTTATACAATGCACCCTATTCAGACATCCAAAAAACCTTAATATGTTTATACTAATTTTATTCCAAAGAAACCACATAGCACACATAAATGGGTTCCATGAACCCCTATTCCTTCTATTACTACTTCATGACCTTAGATTCCTATTATATGTACATAGAGCTTCACAAATATTAAAATAAAAAAAAAATCACCTATACATGCTCCTTGGTAGTACCTATAATTTATTGCACCTAGTTTTGAGTGGGGGGATACCTATAACCATCCTTTAGAAGAGATCGTAGGATTATATTTCCTTTTCACATATCCCAAATATACCAAAAAAATAAAAAAATAACATAAACATATTCTATTGGCTACTTGGAATCTATGTGTTACTTTTATTTTGATGGATGGAATATCAATTACTTATAGATACACATGTGTATCATGATTCTACTTGAGTTCAATATAATAATACAAATATACATGATCTATGCCTATTTTGAATGTTGGGACTTCCCTATATTCATGTCATGTAGAAATTGGGGGCATCCATTTCTTTGATATTTATACTCACATGTTATATTGTTTGATGATCACATTACATTATCATGTTTGATCTCTTATGTACTTACACATACCTTTACCCATAATTATATATTACATAGGTACCTGGTATAAAATGTACTTGAAATTTTTACTAACATATTTGGTATATGGGATACTATGATATGTTTACGATGGTTACTTATGCTTTCCTTTATGCACTTCATTATCTTACCTTACTATTATTTGATTGTTTGAGAATTTGAATATGATCCTTTGTTTGCATACCCCATACCTATGTGTGCCTTATTTGACATTTGAATATGTCATTTTTTTATATGGACATTTTAATATGTGATCCTTGATTTTGTAGACATTTGACTAAGATATGTCCCTTTGATTGTACATTATCATGGTCCTTGATGTTTGTGATATAATGGTTTCCATAATTCACAGTTTTTAAATTTAGTAGGGGCATGATTGAGAATCATGTTCTTGACACTTATTCACAATTGGCATAGTTCTCAGATTTAGTGGGGGCATGCTTTGGAAGTATGTTTTCCACTCTTATTCACATTTGTCATAGTTTTCACATTGAGTGGGGGTATGCTTTAGAAGCATGTTCTCTACACTTATTTACTATTCAACATATCCAAATTATAGTGGGGGCATGTTTTGGAAACACATTCTTCACATTGGCACTTATTTTAGTTTTCAAATTTCTCCATACATAGTGGAGGCATGTTTTGGAATCATGTTCTCCACACTTAAATAGTTTTTGAATCGGCTAAAACACACAATTATATGATTCAGATTCACAGTTGTGGTAGAATTATATAAATTGGTACCATTTTTATACATAATTTTAGCATGAAACATATCTAAGGTGCATATGATATGTTATGTGTGCCTAATGTTGAAAACTCCAAATCAGTTTCAAGTTTCAAAACTCTTTTATGGACTATCACCATATCATGGACTTTTATGCATTGATACCTAGGATGGATTGTTATGTATTATAATGATAAAATCTACTTCAGTAGTTGGTTCACTTTTGGTATGGTTGAGGTCATTAAATCACTTAATCTTTATAAGTTTTTAGGTTGGAATTGATTGTGTCATCTAACCTCACTAGGGTATAAGTATAATCAAGTTGCACAGTTGAGCTAATCTCAACTGTTAGGTGGCAACTCACCTTTTCTCTATGGTTGGGGGAATGTGCCTTATAATCTCTCTCTATCTCCTTATATGTGTGTGTGTGTGTGTGTGTGTGTGTGTGTGTGTGTGTGTGTGTGTGTGTGTGTGTGTGTGTGTGTGTGTGTGTGTATGTATGTATGTATGTATGCATGCATGCATGTATGTATATTTGTCCTAATTTGATGTTTAGATCCTTACAGTAATACATCTTACCAAATCAACTTACCAATAGGCAAGATAATTACATTGATACATAGGTGTACTCCTAAACCTTGCTATTTCAATTTAAATCTTTTAAATACTTTGAATTGTAGATTATATACACTAATTATGTATTATAACATGCTCTTGGGTGTAGATTAGTCACTATCAAGAACTCAAGTTTGACTCAAGCAAAGGCAAGTTGTGTTATAGACACCTAGGTATGAATTTCTTCTCCTTTAAACTAATAATTCCGTTACTAGATTAAATGGGTAGAAAATTTAGATGATATTTATGGATTATAAATCACCCTAATCTTTTACACTTGGAAAACTCATATCTTGTTTTTTCCTCTTAGTTATAAACCTGTCCCACTTTAATAAGTGTCACATATACTCTACCTTGTGCCCCATGGCCTATTTATTTGTATGACTAGTCTTATATTCATGACCCAAACCTTCTATCTTACCTAGAATGATTAAAACCTACTTATCTTCCACCTCTGCAACTTATGAGTTTGTACCTAGACACTAACATCTAAGATAGACACCTAGATCAACATAGGTTTCCTACTTTGATGCAAGTGTCTAGTGCCCTAAAGTCATCTAATTTGAAAACAAAATGTATCCTAATGGTAAGCTTATGTGGTTTAATGTGATATACTTCTCCAAAGGGATTGGTATAAATATGTGATCAACCCTTATTCATTCCTAACCTATCATAACCTAACACATAACAAGGCAACTTATCAAAATCATTCAATCAAGAACTTGATAAAGAAAATATTTATTATTTTATCCTATTTTAATATTATTCATAGGAATAACACATACATAGGTCTAAATTACTGAAGGAATAACCTAAGGATCTGATTTTCCAAATTACAATATAGGTCATTATTATACTTACTTTCCACATATTGCATGATTCACACACAAGAC
Organism: Torreya grandis; assembly: GCA_037957365.1. NCBI lineage: Eukaryota > Viridiplantae > Streptophyta > Pinopsida > Cupressales > Taxaceae > Torreya > Torreya grandis. The sequence continues at coordinate 2,047,878 of JARHVA010000026.1, read as the reverse complement.
AATATGTAGGGTAGAACTACATTAGTATGAGGCCCTCTTCACAGTATTGTCTATGTAGGTAGTGCTCATTAATAGAGGGGTATTTGGGGTCATCTAAGATAGACACCTAGATCAACATAGGTTTCCTACTTTGATGCAAGTGTCTAGTGCCCTAAAGTCATCTAATTTGAAAACAAAATGTATCCTAATGGTAAGCTTATGTGGTTTAATGTGATATACTTCTCCAAAGGGATTGGTATAAATATGTGATCAACCCTTATTCATTCCTAACCTATCATAACCTAACACATAACAAGGCAACTTATCAAAATCATTCAATCAAGAACTTGATAAAGAAAATATTTATTATTTTATCCTATTTTAATATTATTCATAGGAATAGCACATACATAGGTCTAAATTACTGAAGGAATAACCTAAGGATCTGATTTTCCAAATTACAATATAGGTCATTATTATACTTACTTTCCACATATTGCATGATTCACACACAAGACAATATGGAGGGTAGAACTACATTAGTATGAGGCCCTCTTCACAGTATTGTCTATGTAGGTAGTGTTCATTAATAGAGGGGTATTTGGGGTCATCTTGACACTTTTTTACTACTAACCCTTTTTTCCAATGTCACTATGAATATGGAGGACTAGGGTTTTATAATTTCATGAGTAACGATAGTCCATTACGCAAATTTGAATACACTAGAGTGAAGGTGAAGACAAACCCATAAACATATAGCTGGTTGAATCCTTTTCTAATAGGTATTATATAAAATACACCTATGTTAGGTTTATACAAAAACATCTATGTAACCATCCAAGGTTGATGCTATTGTATATATCTCTAGAGGCATTAAATCCAAAATTTGGTGACTAGTTCAAAATCATCTTCCAGTTTGTTTCCTTATTGTTCTAAATATAAAACTATGTTAGCATTATAACTAACAAAGTATATTACTTATTTTTCATTTCCATATCTATCATAGTTTTGCTTACTATTTTTATCCTATCTAAGTTTAATAAATTCAATATATATTATATCTGAGTTTAGAATCTAAATATGTTGATATAGAGATAGTTTATCACCCTTGTAACTTGATATATCTTTATCCCATTTAACCCTAAATAACCTCAATCTATATTTTTAGGGTTAAATATTTTCTCCTCTCCCATATAACTTGAATTGGAGGTCATCAAGTCTACTTCATCATCCACATCCACTACCATTGTGACTACCACTATTGTTGTCACTAGAATTCCATCCAAAATGCCTACAATTTTTATCCCTATCCCATTACCATATATCACCCAATGATTAATATATATAACCAATTTTAAATAATTTACAAAATTAAAATATATGTAGGTGACTTGCATTGATAAAATAGGGCTATTCATCACTGATCATCCTGATAAAAAGATGTAGTTAAAAAATATCATAGGGAAATTAAATGACTATTAGAAAGTGAAAAATTATAACTAACTTATTGTTCTCATAATTAAAAAAAAATTCACCTTAACCAAGAAGAGGAATAGATAATGAAGTGAATATACCATTATAGATAAATGTAAGTAGAAATGATGAAAAAGAAGAAGACATTGGAATTATGATCAAGGCATCTAGACAATATGTAAGGCACATAGCCCATGACGTGAATAATACAATGTATATGCTAAAAACATAAGTGAGTTTATTATTCCCATAAATTATGATGGGAGAGGTAATTTCAGAAAAAATTATACTAGATAAGTTATTAATTAATATTGGGGATACAAAATCAAAGAGTGATCAAGCCCTAGACTATGTGAACTAATATATTGTGGGAATTTCATAGTTAGAGTAATTTTTTCCATAATCACACGAGTTAAATATACATATATATCCTTTACAATGTGTCATTTATGCATCCCATGACATTTAACTATGGAAATTTTGAACTAAAAAAGCCAAGCCCTAGTTTGAAAAATTGTCAAAATGTTTATCCAATATAGGGTCGCTATTGAATGTTTATTTAAGAAGAATCATTTTTTTTGAAGGTATGAATACCATCATTTCATATTTAAAATTACACTTTTTTTAATTATATATGAGGTTCTATAAATTTTGAATACATTCATGGTCACCTTCATAAGTTAAGTGTAAATTACTAATAAAAAGGGAAATTAAAAAACTCTTGATTTTGTGATGGATGTGGCGAGGAAAGTGGAGAAGGAAAACATGTTGGATGAGTATTTGTGTGATTCTATTTATAATAGTGTAAAATTAGTGGTCGATAGAGAAGATAAATTAATGTGATAATATTTAATTAACATCACTCAATTGGATAGATATTTCACACTTACATGAAAATATTAAAGGGGAAGCAAGGAAAACAATAGTTATGGCTTTAGACTCTCTTTATGAAAAAAATATTGAAATAAATTTTATATTTATTTCATATAATTGAAGCATAGTCTGATTAAGGAATAACTCCACAAGTAATTTATTTAGTGTGAACAATAAATTATCTCTTAATTAATAATTTATTTTTTCAATAATTATATTGTAGTCATTAGAATAATTTAATTCAATTTCTTATTTCATGCATGCATAGGTTTATGTGGCTACATTCTATCATTTGATTATAATTATAGTGTATTGGAATCATTACAATTGTAAAAATTAAATTAAAATTTATTGGTAAAGGTGAATTTATTATGGTTTTTTGCACCAGTATTTGGATTCACTTTATGATATTTATGAGTGTGTTCTTTTTTCTCAAATTATGTAATGCTTATGTTATTTTCCAGCAGAAAAATAAATTATGATAATATTTACATGCTTTTATATGAGTAGGTTAGATTTAAGTTATTTTATTTTTACTTTTCTTTATGTTGAATTGTGACTAAAATTAAATATTTATGGTTCAATGAGAATAGTTTTTTTCCCTTGGTAGATTATCTTTTCAATTTATGTTTAAATAATTGACTCATAGTAATTGAATTACCCTTTAAATTTGGCACTATGTTTGTTTGAATTTGATTTTACATTAGTTTCAAAAAATACTAGTTTTAATGCATGAAATATTTTGGGTTGTTGTTTTAGAAAATGATAAACATATAATCATCTAACTCTATTTATTATTTTACTCTTCCCTCCATTTATAGTTTATTTCTCATGCTTGTTATACAGGAGGCTAAAACCATATTTAAATATTTATTTCATTAAGTTAGTTATAGTTAGTCATTTGAAAGAGTTTAAATCATGATAAGGTGAATTTCACATAGAATGTTGTAAGGACACATGTTCCTAATATAGTACACAAATGGAAATGTTTTGAGAACCATATCCTAAAACTTGTGCCTTGGACTAAATAACTAGTAGTTATAAAATGATAGGGTGTATACACATCATCTATTAGAGACTGTGTAAAAAATTACATAAATATTTATCTTTTTCCTTATCTTGTTACAAGTATACATAATGCATACCCTTGAAATTACTTGAAAGTATTGAAGAGTATAAATATTATCCTGGTAATGTTCCCAAAACTAGTAAAAAGACATGATATTTATTGTTAATTTTTATTAAAATTAATTAGAGATATATGTATTTATAGACTTAAAAAATTTAAATTAGGACCTATTAATGTGAAAAAAAGACACAAAAAAAAGTATAAAATTTATTAAAAAAAGATAGATAATGGTCAAAATAGGAAAGAGGAGAATCACCCACATAGGAAAAAAGACCATAATAATTAGCTATGGATTTGGTTTGGTCATAATCAGAGACCACTAATTATGTCTAAAACACAAAAATATCATAAGAAGCGAGAAATTTGGTCCCAAACAAAAATTAACATAGAGGAGAAATAAAAAGTAATAACTAGAAGATAATGGGCCAGGGAGAAGAGACAACAATCCAAAACTTAAGAAATAGAACCAAGGAGAACCTAACTTGAACCAATTATACATATGTAAAAAATAACATTAAAATCATTACATGAATAATGCTTGAAAAAAAAATAGGTATCTACATAGTACCCCACTTCAATATGCATGTGTATAAAAATTAAAAATAGATACATATACATTACCCAAGGAATGGAAGATGAACTATGAATTTATAGATTTGGTATACCCATGCTATGACATAAATAACTCAAATTTTATTGAAATTAAATTGTAGTTATAACAAGTATATCAATGTCTTAGAAATTGAAAATAAATATAATTGAAATTGAAAATACAATGAACAAATACACTTGGTCGTACACAATGTAGGATATTACTCTTAAAAGTATTGGAATTGAAATTAAAAATAGGGAATCAATGGAATATGGGGATAAATATAATTATTCATCTTATAAGAAAACATATATATTGGATCCACTTTATCTTACTACACATTGGTAAAAATTCTATGTATTGGTCAAAATAAGAGTAGAACTATTAAATCCACGTGATCTCACTACAATAACTACAATTTATAACTAGTGATAGAAATAACTTTCTATATGCCCCCTTTTGAGGTGATATAAATACTTGTTTATTAATATCACTCACCTCAAAGTAAATTTTCATGTGCACCCTGTTTAATCATAGATAAAATCATAAATATGTAACATTAGAAAATCTGATTTAAAACATAAACAAATATGTTAACATAGAAAAAATTGATCTTAAAATCTCAATATGTAATATAAAATCCAGTACTAAGATAATAATGTATAATCATGGCCCGTAAGGGTATTATAGGATAATATTGTATACCTAAACATAACACATATATATGTTTTTAGTTTAGCATTAATTTTAATATATTATATTTTATTTTTCTATATTTAATGAAGTTCTAATCCATGAGTTATCCATGGGTTGATTAAAGTTACCAGTGGTTGAATAAAAAAAATGGAAATCCTAAATAAAGCATCTTTTTTTGATCATATGATCTTAATATAAGAGATAAATTTCATTATGTTAGACATATTTTATTACAAATATAATTTTAAAGTTCAATCCACCTTTAGGAACTTAGGTGCCACAATTTTTATGTTTATCAACATTTTAAATCTATATTTTATAGTTGCATTTTTTGTTGTTATCTAGAACACAAGAAGTGGTATCAAAGATTTGGTCAATTTTTGTAGTCTTTACATAAAATCCAAGGGGAACTTATCCAAGAAATAATTCATTTTTTTTATTAATGATTAAATAAAAGGGTTATTAATTAAGTTCATCAAGGAATCTTGAAAGGAGATTCATTCCATTGGAAAAAAAATTAAGATAAACTAGAAGGTGAAGATGAGGATACCAAACCTCAGGGGAATGTTAAGCATGTCACACCATAGGAGGAAGAGGAAGAGCTATGAGAATAGAATAAAGATAAATATAGATCATACTATCCTTATTTGAACTTATAACTAAATATCCCAAATATGATTTTGGAGTTAAGATGGAGGTCTATACATGATTGAGAATAACCACTCTTGCCATTAGGGTGAAAAAAATTAAAATTGAAGATGATAATTTAAATGTTTATTTGTAAAATTTTGATGGTACTAACCAAATATGGGGGGATAGTTTGGTTTTTAAAAATAAGTAATGGGGGATTTCCAAATTTCATAGTTCTCTAAAATATTTTTTCATACCACACTCTTGGGGATTATTTCAAACAATACATCAATTCTTATAGTTTGCACACTTTGTGCTCTTGTCCATTTATCATAAATAAAAAATAGGTTGTGTCATATACACTATATCTTTGAGATCACTATTTATAAATTTAGTTTTTATTTCTATTTGGTTAAATATTCATCCATTTTGAGCTACTATAGAGACTATGGTTTGAATGGTAGTCCTTTTTTTTAGGTGAAAAGGTTTCATTATATTCAATTTATTATTTTTGTAAAAAAAAATTTGTGACAAACCTGTCTTTGTGTTTGTCAAGTAAGCCATATAATTTTCATTTTTATGATAAACCCACTCGCATTAAATTTATTTACAAATGATTGGAGGATCAACCAATTTCCAAGTTCCATTCTTGACCAATGCAACATACTCACTTCCCATTACATTTTTCCATGCCTCAAGCTTTTGAACTTATTTGAAAAAATTAGGTGCAAATTCAAATGCAACATTTAATTATTCTTCATGATGGTCTTCCAAGGTAATATATTATATCTTTTATTGAATTTCCTCAAGGAACATTTTGATTATTATGTGGTTGTGTGTGCACTTGTTGTGCATGTTTTCCTAACCTCATTAGGTCTAAAATTTTTCAATGTATGTTCATCCCATTTTGGAATATTTTTTGTATAACTTGTTGATTCATAGGTGCCTTAATTTCTAAAATTGAATTACCTTAATTTTATGCCATTAGACCATTCTATGATGAAGTTTCACTATCTTCTATAGGGGGCATTTCATTTTCATTTATAGGATTCAATATGGATTATAGTGTTTCCAAGTTTTAGGTTCCCTACTCACCATTTTGAACCTCCATATCAAATTCATTTCAAAAATCAAAATTTTGATATATTTCTAGTTAATTTTGTTTTCAACTAATGTTTGATTTGTCCTTTATGGTTTAAATAAATATTAAATCAATTATAATGGTCAATTTACATCATATAGAATGCATGATTTTAAAGACTCGAAGTATCCCAAAAGAGTGCATTTATAACTCGTGTGCTCTAGTTTTTTTTATTTTATCCTTTGGAATCAATGGGAAGCATGTGCATTCAAAAATTTAAAGATGTCACACTAAATAGAGATGACCATGACATAGTTCATATGAATTCTTAATTTGTACATATAATATTGGTATATTATTGTGTAGGTATAAAGTTTTTTGAGTTGATTATACCCAGAAGTGCAGATTTACCCCTTTGAAGAAAAATATTGAATAAACCATATTAATGATAGTTCAGTTCATCTACTCAACTAATCCATTTTATTGATAAGTATAAGGGAATGTGATATGATTCCTAATTCCATTCTATTTTAGATAGTTTTCAAACATTCTTTACAAGGAAGTTTTCCCCTCGAAGATCATACAATCCACCTTATGGTGGTGCTGACTCTCCTTGAGATAAAATTGAGATGACCACCACTCCATATTGCTTAGGGATTTCATGTCAAACCATGTTTGTAGCTTTTTTTTAGCTTGGGATATAATAGAGCCTAATTTTTATTTTTTCTATGTTTTTTCGATTTTTTTTTATATTCATATAAAAATATTTTAAAAAGGTCTGAAACCTAAAAAAAAAACCCACTTTTACCCATAAATATGAAAAAAATGTGATCGATTGAGAGGGAAAATGAGAGAAGACTTAATTTTTTTGCATCCCAGTAAAATTTTACAAGAAAATTAAGAAGAATGAGAATGGGAAGGAGTGGAAGGAAATCAAGAGGAGATCCACTTATAGATAAATAAGAAGAATAATATTTTGAATTCATACAAACTAAATATAAGAGGTATAAGATTTTTAAAAATTTAATTAATTTAATTTATATTTTAATAATATACGTGTAAATATTTAGGAAAAAACATAGAAAATAATAATAAAATAACTTGCAAAAAACCCTGGGAAAACCCATTTAAAAACTTGAAAAAACAACTTAGGAAGTTAATCTTAAGAAAAATCATAAAAACCTCAAAATAACCTATTGAAACCCTTGATATTCATATCACTTTCCTGTACATCCTTAAAATTTATTCAATTCATAGTATCATATATGATTTATTTAGTTTTACTTACATCTATATTACATATAAATTGTTTGACGAAATTCCTAATTTGATGTCATCTCTTTTCTAGAACTCTTTTGATATTTTTATCAAGATTAGAGATTTATAAATTAATTATTATGTTGTCCTTCATTTGTATTATCTCTTGAGTTGGATTAGTTTATCTATTAGATCTTGTCTTATCCTTAAAAAAATATTCAAACAAATAACTAACTATTGATTAGTATATTTATGGCTTGTGTTGAATGAACAAATGTATTCTACTAAGTTTGTTTATTTGATTTGCTACATTTTGTATTTTAAATTTTCATTTACAACACATTACTATGTTGAAAGTAATTTATTATGGTTAAATTTTATGCTTTGATCATGATTGATATAGTGGTATTCATATCATTAATTTTTAATTTATTTCCAAAATTCAATAAATGTAAATAAACTAACTACCTTCATTTTATCTTAGGTGGATGCAGGTTTCTTTTCCCCCTCACAAAACTAACTTAGAGGGAGAGAATAATAAGGGAGGGAGTGGTATATCTTGATAGCTAGGAGCACATAGAGCATATGAGAACGAACACACACAAACATACACACATTCCTTACTATTCGGTTTGTTTTTTTTTTTTTTTTTGGGATTAGTTATGTTATTCAAGTTCATTTATTAGATCTAATGCATGGTTGTTTATGCATGTCAAAGACAATGAATATTAACAAGATATTTTTGTAATCATCTTAGCTTTTTGAACAAGATATTTATTACATTTAAATTCTTAATTTAATTTATTTTTTAAAATTTGGGGTTGTGTTTTTTTTATAGCACCAGTGAGTGATATTTCTAATAGATTTATTATACATGTATTTGACTACATGTTGTTTGTTGTCCAAGAAATCTTTTTTATTTGAGTGAAATGTTATTGAAATCTTTACTAAGAGGCTTTGATCACTTATATTATATTGAGCTTATGATAAGTGAGTTTTAATTTTTTATATAAAAATAACTCTGTAATATGGGTTATTAAATGTTGAGGTATATATCAAATACTTTAAAACCATGGTTCAATCTTGTTAACTTTTATAAACTTAGAATAAATTAATGAGTGGTAAATTACAACAAAGAGATAATAATCATTATTAGGGTTCGAGATTATCATGTATGTCAATGAGGATTTTATATGGATGAGATGTTTTTAAAAAAATGATAACGGAGAGTAGGAAACATGACTAGGTCTTAGAACTCTTCTTCAATCCCATTCTTGGGGCATGATTAAAGTCTTGCATGGGTGTTTTTGGGAGAAACATAGAGGAAATAAAGAGAAAATGTTTACTTTTACAACCTAGGGTTTGAGAACAAATGTATAAAATATAAAATGGGTGAGAAAAGGTGATGAAAATAATATAAACGAGAGCTCAAAGGGATTCACGCAAATGGCTTGGAAAGAAATATAAGAAGGAAACCATTGATAAGGAATGTAATTTGAACTTAGTGTTTTCAATTGGAAATTTGGGAATAATGTGGTGGTTATTTCTTTCCTTGAATTTAGTATGTCATATATGTATGAAAAACTTGTTAAGGATTTGTGTTTGACTATAAGTGAAACATAAAAGGGTTTTGGTTTACATTTTTCATGAAATAATATTTGTTTGACCCTGATTTAGTTTTAGTAAAATCAAGTGATAAAAAAACCATAATAACTAAAATGTATTGATTTGAATGTAAAATTACTTAAGCTTGTTAGGGTTTAGAGGTAGTTTGGTAGAATGTGGAAGGACCCTTAATGATTTTTTTAGCTATCTTACTTATCTATCATTCATTTTAAGAGAAAGTTTTTCCTTTTCCCCTAAAATTATTTAGCATAAATACATATTATGTTCATTTTATAACAGTCCTTATAAGTAAATTTTGTTTGTTATTTAAAAACTTGGTATAAATGGTTAGGAGGTTATAGAATGGACACAATATATATTACATATGCAATAAATTTACATTCTTGAAATTTTCTATAGTAAGTATTAAAAATTAACCTAAACTAAAATATTTGACATATTTGGTTTACGGAAGCCATAGTTAATATTAGTTATAGTAAACTATTTTGGGTGGTTATTTTCATGAACTAACTTAAACCAACTATTTTCAGTGGATATTTTTATTATATTGGATGTAGATAATGGTTAATTGGTTGTAATCAGTTTTAGAAAAGTATTTTATCAATTACATACTAGTTGTAGCAAACTATGTTAGTGGGTGTTTTTACAAATTGGTTGTAGTGAACCTATTTTTTTAATGATTATTTGGTAGTAGTGGACTATTTTAATGGTTTTAAACTATTTTTAACAAACTATTTTGGTGTTGTTACCAAGAATTATTTGTGTCATCGATATTTCATGGACTTGAGTTCTAAATTTTGAAGAAAATATTTAATAACATTTAAGATTGGCAGTAATAGGTCTCAAAATTATTTTGAATCCATTTATTTCATTAGATTTGAATGTTATACTTTTGTCTTAAGTATGTCTTCATGATAATTTTATTCTATTTGCAAAGATGTGATTTGTTGATAAAATGATTATTTATTACATTATATTTAGTAGTTGTACCCTATTTTAGTAATAAATAGTCCATATAAATTGATGGATCTGCATTAAAACCTACCATTATTATAACTTAGACATTATTGATAGACATCCTTCCAAATTATATATACTTGACCAGTTTTAAGAAAGTTAAGAAGGAGGATTATTGGCCTTTTATAAACATATAGGTGTCATCTTATCCCACCTAGATATTTATAAGTAGGTAAATATGATTAAGTATAAAACTTCTTATATAAGTTTCTTGAGTTGTACGAAAATTTGAATCATAACTATATGACTATTAAGTCTTGACTATGTTATTATTTTTCATAACTCATATTTATAAATGAATGTGTTATGTGAAGTCATCTAGGTTGTAGTCCATAAAAATAAACATAATTAAAATATGAGGGACTCATATAGAGTCAAATATATGGTGTCATACTTTTGGATTAATGGAATATATATTTGATTATAACATATGAAAATTGATAAAGAATGGTTGACATGGTATGCTCTGTTATTGTGAACCAAATTTTATGGATAAATTATGATTGCTTAAAAATTAGTTGGATATTTATTTATGGACTGCTACATAGTTTTTACTATAAATAGTGATTTTCGTAAAGTGAGATTTAGTTTTTATTCATTGATAACCTGTGATAATCTATAGATCAGGAGTCTTATTATAATGGGTTATCCATGATTAATAGTAAAGGTGTGGGTAAGGGAGTTTTATAAATCATAGAGTAATGCTAGTGTGGAATAAGACCCATATGTGTGAAATATGATTATAATATAAAAATTATTTGACTAAATTAATGGTGTAGTTGTATACATTGTCTATCCACCATAATTTATAGTTTATATGTGTGTTTGAGGTCATAATAGATAGAGGTGTACTATAGTTTATTTGACTAGATGTATATAATAATTATTGTACTTACACATATGTTCTAAGTTGGTTTTGGATGCTTTTATCCTTTTTATCTTCCCCTATATGGAGGTAAGTGTCACTCACAGTGGGGAGGTGTGTAGGAGACAAGGTATATGTTGGAGGAAAATCCTAAATGATTATCTCTTTCCATACAAATAATATGAATCTACTTCCAATGATTATTCTGACTTATGTATCAAACACAGAGATGTAGATTTGGTTCATCAATATGATTTTATATGTAACATTGTGCCCTACAATATTTATAAACTAAGACATTTATAGTAGTATAGTTGAATGTATGAGACTTTATTTGTATACCATGACCATAATATGGATATATAAAAGTCATTTCATTTTAATATTATGATCTCATAAAATATTATAATTGTATGAATAGCTTGTACATTAGTGCATTTTATGAGTGCAATACTTATATTATCATGATAGATTATGTGATCTTATTCAATGGTATATTTGATTGTATATAATTTAGCATCATTTTAGTCAAAATGGATTATTGTGAAATAAAATCTATTATAATGCCTCTCATCATTGTATTTTTTTGTTGGGAACTTGCTCATAATTTATAAGACATATTTAATTTCACATTTGATTTAGTATAGCTGATTATGTCTATACATAAAAGTGACATGAAATATAATAGTTGTACATAAACAAATGTATTTTCATTAACTTATTTTGTTGATTAACTCAATGAGGTTTTAACATTATCTTCTAAGTGTTTTTCCTTGACTTGTATAATATAATCACATATTTAATCTGATATGAGTTTATAGACAATCATGACAAAATTATAGATTTGAAATTGTCTTGTATTTTATTATGTTTTATACACCTTCACAATTGAATTATATCATACTTAATATTATTAAATTTCATTTTTTTTAAAATAACTTTAATTACTTAGAAACATATATGAAATGTTCTTCCTCTATTCATTCAAAGCCAACTTAAATTATTTATAAGTTTGGGCACTATCTTAATACCACTATTTTTGTTGTTATCCTTGCATCTTAATATGATTTTAGGCCTTATTCATTATCTATAATTAATATTTTAAGTATTTGGTACATGCAACTAATAGGGCATCTCATGAAAACCTATTAGGATGGAATTATACACTACAATTTTTGGTGGGTCTAGTTTTCATATTGCCACACAACATGATTTTGAGGGGTAATATTATACTCTCTCAAATCCTTATCACTAAATCACATATTCCTTAAGTTCACAATGATATATTGAGTATTACCATACCCATCGGGCACCTAAATAGAGTTCAAGTGGTATAAATACACACCACTTTTACATAAAAACTCAAATTTTATTTTTTACTTACTTTTGTAAATAATTTTTATTCCAAATTTTATTAGTTATTAATTATTAACACAATAATTGGGTATTGATAATAGGTAGAAAGATGAGAAGGATTATAATACTAGGATGATTCAATGTCCTTCCCTAGTATGAGGGACCCAATATGGAGGTATGATTTTTATTTTTATTTTTTTAAATTGAAGTATTTCATTTAATTCTAATAGTAATTTATTTTTTAGGTTTTGGTAATATAGAGGAGGATGAGAGGGTTTAGGTCATATGTATGAGTTTACATCTTTCCTCTAGTAGTACGGACCTTACGTGGAGTTATAATTTTTAGTATAGTTTATGAAATTGAAGAATTTCAATTTAATTTTAATTGCAATTTATTTATTAAATTATAATAATATGTCTACTACTTATATGGACCCATGGGAAGACAAGGTTGGGATGAATTGATGTCTTTTATATGATTTTAGGGACACGCACACACACACACACACACACACACACACACACACACACACACACACAGAGAGAGAGAGAGAGAGAGAGAGGGGGGGGGGGGGATAAATAGATAGATATGTATGTATACATATAAGTATTACATATCAATATATACATCTCTCTCTCTCTCTCTCTCTATATATATATATAGAGAGAGAGAGAGATGGATAAATAGATAGATATGTATGTATATATATAAGTATTACATATCAATACATACATATCTATGTATGTATGTGTATGTATGTATATGTATATGTATGTATGTATATGTATATGTATGTATGTATATATCTATGTATAAATAGATATATATGTATGTATAGGTACACACACACATACATAGAGAGAGAGAGAGAGAGAGAGAGAGAGAGAGAGAGAGAGAGAGAGAGAGAGAGAGAGAGAGAGAGAGAGAGAGAGAGAGATGAATGTATAGGTATAAGTATTGCATATACAGACATACATACACACCCACACACACACACACACACACTATATATATATATATATATATAATTGATGTATTTAAATTACTTAATTTATAACAATTAATTTATTATCATGTTTATGTCATATTTGCCTTATAATTGTCTTACATTGAGTATCATGAAAATTATAATATGCTCTCATCCTCATCATGGTTTATGATAGTAAGATTCCCCCCATCTACCTTGGTGATGCTCCCCCATTTGGAATATATCATAAATAATTGATATGGACCACCACACTATTATAATGACCCTCCCTCTCATCTAACTTTTTGAGAGTACATACACTAAGTGTCTAGTTTCCCTCAAGTGAGGTTATATGTAAATAATAATATGGAAAGATTGGATAATGTTAGGGTCATGTAATTATTTCAATATATGTTATTTAAGTTTTTAAATTTTATCACATAATTGTTTTTGCTTTTTATTATTTTATATTTTTAATTATGGTGTGTTTTAGTTTATTATTTTTTAGTTTTTTAATTTATTGAAAATATATTTGACATGAACTTTTTTTTATTATGTTATGTATCTTAAAAAAAGAATAATTACCCAACAAATTTTGTTTCTATAAGTATTTCAACATTGAATACAAGAATTTTCATTTTGAGTGTAGACTAAACCTCACCAAATCAATTGAACATGAATTTGGAAACATCCATTATAGAACAAAAATAACTCAAAAATATGCAACAACTGTGCTTGCCAAGATAAGGAGATATATGAGGGTAAGGTTGCCTAAATATTTATTTATTATTATTATATTATGTTATAGACTTCTAATATTTTTTAAAATTTGAAATTTTTAAGTTGCATAGTGAGCAAATATAGAGGTATAATTGAGAAAGTTTCAATATCCCAATGTAAAAATATATCCTTGGAGCACATTGTGTGATGATTCACTTGAACATGATATAAAAAAAGTTGCATTTAGTTAAAAATTTAATGAGATGGAAAAAAAATGATCATTATCTATGTTTAAAAATATTTTTTTCTTAGTTATTTTAATTAATGTGTGAGACCCCTATTTTCACAATGATTATTTTTAGACATTTTGTGTTCTACACACATCTTTTTAAGATTTTATATTACTATTATTGAGACATGAGATCTATTTGTCCCTTATGTCTAAGTCAAAGATTTTATTTGTTATGTGTTGTTGATTTTTTTATGTAATGAAAATTATATGCTTAGATTAAATTATTATTATATTCATTATGATTTCAATGACATGTGTTTCTATTTCATTAAGATAATTTTTGATATGGTATGCCTTGTATATGCATGTATGAACTTTGTATTATTGTAATAACTTATATTATTTTTTCATTCAAGTACTTCACCTACTTAGGTTAGAAAACATTGTGTGAACATTATCGTGCATGTGACATGGGAGGATGATGAGGGAAATGGGACTACGTTAGACATGATTAAATCTTTTGTTGAGTCATGGCATATGTTTGTACATTTTCATGATTCAAACTATTACCTATAATTTTTTGGACCCAGTCAAAAGTTGTGGGCTTCTTTAACCCTTATAGAAGTATTAAACCCCATGGATACTATTCACACATATTATTCTAAACCTTAAGAGTATCCTTTATTTTTTATTTCATTCATAAGGTGTAATTGTAATCCACATAAGTGTTCATATAGACCCAAAACTCGGATGGATCTATTCAACAAACTTGAAAGTGGATTTTGAGTGTTTTAGAAGTTATTAGGGGTGCACTAAAGGCCCTTGTTGAGTATATGATATATTGAGACCTTTTTCAAACTATATTTAAATCCAAATGACCAACCTATATGTCATTTATGTCATGTAATAGTGGGATCATTAATTAGGGATATAATTGCTTATCCACAAGGTAAGTGCACAGAGTTGGGGTATAATTCCATGGACATTTACCATAACATGATCACATTAATTAATAACATGATCATGATATTTAATTAGTGTAATCATTTTACTTAAGTCTAGGCTTAGGGTTGTCAAGCCATAATATGATCACATTATTAATAGTGTGATCATGTTATTTAATAACACAATAAAATTATATTAAATAGTAATGTGATCATGTTATTAAATGGAATGCAATCACATTAATAACGTGATCATGTTCCCTATGTAACAAAAAAAATATTGAAACTTGAATGCAAAATTAATCATTTTGTGTTTATGTTTCCTCTTCCTCTCCATTTGTTTTATCGTGTTTTGGTGAAAAAGTGCTAAAAAGTCCCAGGAAGTAATAAGAAGTTGATAAACTCACCCCATAGGCTTGTTGATCAATGATACCACTGCATAAGAGAGGTAAGTCATCAAAATATTCTCTATTTAACTATAATTTTTTATTGTATAACCCATGTTTTTAATTATAATTTGTTTTTTTCTAATAGGCCATCTTGATAACCCTCCCAACCCTCTGAAAAACCCTCAGCTTGTTCCCCCTCCTAACCCTCCATAAAACCCTATTTTTCTCCTATCCCTTAACCTAACCGTCCTATAGTTCCCCAAACCCCCTTAGTATTCAAGAGTTTTTAATTGATAATATTTTCAAAAATAAACTTGAAATTGAAGACCTAATTGATAAAATGAGATATCCCAGTTTGACCAACCCCCATCACACCCAACTAGTTGATTCTTTATAGACCTTATTAGGTCAAATTGAATCAATAACGAGTCAAATTAACTCATGGACCTCATATAGGGATACTCGTAGGGCCTATTATGCTAACAAGTTGTTAGCCCTTTAGGTCAAGAATTTGAAATTTTCAAAAGCCAACATTTGCACCTTATTCATCAACCCAACCATCGATTCCCCCTTTCTCGTAATTGTCAAACATTTTCCTATCCATTGTTATGTACATAACTTAGTCATAACCAATTTTTAAGATCGATGGTGGATGGTATTTGACTCTTCACCATGTAACAACCATGAGGTCCCATTATATTTTTTGAGGAAACTCTACTATGAGTTTGTCCTCAATCGAATTCCCAATTATTTTGATTTTAGTGAGTTTTACGGTTGAGGAAAAGGCTCTACATAGGATCGACCAAGTGCACATCATACACCTAATTGGCCTACATAGATTCATATCCAAAAGCATCTTGATATTGAGATCCCCTCTATAGTTCAATAGGTCATAAAGATAGATTCTCCATGTTCTTAGTTCACTCACTAATACACTTATTCAACATAAGAGTAGGCTTTCATAGAGTGATGCTATAAATATGACATAAGCTACATGATCCTGACCCTACCCTTGTAATTCATGTGGAACTATGTTCATGGTACCTTATGATGATGATGGCATTAGTGGTTCAGATGGCTTAGGTCACATTCTTATGAGTGATGATTTCTTGGCATGTACATGTTAAATTTAAGTTATATTTATCATGTTATATAAATTTCATGTAGGTATATTTTATATAAATGTCATGTTAAATTTAAGTTATATTTACAAATTTAATTTCTAAGCTAACAATTAATTTACATAAAATTTTAATATAATATATATGTCATTTTTTTATGTCATAAGAGGTGATGGTTCCTTCATCATCATAGTTGGCATTTATAGCATTGATTTATCATAGCCATTGTTTTCATATTTGGATCTAGTTATTGGGCCATCCACAACTACATCTGCCTCTATTAAGATGACACCATTTATATATATAAAGTTAAAAATTGTTTACATATATGTTTTACTCTTTTCATTTTTTATGACTACAATTATTTACATATACATGTTGATGAGTGATGTGCAATATGGTTTCTCTACTTTTTGGTCTCTTGTTTATACCTACATGGGTGATGTACATCCCACTATTTTTTGGCTATATGGAGCCTAACCTCCCCTATCCCTAACAATCTCATTGAGAGTCTTCACCTGAGACTCTAAACCAACCACATTTTCCTATAGGCCAAATATTTCTCTCTTATCATGAGGGAACTCCACATATGTATGATAATTAGGGAGAAAAACATATGTATGCTTGCTTATTCACACATGGATAAAAATATTCACCAAAATATTATTGAGACTCTAATAATCCTCACCTAAAAAATCCTAACCAAAGTTTCTTTGATCATGCTCCACCACTAAGTGATTCACTCTAAAACCATATAACAAGAGAAGACATTAGATCTCCAGTCACA
This sequence comes from Torreya grandis, assembly GCA_037957365.1. Taxonomy (NCBI): domain Eukaryota; kingdom Viridiplantae; phylum Streptophyta; class Pinopsida; order Cupressales; family Taxaceae; genus Torreya; species Torreya grandis. The sequence continues at coordinate 2,030,143 of JARHVA010000026.1, read as the reverse complement.
TAAAGAAATAATAACTGAGTGTTAAATTACAAATTAACATAGAAAGTAACTAGAAATAAACCATCTCACTATTTTATTTGGGTAAATTCATGTTAGTCTAGGTAAAATTCCTAATTGGACCTCATCTTAGCATTCTCCTCATATCATGTTGGTTCCTCCCTAAAAAGAGTATGCTCACCCTTATTTCCCCCTAAACTTCATATCCTCACCTTCTATCCTATGCTTTTTTCTACATCTAAGTATCTAAATTTATGGTGTTGTTTGTAATTAATGTTGGCATCCTACCATAATTACAACCTAGAAACATTTTTTTATAAATGTACTCCTCTAATTAGTACTCTCCCAATTTTACCTATGATGGTAATAGAGTGCCCATCTCATTCACAAACTATCCTAAAATACCCTAATATAGTAGAGCTACCAAATCTATCATTTTTAGTGTGTCCACCACTCATGGAAAGTCTCTCAATGGTGGCATACCTATCTAACTAGAAGCCCTGATGGCCCCCGCTATCCCAATCTCTAACTGTCATTGGTAAGGGGTCATGTGCTTGTACACTTATCCCATGATGAGTGTGTGGGTCATGCGCTTGTACACTAAATTATTACACCCAATTAATAACCTTACCTCTATAAAAATCCTCTATCAAGGCCACAACCTTGCCTTTAGCCAACAAGCTCAGTATCCTAATCACAACCTTGAAAGTGATAGTCCACTCTCAAGGGAATTGTGGGAAATTATACTATTTTACATGACACATCCTAGTTGGTGAATAGGTCAAGAAAAAGAATCTACTTGATGAGACAACAATCCCCACCTACACAATCCACAATATCCCTATTATATATAGTCTGGCCAAATCATTAGTCATTAATTTCTCTATAATCCTAGGAAGCCAATCATACTTCATCACTCTACTCCATCAAATGCAGGCCCATATTTTTAAAACACAATTTGAAATATCCCTAAATACTCTAAGTTAATATTGAAAATTCATCTAAAAGGAATTATTTATGAGGGTCCAGACCTAAGTCAAACCCTTATTTTTAGACAAGTAATAAATCAACAACCAATATAGTCCAAAATGTAATTTATCATAAATTTAATATCTTGACCCAAGTATATTTATATTTATCAATTTGAAAAAAAAGAAACTAGTATATTATATATTCCCTTTCATAGTTTTAATCCTCTAATTTTGGTTTTTTTATAAGGCTACTAATCTAACACTTTAATAGATGGCTTATAATTTCATAGCCAAGTGTATTTTCACGCATGCATGCTTGTCTTCTTATTTCCTATAATGTATCATTACATTCATGTACTTATATAGATAGATATTTTACATGTATAAGTGCTTCTATTGATCATTTTGGTTTTCATATATAAGATTTGACATGTAATTTATATAAAATTGAGTCCTTATTTACATGAATAGTTGATGGTTGGTATTTACACTCTTCCCTCTCTATGAGCTAAGACAGACATAGGCATTGCTACTGAAATGTCATCTACATAGGTGTTGATAGAGGTATATATTGGTTCTTGTAATTTTGAATTATAAAAATAGACTCGTTTTAATAAATTTATTACATGTGTACTTGGGGAAAATATAACTTATGTTTATTTATTATGTATGTAGGGTTGTCCTATGAAAGCTAGTAGTCCCATTTAGATGGTGATTGGGGAAACTTCTCATGTTCCTTCCATATTTGAGATGCCTATTTAGATAGTTGAGCCTACCATTGACTTGATTGAGCATGAAAAATAGATTGATCAGGATCATGAGCTTATAGTAAGTGAACATGTTTAAATGATGTTTTATTACAATTTAAAATTAATTTCTTAATGATTATTTGAATGTATTTTACGATAATTTCATAGTAATTCTTGTATTTGAACATGGTTAGCTACAAGATATCTATGAGATAAGGACCCACAGTCAAACCTTGGAGCAATCCAAGGCATTAAAGGGGTCTCCACCTACTAGCAGGGCATCCCGGGGAGAGTATTCTTCAAGGAAGGCAAAGAGAAGGAGGATATTTGATGAATAATATGTCTTACACATGATATGTAATTTTTTGTAAGGCTATATGGAAATTGATGCATTTTTGGAATTATATATATGCATATGACATTCATCCAACATTAGATACTATGTTGGTAGATGTAATATTTTGTATGGCTATCATAGCCCAATATATGTATTATTAACATTGGACATGTATGTGCCTATATTATATGACTATAATGGCTTGATCTGTCTAATTTATATTTATTTTTTATTTCATTGTGTGTTATTTGACAATGTTGTTTTGATCTTCCAAATTATTATCTATATCGAATCTCATATTTAATGTTGTACGTGCACAAATGAGGATTAAAAATTTATTATTTTTAATTCTATAAATCTTAGATCTTACATATCTTTTTCAATTAAAGTTTTTATATTTCATTATGTGTATTTGAAATTACTAATGACACTCTTATCACTTAAGCTTAATGGCCTTCTTTTCTTTGTACCTGCTTCTTGTACACTTTTGATGTAGAGCTTTCTCAATAGCTTGAAAGTGTTTAGGATCTTGATCAAAGGTATTTTTATATAATATTATTTATTCACTTATATTCTACCTCAAGACTCCTTATCCTACTCATACAACATAATTCCAACTTTTGAACCCCTCTTTCTTTTATCTTTTATCTTTTCTCAGATTTCTCTCTTTAGCCTTTATCTTGGCTTATATCCCTATTTTCAGGAAAACCTCATGTTATATTCTATAAATATACTCTTCAAGGAAAAATAATTAGGTTTTTGACAACCCTTTTCAATTCCATTTCCTCCAATAAAATCTTGGGTTAGGTTCATTTGCAAAATCTTGTACCTTTAGGCTTATTTGACACTCCAATTAGCCTTCCAAATGCATAAAGCTCCAAATTTTGACCATTATGGAGACACTTTGACAAAATAAAAATATATTTTACCACCCTTTTGTCCAATACTACTTTTCAATCAATTTTGGTCCTCAACTCTTCACCTAAGTTTAACTTTCTTCTTTAGCCTCTTTCTCACTAGGTCTCTTAGGCTAGTTGACTACCTACAGGGTAGTATAGTATGAAATATAGAATTTAAAAGTATTAAATCATTGTATTCACCTAATATACCCTAATAAATACTATATTACATTTTTTTAGGAATTTTTAAGGGTTAAATCTCTTCTTATTGTCAAAACCCTAAAAGTCAGGGTTTGTAGCAATTGTATAGGCCAAGATTGAAAATAATTACATAAAATGTTCAACCAAGACTTTAAACATGATATAATTCTTGTATTATGTCTTCCTAAGATTATTATATCTTTTTCCTTCAATTATCAAGTTCTCACAACCCTCAGGGCATTCACAAACAAGAAATCTCAGTCATTCAACATTGTATTATGTATGTTAGAAACAAGGGTATGCAAGATCTCTAGGTTTTTAAACATAAAATGAAACTATAACTGATAATAATTTTATCACCACATTATATAACCATTATTAACCCTTATCTATCACTTTTTTAAATAAAGACAAGATTCAATACAAAGATTACAGTATATAGAATTCTGAGTTTAGGTCTATAGAATTTCAATGGGAAATAACTATGATCAAAGTGAATCTTAAAAACTCTTTTCCATGTGTATGTTATAAAAATATTAAACTCTAACTCTTCATACATATTTCATCTACACATTCTCCACAAAACTCAAGATAAGGAAAGATTGAATACTCATACTCTTCACCATCTACCTTAAATGGAATGTGAGGTTACAAAACCAAAACTAATTTTTAACCCAAAATAGGGTATATATAGGGTTTATTTTTTATATAGGTAAATATTCAATTAATCAATTACACCTAATAGGTCAATAGGTCAAAGTTGTCAAAGTTGTAAAAATTGTCAAAGTTGTCAAAGTTTTTAAAATTGTAAAAGTTGTCAAAATTGTCAAAGTTGTCCAAATTATAAAATTCATAAAAGTTTTTAAAGTTATAAATATTTTAATATTTCAATAGGTAAATTATTCAATACAACATAATAGGTCAATAGGTCAAAGTTGTCAAAATTGTCAAAGTTGTCAAAATTGTCAAAGTTATGAAAGTTGTGAAAGTTGTCAAAATTGTCAAAGTTGTAAAAATTGTTAAATTTGTCAAAGTTTTTAAAGTATTAAAAGTTTTCAAAGTTTTTAATAGGTAAATATATCAATTAATAATTAAGTTTCTAGGTCTCTAGTTTAAGTTGTCAAAGTTGTCAATGTTGATAAAGTTGAAGTTGTGGTTACAAAACTCAGGTTTTGATGCTTCATGGGTGAAAAATGACACTAAAAACACATTTTTGGGGGGTATATAACCTATATTAATATGTTATTTGCCTCCAATCATGCCCTATTGACAAACCCACCACCCATTTTGGCCTCAAGAACACCCTTCCCAATACAAGAAAAATGTAATTTTCTAGCCTAAGTTTAAACATGCATAAAATGAAAATTGTAAGTCATTTCCAAAAACCATCAGATAAATTTTATGCATTCTTAATCCTTATAATCACACCCTATGGAAATTAATTATAATATTAAATATCAATCTATTAGATAAGTTATAGTGACGGGTCCAAAAATGCAAGTTTTTGTCAATGAACCAGTAACTTCTCGAGCTTCAACTAGCATTTCTACCTTTAGTACCTCCACCTATAAATATATCACTTTTGTCACATATATATAGGTAAATTACATGTTATTTTTCTATCATTATGTTTGAATCCACCCTAGATTGTATTTTAACTACCATTCTAGAGAGTAGAAACATTGACAACAAATGTTGTCAAAGTTGAATTTATGGCTACATAAATCTAGTTATGATGATTCATGGGTGAAAAATGACACTTATAACACATAAAATGGGTATTATAACCTCTAGTGCTAGGTTTTTGGCCTTTGGTTAGGCCTAATCGATAAACCCACCACCCATTTTGGCCTCAAGAACACCCCTTCCCAATACAAAAAAATGCAAATTTTTAGCCTAAGTTTAAACATGCATAAAAAAAATGTAAGTCATTTATACAAAACATGATATCCCTCATGTACCTCATTAATCCCTCTAATCATACCCTAGATCACTCGGTTGGAAGCTTTGATATCAATCTATTAGACAAGTTACAATAATGGGTCCAAATTTAAGTTTTTGTCAGTGAACAAGCAACTTCTCAAGATTCAACCAGCATTTATACCTATGGGACATCCACCTATGAATATATCAATTTAGTCACATAAATATAGTAAAATTACATGTTATTATGTTTCCATGATGTTTGGATCCACACAAAAGTGCATTTTCACTAACATTTTGGAGAGCAAAAATACTGACAACAAATGTTGTCAAAGTTAAAGTTATTATTACAAAACTTTAGTTTTGATGCTTCATGGGTGAAAAATTAAATTTAAAACACATATATGGATAAATATAATATCTAAGACTAGGTTCTTGTCTTCCTGTCAAGCCTGATCGACAAACCCACCACCCATTCCATCCTTAATAACACCCTTCCCAATATAAGAAAAATGCTTTTTTTTTAATCCTAAGTTCAAACATGCATAAAACTAAAATTGTAAGTCATTTCTATAAATAATAAAATCCCACACTTACCTCCTTCATCCCTATAATTTCACCCCAAAGCACTTGGGTGGAAGCATTGAGATCAATTTATTAGACAAGTTGCAGTGACGGGTCTAAAATTGCAAGTTTTTATCAGTAAACAAGCAACTTCTCAAGCTCCAACTGGCATTTCTACCTTTGGGACCTCCACTTATGAATATATTACTTTGGTCACATATTGAGAAGAAAATTGAATGTTATTGTGTTGTCACAATGTTAGAATCCACCCAAAAATGCATTTTCACTACTATTTTGGAGAGTGGAAACACTAATAATAAATGTTGTCAAAGTTGAAGTTATGGTTGTAAAACTCTGGTTCCAATGCTTCATGAGTGAAAACTAACACTACCAACACGTCCAAGGGGAGGATAACATCTAGGACCAGGTTCTTTTCCTTCCATTAGGCACGATTGATAAACCCACCACCCATTCTGGCCTCAAGAACACCCTTTCCAATACAAAATATATATAATTTTTAGACTAAGTTCAAACATGTATAAAATTAAAATTGTAAGTCATTTTTGCAAACTATCAGATCCTTCATGTACCTCATTAATCACTCTAATCATATCCTATAGAAAACACACATAAAACCTAAGCTTTTCTTATCTTCAAGAATATACAATTCTTTACTGACAATGCCAACCACATGAAGGTAGAAGCTTATCTGACACCACTAACCTACAAAAAATTGTTAGTAAGCAATTAAAAATGAAATATATATATGTAATACCTATAAAATAAAAAAAAATTGGTAAAATTGATTCCATATACATTTTAAAAGTCAACATACCTTCATATTTCAATCCAATGAACCACTAAGATCTGCTCTAACCTTGATAGTATCAAGAATAGCTTCATGATCTGACTCTTAAACTTTCCATAGTTTCTTCTTTAATGACCTCCCATGATATTTTTGTAATTGAATATTCATTTCAAAAATCAAATTTGAATAGTGCATTATCTTCTTGTGCATTTCAAACTCTTCAAATAGTCATTGATCTAAAAATTTTATAGGATATCATCAATCAAGTTCTAGTGACTACCACTAACCCAGTTGGATAGTCAATGTTTTCTCCATCTATAACTAGGGAAGTCAATTTATTCTTTCTCTCTACACACTGACATAAGTATTAATCAGTGTTGTCTTCATTATCCTCATCTATAATAACTATAAAAACATGCCCTATACATTATATAAAACCATTTTTAGTGATAATATGAAGATATATAAATAATGAGACTAAATCGTACAAAATGAAAAATATTCTACCTGGCTACACTAGATCAGATACATGGTTAGATTCATCTGATGATGTCATATTTATAAGTTTTAATGTTATTGGAACCTGATATGTGTTGATTGGAATCATAGGTTTAGAAATCTAATCATCCTCCCACTCTTATGACTCACACTCATTCCACATAGAGTCCACACATGCAAAACAAAAACATGCCAAGTGTCTTGTATGAACAGTCCAAAAACTTGCATTTGAGTTACGAAATGAGTGGAGGTCACTTGAACCTATTAGAGTCATACAATCCTCATACTTTTCCAAGTATTCTTCCTTATTTAACTAAAAATGTATGAAAATAGTAGAATTTGGTTGAGCACCATGACACATATTCTCATTACACCATTTAACCATAATTTTTACATCTGTCAAATGAACACCCTCTTCAAATTTCAACTCCTCCCTTGTAATATACCTTTTTACACATGCTCCAGTGCCATCATGCTCCCCTTTTCCATGTCCAACCTTGGTGAAACTCCAAATGTGTTTTACACCTATGGTAACGTGCATCCTGCTTAACCAATAAAACATCCATGCATTTTTGAATTATGATGTGAAATTATCTGACCAAATGTAATGTTGATTGAAATTAGTGTTCCTCTGACTCAACTATTCATAGAACTTTTGAAAACAACCTTACACATACTCTAAATAATTTGATCTATCATCATTGATATATAAATAGTACTCCTTTAATATTTTCCAGTGTTGCTTTGTACTATCAGGTATATGCATGAGTGCTATATGAATGAATATAGAAACTTATGATGAGTTGTAATACTATAATTGAACTTCCATTTGGGGTTTGAATATGTAATTCTCCAAAAAATCAACTAATAGAACAATGGAACCAAGTGGGAATATATCCTTGCATATCTTGAAATGTTCTTCCAACCATCTATCCCTTTATGTGTGCCTTTCATAGTCATAAATAATCTTCTCCCTAAATTTGACCAAAATTTCCAAAACAAGTATCTTTTTTGTAACAAGCTCACACCTTTTAGATTCTTTACCAATTTTACTTGATAAGTCACTAATTAATATTTGCTTAAACCAACTAATTCCTATCTAATTGCACTTGTAATCTCCTCGTGGATACATTTTTTAAATTTGGTAGTCCACCACAAATGTTGTAATTTCCATTTAAACATGATTTATTGTAAAATAATTGTCCATCCAAATTTTTTTAAAATATAGTTAGAATAAATTCCTTGGCTAATTTTGGTGGAAATTCAATTCCACACTCCTAAAAAATGTTAGTATGTAAAGTACAATGAATATAGATAAAAACATCATAGTAAAATGAAAATTCAACATGTTGCCTACAACAACAGGTGCATGTGTGATTTATTTTAACATAAAAAGGTTTTGTCATCTCAAAATATATTTGACAAATATAAATTTGTGGATGTTTTTCTAAAAATTTAGAGTATAATTATGTTTGAGTCATATCTAATAAATTTTTTAGATGCAGTTCATGGTTATGAGAACCAACTCTTTTTTACACCACATCTCTTGCATTGAGCATAACTCTTATATTGTCTTTCCAAAATTGAGAAAGTAACTCTTTGAGAGTATCAGCTATAACCTTGTCTTTTATGGAGGTCTACTAGAGAATGCCCAAATCTCATTGGTATTAGGTTCATTAAGTATTTCACATCTTGTAATTGCTTTCATTAATTTTTTTCTATTTATATCAAGTTTTTTTCTTGTTTTTGAAATAAATCATTGTTTCATCACTTACTACACAATTTTTCATTATACATTAGGCAACATTACAATATTTATTGCATGATCTCAGGCCTACAATATGATATTCATCACGTAGATTTTTAACAATTTCATCATTTTCATCATCCATGTTAGATGTTATTAGTCCTAATGTGTAAATTATAGGTCTCATCTTAATCAATTTTATCAATGAAATAAATAATTGACATCTTTGAATATCATACTCCAAATTATGAAAGAAAGCATCCCAAATTTGTTGAGCTAATCTTAGAATGGTGATCGGACATTTTTTTATGCATTGGTTTTAAAATATTTTCATAAACTTCAATTAAGTACCTATATTTTCTATGCACAATTGTTGGAGGTGTTGTTAATGGTGGAATTTATTGAGAGGGTGTTTCAAAACTGTTATTACTTTCATTGTTTAGAGGTGGGATGACATTAAATTCTTCACTTTTAATTTCTTCATTGTATGTTTCCATGAAATTTTTTTGATGGTTAATTTCATCATTATTTGTTTCCAAAAAAAATTCTCAATTTATGGGGGATGAAGCATCATACATAGACTCATCATCAACAAAATAAAAAACTTGGAACTTTTAATGTGAACTTCCAACATTAACTAATTCATTATTTTCAATTTCATTATTATTCATTTCATTGTGGTCAATTTCATTATTATTCATTTCATTATGGTTTATTTAAAAATTATTCAATTGATTATAATCAATATCATCATTTCTTAATTCATTATCATCAACTGGCTCATTATCTATGGCATTTGGTTCATCAAGATTAGGGTTTGTACCTTGTTTACCATGAACATTTTAAATTAGTATCTTGTGTTTCTCTTTGAAATATTCTAATTTCTTTGGTGTTTTGCTCTTCAAAAACTTCCTCTTCCTCTTCAAACATAATTTATAACCCATCAGAATGGACAATTGATAACTTTTCAAAGATGGAGTCAAGTGTACAGGTATGCAGATTTCATAGAAGTACATGTAGAGAATGTTTGTATGGATAGAAGTCTTGATTTGGGATAAAAATAGTTGATGATAAGTGAGCTTATCACTAAAATAATAATAATGTGATCACATTATATAACATGATCACATTATTAAATAATGTAATCACATTATGTTTTCTACAAGGTCCTAGCACATCCAACCCATTAAGAATTTGATATCAATAATAACATGATCATGTTATTTAATAATGTGATTGCATTATTATTGATATAAGCTATGGGGTTGGCAATTGATAATGAAGACCGAGTGTTTCCTATGTTAAGAATAATGTGATCACATTATTAAATAATGTGGTCACATTATGTTTAATGTAGATAAGGGATTATAGATTGGGCATTAAGGAAAATTAGTGAATAAGTTTTATGGATTAGGGATTAGGGATTAAAATTTATGTTTTAGTAATTAGGGATTATAATTAAGGTCCAAAGTGAAGGTGCACAACTACTAGGACCATTCCCCTAGAATGGCTTAGCTTTATGGATACTCATGTCACTCCCTACATTAAATCCCATGATTTTGAATTGACATTGTGATGGAAGAGAAATGGCTCTTCATAAATTGAAATGATGTGTGCATTTAATAAAATAGTAGGTAACATGATTTTATGACATACATGGCATGAAAATGTTTTTGAGCATGTTTCCCAAAGTGCATTAAATTCCATATCACTTATTGTTTTAATTTGTTAAATAGTTGGCCAATATATTTCTCAAAGTGTATTAAATTCCATGGTATTACTTATTAAGTCATTTTTTTATTCTCCTAATACTTGGAGAAAGAAGCTCTAAGCATGTCAAATCCCCAAAATATAATAAGTCATTAATAATAATATGTGTTTTTGGGTTGCCATTATACCCTAGATGTCATCATGCAGATTGAGTGAATTAGTCAAATGGAACAATTAGTCATGTGATTTAGGCCAAACTGAGCCTTGTGAACTTAATTCTTAGTCTAAAAATGATGTTAATTTGGGCTAAAATGATTGGTTTAAGGTTTAAAGAGTTTATATTTGTAGTTAAGAGTTTAGGGATTGAGAAATTTAAGGATTAGGGCTTAACGTATATGTTTTAGGGATATTTATATAATCATGTAAGCAATTGAAAATTTGGGAGCCTTGAACTTATATCTGTGATTTTATAAAATGTGAATTTGGGATCAATTATCCCCTACATCATCATAAATTGAGCCTATGAAATCAATTATGGTAATGAGTGATGCAATTTCAACCAAGTTCATCCCTGTGATCTTAATTCTTACTATATATATAAATTTAATTAGGGCTAAACTTATTGGTTTAGGGTTTAATGTCTATAATTTAAAAGGTTTGGGGTTTAGGGCTTATGGCTTAGGTTTTATAATGTAAATGGTATAGGGTTTGGGGTTAAAGTTAAATGGTATGGGGTAACTTAGGGTTTAAGATATCAGATATAGGGTATAATCACTAGGGTAATTAAAGAACATTTGAGTTGCTTGTGACACCTATTTATGACTTGATTACCTTCATATTTGCATAAATCTGATAAAATTAGGGTCAATTATGCCATGTACATGTTGCATACATGTTATAAATTGATTGATCCATAGATTTGGTTTAGGGGCTCAATTTTGCCCAAATCATGTAAGGAATTATATAGATTGACTAATTGGATCAATTCATGATAGAAGATCTATCTTTTGATTTTGCCCCAAATCATATCTTGTTAACTTGAAGACCCTCAAATTGGTCTCAAATACCTCCTCGATTAAAATAATCAATTAACTCTCCTCCTCTTTGGTTAATTAGGTTGAAGGGGCTTGAAATAGCCCTAATTTATTGCATAGATGCACAACTAGATTGGTACTCTAAAGGCTTTAGCCATAGGTTTAAAAATTGCATAAATTATGCCATCTCATGATAGAATTAGTTATATCATAAGGCATGTATGTTTTTGGCATGTAGTATACATTAGGGTATAGGCATCTTACAATTTATATGTTTTAGGGATCATTAAGGATTAGGGCATAGGGTTTAGCTTTAAGGACCTATATATTAATTTCTAATCACTAGACATGCCATGTGTTTAAACTAGATTCTTAATAAAAAGGATGTTAATTGGGACTAAATTAAAGTTTGTAAATACTTGGAAAGTAAATGGTTTACAATTTAGTGTATAGTGTTTAGGGTTTATGGTTTACAGATTCTAGGTTTTAATGTATATACATGGTTTAAGGTACACACAGGGTCAATCACAAAGATAATTGAGGATAATTTGAATCACTTGAACCCATTTGCAATTATATAATGTGTTTTTAGGTTGTCATTATACTATGGATGTCATGTCGCACATGAAGATTGAGTGAATTAGTCAAATGGGTCAATCAGTCATGTGATTTAGGCTAAAATGAGCCCTGTGAACTTAATTTTTAGTAGTAAATGATGTTAATTTGGGCTAAAATGATTGGTTCAAGGTTTAAAGAGTTTATATTTATAGTAAATAGAGTTTAGGGATTATGAACTTTAGGTGTTAGGGATTAGGGTATAGGTTTTAGGGTATATAAGGTACACTCATGATGGTGATTAGGCCAAATTTGAGCTCCTTAAACTTAGATCTGTGAGTAAAAAATGTGAACTTGGGATCGATTATCCCCCATACCATCATATATTGAGCTTATAAAGTCAATTGTGGTAATGAATAATGTAATTTTAACCAAGTTCATCCCTATGAACCTATTTCTTACTATATATGAAGGATGTTAATTGGGGCTAAATTTATCCCAGGGGCCTACTGAGCCTCAATGTAAGGAATTTTATCCATATGATATTAATTGGAGATACAAGTGTTCACCATATTAAAAAAATAAGTATTCATTAAATTTTATGTGTAATTCAGTCCAAAGGAGCCATGTGTAAGGAATTGCATTCATATATAATGGAAATTGGGGCTTACTTGGCCCTGATTACATACCATATTGAACCAATCAAGTATTGGTTCCAGATGATACATAATTGGGGCTAATCAAGGCTTGCCCAAGGAATTGTGTCAACATAATTTTAATTATGGCCCTAATTGCACACCTTATTCAAATAATTGAGTGGTATCATGAATATGATATGAAATCATGACCAATTGAACCCTCTATAAGGAATTACATATCCATCTTTAATAATAATTAGGATTCTAATTATGCACCAAATTCAACAAAAGAAATATTTGGTTCAATATGATTTATGAAATTTAGTCCAAACAAACCTTGTGTAAGAAATTTCATCCTTCTACTATCAACAGGGGGCTCTATTGGTCCCAAATACATAACATATCGAATCAACCAACTATTTAGTTCAATTTAATATGCAATTATGGCCATCCAAGGCTCATGTAAGTAATTAAATACATGTAATGTCAATTACAACTTTGTTAACCCCAATTGTAAACTATATCTAGCTAATCATGCATTTGGTTTTGTCTTATATACATAATTGGGGCCAACTAAGCCGCATGAAAGTGATTTTGTCCATTTAATGTTCTAGTTGGGTTCCATAAGCCCTAATTACACACCATATTGAACTTATTGAGTATTTAGGTTTAATATGATATGTAATTAGGGACAATAAATCCCCAAGAAAGGAATTACATCCATCTAATGTCATCTGGGGCTTTAATTAAACACTATGTTAAATCAATTGATATTTTTTTTAATACTATACATAATTGAGGACAACTACGTCCTATGTAATTAATTTCTTCCACCTAGAATATCAATTGAGGCATTTTTCACCCCATGAAATGAATTGTGTCCATCTAATTTGTCCATTATGAATATTTTTCCCTAGTTGCATATCATATTTAACCAATCAAGTATTTTCTTTAGTATAATCTTTACAATTAAGAGTAATTAGTCCCTATGCAAGGAATTCCTTCAATATAATGTCAATTATGGATTTGATAGCATAGGTCATATTAGAAAACAATCTTAAGACTAGTAGGCCTAATTTCTTTTATTCAAGTTGTCAGATGTTTAGAATATATAATGCGATCACATTATTAACATGATCATGATATTTTAATTCAAATTCAATTCCCATGCCTTTTAGCTTGATAATGGATTATATTCTTAATCCAAAGGATTGGACTATCAATGTGCAATCGAGGATTGAAAGGTATGAAAATAAACAACAAATTTTAACTTTAATTACCAAATACACTAAGAATTTCAACATGAAAATTCAAAAACATGATACCATCATGATGAGCAGACTCTCCTCTTTCCAAAAATATGATTCTTATATTTTTTGGACTAATTTAAGGTTTCAAACTATATTTATTTCTAACTATGCCTCTTTTAGGCCACTGCATGCCACAAACTTACATGCCTATACATGTTCATGTAATTTGGGTTTCGTTGATCCAAGTGAAAAATAAATTATATGTGATGTAGTAAACATAATTCTACACACACTCATAAAAAAATGATTTTGATTTTATTTTGAGGTAGTTAGGCCTGACTCATGGATGACTAGCCATTTTTTTGTGAATTTTTAGGATCTATTTACTTACAAAATTCATAAAGAAAAGTATTCATTGAAAAAATACAAAAAAATATAGGTGACGTAATACAAGCTTTTATCTAAATTTTCCCCAAAGGTTTTCAAATAATATTAAATGCTACTAAAAAAATGGTGCGCATCATGAATATCTATCTACTATGTTTTTTGAAAAAATTGGTGTTCCTCTTCTAATTTTAGACATTTGACCTAGTTATACTTAGCCATTTTTTAAAAAAATACTATTTTAGAAACTAGACTCAAAATTATATTTATTTTTCATATTTTTACACCATCTTCTAATTTGGAGTGTAGATATCTAAAATTATCTACAGAAGTTCAAATTTCTAAAATTTTAGAAAAATCATGTCCATAGATAGGCCACTTTTTGTCCCCCAACTTTATACACTTACCTCACATGGGATAGTAAGCAAAGTTATTTCTAGGGGAGACTTATTGAACTTGAGCCAAAGTATGGGAATGGAAATGTGTCATCTTCCCATTGACCTTTATTACAAATTAATTTTCATATTTTAGGAAGGAAAACCTTCCTTGAAGTAAATTTCACCATTTTTAAATTTAAAAATTAGAGAACTAAAGGAGGAAAGAGAATCCAAGTTTTAGAGGTGCAATCACTAAGGGGGGGGGGGGGGCGGGGGGGGTGTGGGGGGAGTGAATCAGTGAGCCTAGATATTTCAACTTCAATTCCAATCCTTCTAAACTCTTAATTGGTCAATACATACATTCATGAGGCATACACATCATTCATAGTAATGAACAAGAAAGACAATGCAAGATCGAGCACATAACACATGACATATATGGGAAACCCTCTTGGGGAATAAAATCCATTAGAACCTATAATTTGACTACTATTTTATAATAGCAAGAACCAATTTATACTAGTTATAACTGATCAAAGAACTATTATCCCTTATTTAGCGAGATTGTAATCCCACAAGGTTCTGCCACACCTATCTAGCTGAGCTACAAAAATAACTAGACCTTTATCAAGTTTCACCTTGCAAGGAGGATGAAAACCCATTATATTTTAAGCTATCACAATAACACCTATGAACACATCCACCTTTGGACTGATTTCTACAACACCTGATGATGGACCTTTGCTTATTACTCTTCACCTTTACTCACACTCAATCTACAAGAGCACTATTCTAATAATAGAATTATGGCCTATAGGTCATAAAAATAGTCCTCAATATATTCTTCTCTTCAACTCATCCATAGGGCACTCTAACCCTCCTTTTCTCCATAATTTACACATACAAGCCTCTCTCAAATCTCTCATAAGTCTCTCCCTCAAAATATAGAAATCACCATCTTTGATTTCACTATTTATAGAGCATTCATGATCATCACCATCTTAGTAATCCATTAGGCATGCCTTCACCCTTAAGGAAACTATCATATGAATACATGGCTCAAAAAAAATCTTCATAGGTTGGCCATAGCATCTATGAGCCACCCTTAAGGAACTACACCTTTCAATAAGGCCCTTGTAGCCCTTATAAATATCATGTAAACCCATTCACTCCTTTATCACTTCATCAAAAAAAATGAATATATAACCACTATCCAAATCATATACCCATTCCATATGATCTATAGGTACCCCTTAAGTGTCAACAACCAATATACAACCCTTCTGCTTAAGCCCAATTCACTCAAACAATAATATGTGCACACAACCATTTTCTAAACCATTGTTCATACCACATATAATTATTCAAACCTTAAAAATGTACATATACCATCATCATGGAGTCTACAACACTTCCCAATATCTAATTCAGCATGAAACATTGAAACAACATCTACATAAGCTCAATAACTCTTCTTGGGTCACTTACAGAATAAACATGAACACACAATCAAATTTGAACCTTAATATATTTGACCATACACACTTTAAGATATTAAAATAAGGTTCATTATATGTTCCATGGATTCCTCTACATCTTTTATTTTTACAACATTATCAAATTCTACATATATCAAAAGATATGGCATAAAAACCAGATACTGGTCTTTTCCTTTGTAATATTTAAATATAAATGGTCATAGTTAAACTTCAACCACTTACCTTCATCTCATGCCCTCACTCAGATTGGAAAATCATGCACCATAAAACTTTTTATAAGTTTATCACTCTTTAACTTCTACATAGGTCATTAAATATTGAAATTTTTGACCACTTTGACTTACCACAGACCTTAGATCTTCAACTGTATGATCATGCACTCACTATTGATCTTTATCCTTTACCTTTACTCAGTCATTAAATAATGTGCACTTCTTTCCATCTCATTGATTCTTGACATCTTGGAGTAAATGTGATCTATCTATCTCCTTGAGACTTTCTCAAACTTGACCTCTTGCATATTTGACTATGGGGATCATTACAATCTATTTGAGAAGCCATTTTTGAACCTTAATAACTTTTACTATGCTTAGATGGATGATCTAATATTTAAATCATATGATATCCTTACATAGTAGAATCCATCCCTATAAAAATCTAATCATGGAACCCAAACATGTGAGATATATTCCATCATCAACATGCTCACTCAAAATTTCTTCCACAGAGTCAAGAATGCCTAGACCTACTAAGAAGGCTAACTTTTCTCATGTATATCTTTTGATGCGTTTCATCACATAATCTGAAAT
Organism: Torreya grandis; assembly: GCA_037957365.1. Lineage (NCBI taxonomy): Eukaryota > Viridiplantae > Streptophyta > Pinopsida > Cupressales > Taxaceae > Torreya > Torreya grandis. The sequence goes on along the minus strand of JARHVA010000026.1, from coordinate 2,013,193 downwards.
TTGGTGAAAATTATCTAGGATTAAAACTAAACAAACCCATATGATCAAGTTTTCCTAAAAATACCACATGTTCAAAATATATCTACATCAGAATGCCTACCTATATTTTCTTGCCTCATGAAAATTTGGCTAAGTATGGGAAAACATAGTCAAACTGCTTGGGAGCCCAATTTTGCACATGCATATCTTTTATCATGCTTAGTCACATGATATGAGAAATATAACATAGAAACTAGGAATAAATTAATAAACCCATATGATCATTTTGTCCTAACACCTCTACTCGTGTGAATGCTAACCTCATCAACATGCTTATTCAACTCTCCTTGAGCCCTTTTACAAATTTGGCTAAGTATGGAAACATAGTGAATTCTATTTGAGTAGGAAAATTTGCATCCTCATATCTTATACCACACTTCATCACATGAATTGAGATTTGGTACATAAAAAATAGGGACTAATTTAATCATAACCAAATGACCAGCTGCCCTTGACTCATTCCCACATGGTAATGGTGACATCATCAAACTGCCTACTCAGATTTTCTGCCACTAGATCCAAAATGTCTAGATGAAAACAATTATAAAACAAAAGAATTCCAGTTATGGACACAAGCAATCAAAGTATATAAAACATCTTAGGTACCTCTTGCATGTCCTCAAATCACCATACTCATCCCTTGACATCTCTAACCATGCCAAAATAGAATATCAACAAAGCCAACTTCAAGCACACTAGAATAAGCACATTTCACACTTTTTCATTATTATTTACACTATCACATCACTTCATCCACTCACTAGGACACGTCCATGACATCACCATCACATCATTGATAACTCTCTAACAATCTCCCCATTTGTCATTGATGTTAACAAACATCATTTCGCTCACCTTATCTCTATTCAAACACTCTTACAATAGGAAATTTCTCCCCCTTTGACATAATGATAAAGTGGGAAAAATATAATCCTAAGGACCTAAAATTACCACCAACAAGAGAGGACCACCTTAGAAATATTATACAAACTCCCCCTTACCTTGATCCTACTTATGCTTACCTTGACAACTTCCTCTTGCTTTATGCCAACACTCTCTTCAACCAATCACTGCAACTAATGAAGAAATAACACACAAAAACATTATAATATAATATAACTCACTAAGAAGTATCTGAGAGGGACTCCCCCTAAGATATCTAATCCATTGTACCTTTTGAGCATCTTCATATCTCCACACACCATAAAGAGCCACCACACATGCTCACTAGCCTTCTCTCTTAAGATACCTCAAGAACCACCAATATAAATTCATGCCACTAAAAAAATAGGAAACATGCACTAAACCAACTTGATAACTCTCCTTGAAACAAACATATCTTTCTATTTTGGATAAATTAAGCAAAAAGCACTTCTTCAAACTAGGCCTGTCTAGTCTCCTTGTAGCCCTAATTGGAACTTATAGAGCCCAAAAATTTTAGTAGACACATATTTACGACCTTAAAATTCATTTCTATATCAATCTCATATTCCCCTTCAAGCACACAAAATTTCAACACCTAGCTCAACATCTGCAACATACTTCTTTTACAAACCATCTTGTTAATTAACCCTCCATATTGACAAAAACTTGAATAATTTGTAACCACAAAACTTCAATTATTTTTGAATATTTATTTTACCACCCATTTTTCCCATTAAACATATTAATAATCCTCAAACCTCAATTCATAAGGCAAACCACCTTTTTCATAGAGCCCAAAACCCTAAAATCTCAAAACAAATGAGGTCAGCACAACACCTTCCAGTCAACACACACTCCTAAAACTTGTTGCACACCTAGAGAAAGATATTACACACTTTTAAACCAAAATTTGAGCTTCCACACCATTTTTAACATCGACTTCCTATAACCCATTTTAGGCCTGCTTGCCCTTAAGCCAGAAACTAAGAAAACTAAGAGCACTCAAAAATCTTTAAGTGGCACAAACATACCTTCATACCACAAAATCACCTAGATCACATCAAAAATAAATGTGTAGACCTTTATAAACATAAAACTCTTATTTTCATTTACATAAACCTCATTAATCCACCTAAAGCCACCCATTCTGACTCTGTACTATAGCTCCTTCACAAACCAAAGGAGTAAACTCATGAAGTTGTTGCTCCCCCTTAACTAATAACCTTCTAAGATTAACACAAGTCTTTGTAAAAATTGGAATTATGATCTTGAGCTCACAAACTTGCTTCTCCACAAGAAATATATTTCCTAAGAAGCATAGGTAGAGACACCCTATTTCATAATGTCCTAGAACAATGTGAAACCAGGAGTTTCCCATAACTCCTCATATTCCTTCTCTTCTTTGGTCATCTTATGATTATAGTTATTCTTATTCTTAGGCTTAAGAGAAGCAACATGCTCAACCACATAGCATTCTCCTTTTATTCTAGAATAGGATTGACAATACATGGAGATAATAAATATTCATGACATACCTTTTCTTCTAAAGAATCCACCTTGTAGTTTGGAACCTCATAACTAAGCATATACAATTGATGTTCTTTGCATGATGTTAGGTTGTGGAGCTAAAAGCTTCAACTATGCATACATGGAGGAGGATGCTAAAGTTCCATAAGTACCGGCGTCGGTAGTATGACTGACGTCGGTCATGATGTATGCAGAAGGCAACCAGCATCAGTAGGGAGTTAGCCGATGTCGGTCAGCACCAGTCAGACAGGGACCGACATCGGTCGCTTGTGTGTTCCAGAACTGTTCATTGCATGAATAATTAGTTAGTTGAACGGAGTGTTTGCATGTAAAGGCTACTTTGAGTCTTGAGCTACATGGATAATTATAATAAACTAAGAGTCTAAGTTATTATTTAACTCTGGGATCTATTTATAGACCCATTGGCATGTATTGTAATGATGAGCTAGAAAGGAAGGCAAGGAAGATCCTTCCATTGTAAGATCATTGAGTTTCAGGTTGTTGCAAGCTCATAAGAGATATACATGTGTAAGTATGGTCTATTGAATTACAATTTACAGGTTCATGGGAGATCTACTTGAAGTACTTTAGAGTGCTTGGTGTACTGGCAGGGTTATTATTGACTGGTTGGAGAGGTGAACACCAATTTTGTGTGTGAGTTGTGTGTTGGGACCATTTTTGATAGGAGAGTTTTTTGAAGAAGAATTAATATACACTTGAGGTGTGGGAAGCCTCTATAAGGTGGAAGAGTGTGGCGTCTCTTTATTGTATTCTTTTCTATACAAGTATTAATACAAGATAGTGTATTGTCTCTCATATTCTGTGTTATGTGTGAATTCTAGTTACTTGTACTTTTGGATATTTTTGCATGTTTAATTGCTTATATTTTTTAATCATATTGTGCTCTTTCTGAGGAGAAAGATCCTAACAAGTGGGATCAGAATAGGTGTGTTGTTCTTGGATTCCCCATCAAATGGTATCAAAGCTTTTGGTTGGGATACTAACAGGTTGTATCAGATCTGGTTAGTGTGTTTTGATTACAGGTTACTCACAAGGGTTTCTATTTGAGTGGGAGTAGAGCAATGGTAGAAGACAGTAAGCTAAGAATGGAGAAGTTTAATGGCAAGAACTATCAAATATGGAGGATGTAGATTAAATATTATCTGTATCAAAAATATTTGTACTTACCATTGGGAGGGGTTGATTGCAAGCCCCGAGATATGAAGGATGAAGAATGGGAGGTTCTTGATCGGAAGGCTTTGGGATCTATAAGGTTAAGTCTTGCATCGTCTGTGATTTCTAACTTATCACATGCTAAGACAATGGTAGAGTTGATGGAATCTTTGGCAAATTTATATGAAAAACCCTCAGCTTCGAATAAGGTATTTCTTATGAAGCAATTATTTAATTTTCAAATGTTGGAAGGTGGATCTGTTCATAGTCATCTTAGTGATTTCCATAGTTTGGTAAACCAGTTAAATTTAGTCAATATTGTTTTTGATGATGAAATTAAGGCTCTCTTAATCTTATATTCATTACCTGAAAGTTGGGAGAATTTGTAATGGCAGTTAGTAATACTGCATCTGCTTCAAAAATCTTAAAAGTGGATGATGTTGTGACTGTAATCTTGAATGAAGATATATGCAGGAAAAGCACAGGTGAATCATCAGGGAATGCTTTGAGTGTTGAAGGTAGAGGAAGGCAAAGAGAGAAGATAGAGCATGGGAGATCAAGGAGATCCAAGTCTAGGTATGGCAGAATAACCTGTTGGAAATGTGGAAAGCAAGGGCACTTAAAGAGAGATTGTAGGTCGGGTGAAGATCAGCATGAAGGACATGAAGAAGAAGCAGATGTTGCAGAGTTCGTTGCATAGGATGCTCTGGTATGTTCTTTGGATAAAGTAGAATCTTGGGTTTTAGATTTTGGTGCCTCTTTTCATGCATCCCCAAATAGGGAATTTTTTCATGAGTATGTCCAGGGAGACTTTGGAGAAATTTGTTTAGGGGATGGTAAGCCTTGTCAAATGGTTGGCAAAGGGAAAGTGAAGCTGAAATTGCAGATAGGTAACACATGGGTGTTGAAGGAGGTCATGCATGTCCCAGTTCTTGAGCAAAATTTGATTTTTGTAAGAAGTTTGGGTGATGAGGGTTGCACAGTAACTCTCATAGCGGACTCTTGGAAGGTTACCAAGGGTGCACTTGTTGTAGCAAGAGGTAAGAAAGTAGGTACGCTTTATCTATCTACTTGTATTACTGATTCTCTTTCTAGGTTATCTACTTCAGCTGTAGATTCGGAGATGTGGCTTAATAGGCTTGGTCACATGAATAAGAAGGAGATGCATGTTCTTGAGTCAAAGGGTATGCTTTTGGATTTGAAGAGCATAGATTGAGATTTATGTATGCAGAAGAAGAAGGTGACGTTTCTTGAGGAATCCGATGTCAGTGACAAGAACAGAAAATCCTTGGTTTTCAAGGAGAAGGTGACGGACAGGTATCAGTCATAGGGGCTGAGGAATTCTGAGTAGAGCAAGGTTGATTTGGACAAGGGTTTAATCCACAAGGAGCTCGCAGGAAAAAGTTAGTTCTCACAAGAAAACACACAGAGACCGACGTCGATTAGAAAACTGACGTTGGCATCCAAACAGGGACCGACATTGGCTATGTGTAGCCCGACATCAGTGACTCAGGGCAGATAAACACTGGCATTGGTCAGGGGGAGCTGATGTTGGCAGTGAGGCAATCGCATGGAACTGATGTCGGTCGAGTGTAGACTGAGATGTGACTGGCATTGGTCACTGAGACAAATTTTGGGTGGATAACAAGCTATCAAGGAGTCTCAAGTGCCCATATGGAGGACTTAAAGGGTAAGTAGGCCTCAAATTCATCATTTCCCTTCTCTACACTACTTATTGCTCACTGATGGTATAGAACTAGGAAGTTGTTAAAGAAGCAGAGCAAGTAGATCTAGGAAACAGTGGGAGCTTGGCATGGATGAGGATGTGATTCCTTAGAGGAGAACCAAACGGGAGTTTTTGGTGGAGTTGCCAGCTGGAAGAAAGCACTGAGAGATGAATGGATGTTCAGGATAAAGAAGAGCAGGAATGGATACGTGAGACGAAAGTCCTGGGTATATGGTCTTGAATAAGTTGCAGGACAATGGAGGTTAGATCATTGTGTTTCTCTTTACCAGGTTGGATAATATTAGCTACATTATCCTATTATTGTATGTTGTGCTTGTAGCAGGGTTACAAATATAGGGAGTTGCTGAACTAAAGGTAAAGCTAGTCTAGAGATTTGTCATTAGGAATCTGGGAGCAGCAAGATTCTTTGGCATGAGTGTGTTCTAGGGACATGAAAGGTCACAAGTTGACTTTGTTTCAGGATGATTGTGTGAGACCGATTAGCACACCGATGGTTGGACTATTTTATGAACAGTGTCTTGATTCACATAATGAGTTTGAGTACGTGTGTACTAAACCTGAGTTTTCCCAAGCAGTGGGAGTTGTCATAAAGTTAGGATCCAATCTAGGAAAGAAGCATTGGAGGGCAGTTCAGTGGATTCTTAGAGGGACCAGCAGCAGGTGCACATGCTATGCAGGGTCAAGTTATTTTCTACATGGGTTTGTAGATGTGGATGTGGCAGGTGATTTGGATGACAAGAGGTGCACCACATGTTTTGTGGTGGTTGGTCTTCAAGGGTGATCTTGAAGAGGGATACAAAGCCAAGGGAACAAACTAGACGGTGTACAGGTATAGGTACAGTTGTAGCTGTTTATCTCCAAGTGGGAGATTGTTAGGTTGTGGAGCTAAAAGCTTCAACTATGCAGACATGGAGAAGGATGTTAAAGTTTCATAAGTACTGGCATCGGCAGTATGACCGACATCAGTCATGATGTATGCATAAGGCAACTGGCATCGACAGGGAGTCGACCGATGTCGGTCAGCACCAGTCAGATAGGGACTGACATCGATCGCCTGTGTGTTCCAAAACTATTCGTTGCACGAATAGTTAGTTAGTTGAATAGAGTGTTTGCATGTAAAGGTTACTTCAAGTCTTGAGCTATGTGGATAATTATAGTAAACTAAGAGTCTAAGTTATTGTTTAAGTCTGGGATCTATTTATAGACCCATTGGCATGTATTGTAATGATGAGCTAGAAAGGAAGGCAAGGAAGATCCTTCCATTGTAAGATCATTGAGTTGCAGGTTGTTGCAAGATCATAGGATATCTACATGTGTAAGTATGGTCTGTTGAATTGTAGGTTTCAAGTTCATGGGAGATCTACTTGAAGTAATTTAGAGTGCTTGGTGTATTGGTAGGGTTATTACTGACTGGTTGGAGAGGTGAACACCAATTCTATGTGTGAGTTGTGTGTTGGGACCGTTTTTGGTAGGAGAGTGTTTTGAAGAATAATTACTGTACACTTGAGGTGTGGGAAGCCTCTGTAAGGTGGAAGAGTGTGGCGTCTCTTTATTGTATTCTTTTCTATACAAGTATTAATAAAAGATAGTGTATTGTCTCTCATATTTTGTGCTATGTGTGAATTCTAGTTACTTGTACTTCTGGATATTTCCGCATGTTTAATTGTTTATATTTGGTAATCATATTGTGCTCTTTTTGAGGAGCAAGATCCTAACAAGTGGGATCAGAACAGGTATGTTGTTCTTGGATTCCCCATCACATGATACATTCTCAACAACAACAAAATGTTAACTTGGATCCATACAGACCTTATAACTAGCCTCATTCATCACCTTGGTCTTCTCCTTGAGATTGGTCTCTTCATTCTCAACATTAGCAGACAATAAGAGCCCTTAACACTCTTCAACTTCTGAAGCATTGTCCACCATAGAAAATAGATTACTTGGAATTGTAGTATCATCATGGCTCATATTTTTCACCTTTGGATTCCATGTGTTAAAATGCCTTATTTCTTACACTCTAGGTGCTTGATTAAACCTATTATGACTTATAGATGTTTACTTGTAGAACCTAGCAATCTGACCTCTTTGTTCACAATTGTAGCACACCATACCTTTTGTAAGAAATGTATCTTGCCTTAATTTATTTGGATAGAAATTTTCAATATGTCCTATGTCATAACAATTAAATCACTTAACTATATTCATACTTTTTGACTGATGACCCCCATAATAGTTCTAAGCAAACTCATTTCTAATAGGTCTCTTGCATTATCTAGCCCTATGGCCAAATTGATTACATGTGTAATAGTAACCATTGAATCTTGCATACCCCATGGCATTTGGCTGTCTGATCTTTTTTCGCTTAATTTTTATATCACCTTCAATCCTTGTTTGATTATTTTTCTTCAAAGTATGATTGTCTTTGTTCATAGTAGTCTCCATTTTGTCTTGAGTTACATTCTTTTGTTCTTCTTCAAATCCAAGACCAATTTTATCACTAGCCTACTTTTGACCATCCAAAATATTATCTAAATCACATAATCTCTTTTTAAATATCACAAATGTCTTTACCTTACTGGATGTCTTTTCTAATTCAAATTTTAAAGAATCATTTTCAGAAACATACCTTGAACATTCATCTTCTTTAGCTTTTAGGCTTGTAGATAGAATTTATAATTAACAACTAAGATGCTTGATCATATCTTCTTGATCCTTGGTGTCTTCATTCAATCTTGCCTCATACACATTTAATTTCACCTCATAGTCCTTGAGTTTAGATTCATTTTCTTATTGATCTTCTCAATCTTTAGTTCTTCAAGAGCATTCATCAATACAGTCTCACAATCCACCTCATCTTCATCATCATCTAAATCACTCCAAGTAGATACCTTTTGATGTGAGCAACTTCTTTCCTCAGCCATGAATAGAGTTTCATCTTTAGCAGGACCATCATCTTCTTGATCATATTCTGAGTCACTGTCTTCACTCTCATCTAATGAGTTGTAATCTTTTTTGGTGTAGAGCCCCTTCTTATTTTTGAAGGAATTATTCTTGTTGTTAAACTTTCTAAATACTTTATTCATTTATGTCTTCTTGTCCTTTACCATGCCCTTTATCACCATTCTTCTCATGTTTATGAGGACACTTACTATCAAAATGTCCTATCTCTCCATAATTGAAACATTTGAAAGGTAGTTTACCCTTATACTTCCCTGAGCCTGTGTTCAATTTCCTAGTAATCAAAGTAATTAGTTCATCCTCATCAATGTCAGATATGTCATCCTCTTTGGATTTATCACCTTGAAACTTCTTCTTAGGATTCATCTCTATCTTGAATGTTGCTTTCTTCTTTGGTGGTATATCATCATTTATTCTCATCTCATATGCAGTAAGGGTGCCATGCAATTGATCTATCTTCAACTTAGTAAGATCATGAATCTCTTCTATAACAAATACTTTTGGATCAAACTTGAGAGATAGAGACCTTAATACCTTTTGGACTATAGTAGTCTCTTCAAGATTCTCTCTAAGACCTCTGATGATGTTCATAGTCTCATCAACTCTCTGTAGAAAGGATGCCATAGAATCTTCATCTTGAGACTTTAAAATTTCCTTCTACGAGTCTATAACTTAGCAATATTTACCTTTGAATCTCCTTCAAAAATGATCTACATTTTATCCCATATATTTTTAGTAGATTTACAATGGATTACCTTGGTGTATTCAGTCTCTAAAAGACCACAAGTGATGGCATTCATTGCCTTGGAATTATTCTCAAACAAATTCTTATTTACAACACTAGATGGAGGAGTAATAGGAGTAACATAAACATCTATAATATATTTCCATACATCAAACCCTAGGTATATAATGTATGTCCTCATCCTTACACTCCAAAAATATTAATTTGATCTATTGAACATCAGTGTTTGCTTAGTAGAGATACCTCCTTGATGATTACCCATATTATACATTGGATCACCTTCAAGTTGTAAAGCCTTTACCAAAGGACCTACTCTGATACCAATTATTATAGGTACAATCACTAAGATGGGGGGGTTAATCAGTGAGCCTAGATATTTCAACTTCAATTCTAATCCTTCCAAACTTTTAATCAGTCAATATATACATTCATGAGGCATACACATCATTCATAGCAATAAATAAGAAATACAATGCAAGATCAAGCACATAACACATAACATACATGGGAAACCCTCTTGGGTAATAAAAACCATTGGAACCTACAATTAGATTACTATCCTATAATAATAAGAACCAATTTAGACTAGTTATAATTAATCAAGGAATTACCATCTCTTATTTAGTGAGACTGCAATCCCACAAGGTGTTGCCACACCTGTCTAGCTAAGTTACAACAAAAAATAGACCTTTATAAATTTTCACCTTGAAAGGAGGATAAAAACCCCTTATATTTTAAGCTAACATAATAACACCTATGAACACATCCACCTTTAAATTTATGTCTACAACACCTGATGATGGACCTCTGCTTGTTACTCTTCACCTTTACTCACACTCAATCTGCAAGAGAACTATACTAGTAAAATTATGACCTATAGGTCATAAAAATAGTATTCAATATTTTATGCTCTTCAACTTATCCACAGGGAAATTTACCCCTGCTTTTCTCCATGATTCACACACACAAGCCTCTCTCAAATCTCTCACAAGTCTCTCACTCAAAATTTAAAAATCACCATCTTTGATTTCACTCTTTATAGAGCATTCATGATCATCACCATCTTGGTCAGCCATTAGTAATGTATTCAACCTTAAGGAATCTAGCATAAAAATACATGGCTTAAAAACAATCTTCATAGGTCAGCCATAACATCTATGGGTCACCCTTAAGGAACTACACCTTTCAATAAGGCCTTTGTAGCCTTTATAGGTCTCATGTGAACCCATTCACTCCTTTAGCACTTTATAAAACAAAAAAATAATATATAACCACTATAAAAATTATGTACCCATTCCATATGATCTATAAGTCCCCCTTAAGTTCCAACAACCAACATAGAACCCTTCTCCTTAAGCCCATTTCGCTCAAATAATATCCTATGCACACAGTCATTTTCTAAACCATTATTCATATGGCATATAATTGGTAAAACCTTAAAAATGAATACTGATCATACTCATGGAGTATAAAACACTCCCTAATAACTAATTCACCATGAAACATCGAAACATCTACATAAGCTCAATAACTCTTCTCGAGTCACTTGCAGAATAAGCACAAACACATAATTAACTTTAAACCTTAATATCATTGATTATACACAATTTTAGATCTTAAAATTATGTTCATTAGATGTACCATGGATTCTTATTTATCTTCACTTTTTACCACATGAGAAAATTCTACATAGATTAAAATATATGCCACAAAACCTAGACACTGGTCTTTTCCTTTGCAAAATTCAAATATTCAAATGCAAACGGTCACAGTTAAACCTTGACCACTTGCCTTCATCTCATGATCTCACTTAGCTTGTACAATCACACACCATCGATATTCTTGGAATTTTATCCCTCTTTAAATTCTATGCAAGTTATTAAACATCAAACATGTTGACCACTTTGACTTTCCACACACCAAAGATCTTCAATTTTATGATCACACACTCATCATTGATCTTTATCCTTTAAAATATTAGAGTAAACACACTCTGTCAATCTCCTTGAGACTTGCTCGAACTTCACCTCTTGCATATTTGACTAAGTATGGGGACCATTGCAATCTATTTGAGAAGCCAATTTTGAACCCTAATAAATTTTACTGCACTTAGATGCATGATCTCAAATTTGGACCATATGATCTCTTTACATAAGAGAATCCATCCATATAACAATCTAATCCTAAAACCAAAACATGTGAAATATATTTAATCATCAACATGCTCACTTAGAATTTTCTTCCATAGGACCAACTATGCCTAGACCTGCCTAGAAGACCAACTTTGCTTATGCATATCTTTTGATGTGCTTCGTTGCATGATCTTAAATTTAGTGCAAATCAACTAGGCTTAAAACTGAACAAAACCTTATGATAAACTTATCCTAAAACTTCCACATGTGTGAAATATATCTGCATCAAAATACCTACCTAGATTTTCTTTCATAATGCAAATTTGGCAAGTATGGGAAAACACAGTCAAACTACTTGGGAGCCCAACTTTGCACATGCATATCTTTTATCACACTTAGTCGTATGATCTGATAATTAGTGCATAGAAACTAAGAATAAAAATGAACAAACATATATTATCATTTTATCCTAAGACCTCTACTTATGTAAATGATAACCTCATCAACATGCTTACTTGGCTCTGCTTGAGCCCTTTTACAAATTTGGTTAAGTATGAGAACATAGTGAATTTTATCTGAGTATCAAACTTTGCATCCTCATATCTTCAATCGAGATCCATTTCATGACTTGATATCTATCATATAATAACTAGGTACTAATTTGATCATAACCATATGACCAACTCCCCTTAACTCATTCCCATGTGTAAATGGTGATGTCATCAAACTACTTAGATTTTCTACCACTAGACCCAAAATATCTATATGACAATCATGATCAATCAAAAGAATTCCACTTATGCACACAAGCACTCAAAGCATATAAAACATATTAGGGACCTATTTTAAATCCTAAAATCACCATATTCATCCTTAAACATCTCTAACCATGCCAAAATATAAGATTAACCAAGCCAACTTCAAGCACACTAGGATAAGCACATTGCACACTTTGTCATTGTTACTTACGCTATCAAAGAACTTCATCCACTCACTAGGACACATCCATGACAGCACTAACAACTCTAAAACACTAAATATAAAATTAAATAACCTTGGTGAGGATGAGAACTTGAGTTTGCACTTATGAAGGAGTTCTTGTGTAAATCCCAAAGGAGAACAAATGTAGGCTTTCATGTACTGTTGGTTTCATTTTACGTTTTTTATTTTGAATATGAGATTATATTTTATGTAATTTATTAAATATAAGAGGTATAGGTCACTTTTACTACCCTATTTTTACCCTTATTTTCCATGTTTATTACTATGGTCACCATGTTGATTTTGTTTCACATTTGGGAGCTGGATATGTAAAATCCATCATAATTTACTTGCTTTTTGTTGACAGTTTTGACCTCATAGGTAAAATTATCACCATTAAAAATTTAAAATTTGATTTTTTAAATATTATGTAATTATTAAGGCATGAAAATATCCTTTGGATACATTTTACATCAGTTTCATTAGATTTCTCAAGTGATTCTAGCAGTTTTAGTGCCAAAAGGCCTATTTTAAGGCCATTCATATAGTTCTTCAAGGTAAAAATTAGATTCAATCATATTAAATCCATTATTTTTAAATGAAAATATAAAACAAATTATTTTTAAAATGTTTCAAGTCTCAAAATGAAGAAAACTAATTTATCTCTCATATTGACATCATTGGCAGCTCTAAAAGGGTAGTTTTCAAGTGCTCAATACAGATAAAGGAGAGAGAGTTAGGAGCTGAAACTATGGAAATTGGTAGGGGTCCTAGTAATATTGAAATTAGTTAAATTGGTTTTTATATTTATGGCTTTTTATTTATGAACAATCACTAAGAGTGGCATCAGGTCACTGTGGCTTATTCATACAAGAGGGGTATGTTATTGCACATGGTTCTCTAGTTAATAAATTAATGGAGAAGAATGGTTTTTAGAGATTATTTTATAGGTCATGGGTATTCTTTTCATGGTGTTTTCATCAACCAACTCATTTCTATGAGGTGTTTTTATTTAGAAGAGGAGTGTCTTGGTATACAAGTTATTTTAGTAGATATTGATGCAAGTCTCAATTTTGTCTTCATGATGGTCACTCTCAAAGGTTTATAATAATTAAATAATAATTGATACTCCATAATTTTTATGGAATTTATGTGCTTCAGTTTGAGATTTCTTTTGTCCATATTCTTCAAGTGTACTTATTTTTGGGAACATGGTCTGTGTTTGAGTAGAATTATGTATGCTTGATTTATAATTTTAGCTCAAATGCCATTGATATATAATTATATAGGTTATTTACTTAATATTTCAGTTTTGAATCATGATAATATCAAGATAAGAGCTCAAATGAACATTTTCAACGAAGATCACAAGTGTTTCTTCCATGTGCTAGTTGTACAGACTATAGAGTGTTTTGAAGATGTTAACTACTCATGAAAAGACTTGATACATGTATTAATTAATTAACATTTATTACCCTACTAATATCATCATTATCTCAAATTCACTACATGCTTCAAGTCCCTACACATAAGACCTTGCATATAAAGTAGGTACCTACAGTCCATACACACTTGTAGGGTAAATTCAAGGTGATATAAAGCTTGGTAATAAGAGTTCATGGATATTTGAGTAAGAAATAGTGATAATGTAAGTGTCATAGTTTGAAAATTTTGATAAACTATGGTTAGTCAAGAAGTGGCTTTGAGCCTTAAAACAAGTAAATGAGACCTACATGCCTCAAGCCTATAGGTTCTCCTTTGAGACCAATATCAACCTCTTAATAACATGAGAGAGTCTCAAACATGGAATTTAAACTAAAATGCATATGCAAATAGTATTACAAACCCTTGAATAACATCTAAGTCACTTACTAAATTGTTGACAATCAAGATAATCAAAAGGAGACTAAGTTGACTATTTCTTAATATCACCTACAAGTTTGTACAGTATTGTGTATTTGATGGCAAGAGTCAAGTGACTTAGGAATGTTAAAATTTGAATTTTAAAGACCCTATGTACATAATATAGTTAACTCCTTAATTTAAATCCTTCAGGTATTATGGTAAATGAGCACTAAGCTTTAAACCTCACTACACACAATCAATGACTTAAAGAGGTACCCACAACCTTCCTTATTAGTTTTGGGGTAAAATGCATATAATGAAGTGGTATAGGTGTATGAAGGGTAATTTAACCTAATTAAAAACCTCAATAAATTCTATGAGATTTTAATAAGATCATCGACGTGACAGCAAGGTCTCAAGCCCAAGGAACACATTCAGCAGCCTAAAAGGCCATCTACATGCCTATTTGAGGCATCATTTCCATCTTCAAGTCAAGGAGAGAGTAGGTATGTGAAAGGTTCTTGAAATAAAATTATGACTCCATCCAAGTTCATGAGACAAAGTGAGATTCAATTATGAATAGTGTAAGTGCAAAAGTATTTAATTTATGACCAAGATAAATCTAGCTTCAGTCTATAAAAGTTACTCCAAATGATGACCTATAGTCATAACAATGATCTCAATTGGTTAGGAGATGAAATTATCTCTAAGAGGATGGATGGAGATATTATTAGGTTCAAAGATTTTTAAAGTGAAGGAAAATATCTCTCATATAAACTTGGATAGTCATGAGAGTCTTAGAGATTGAGTTGACAGTCTTAAGACACTTACAGGTCCATATAAAACTATAGGGTAGGTTGAAGGTGTCTTGAGAATTTATTAAGGACTTTGTAAGACCATTGAGAAATGTTAAGGAGGTGTTTATTATGTGACCTAGGTGTGTTTTATATTAAATTATGAGAGAGGATATTGAGTTAACAAGTTTCTAAAGAGCACCTATAGCACACTATATGAAAAGGAACAAGGACAAGAGGTTTGAAGGGGTGATAAAGGTATAATGGGGTCCTAAGCCTAACTAAGAATGTAGACAAGTTCATTACCATTTAAAATTTCATAAGGATTGAATATTTAGTGTTCATATCACAAATAATAAAATCAAGTCCTACTCTACACCTATAGCCAAGGGAAAAACTAGAAAAGCCCACCTACGATCATCTAATGATAGTCATCAGTCAAAGGGAAGAACTACATAAAATAAATAAACCTAAGAAAAAGACATAGGGTTTTTAAGGGTTATGGAAACCATTTAAAACTCCATGTAATTAAAATTCATATTTGGATGGATATTGATGTGAGGGTTAGGAATTAAGACATAAAGTCTACAGTCAAGTCCTAAAACTAACAAAACACAGTCATGACAATAAAGGGCCATACACAACCTACTAGTGGGATGACATGACATCACACCTAGGAAAGAAGACTAATAAAATTAGAAGGGTGTTATGGGTTTAATATTGAAATTATCTATCCATTTCAAATAGCATTGATGGATCATTGGCATCAAGAGAGGTTCAAAAGCACCTACAAATAGTTAACCATCCAAAGTAAGTATCTGTAGGTGGATAATGAGGATCGGTTCATTATTAGACCTAAATGAAGGTAGAGTAGTTTTTTAATGGTTTTTGGACCCATTTTATATTTTAATTAAATTCCTAAACTAATTAGGAAGTGACTAATGTGAGATAACTAATATTTAAACACCTAATATAGTCAAGTGATTAAACAAGCACCTATAGGTCATAAAGACATACCTCTCTCAAGCTAAAAGGAGGAAAAAAGTGAATAAAAATACTCTAAGGTCCACATAAGATACAAAAAAGGTCATAATAGGTCGTAATACCAAAGGAAACATGAGTAAAGCTTGAGTAAACTAATTTTCACCTTAGTCATATAAAAACCCTGCTATGACAGTCATCACCTACTGTCCAGCTAGTCTTGAGAAATTGGTGTTTTGGGATATCTATAGGCATGATCATGATAAAAAAAATTGGTAAAAGGGGTTTCATGACTATAAAAAAATTCCCATGGTGACCTTAAGGACATATTAAAAATATATATACCCACTATTTTGTCTTAGACCTTGCCCACTCCATTGGTAACAGGCAGTCTTAAGACCAAGGAGTCTACTTGAGCTCAAAGGTATAAATCAAACATGAAAAAGTCCATGAAGAGTCTATGAGTCAATTAAAATTCATTTAAATGGTCTCAACACACTTATATGTGACATCAACACTCGGATTTTAACTCAAACGTCCTTAAGGGCTAGTATGAGAGAGACAAACCCATAACCCCAAACACCCTGACCAATGTACCTTAATCATACATAGGAGTAATGAAGACTTCCAGAGAATCTAGAATCATGGAGAGTACTTTTTGAAATTTTATGAACTTCACCCACTATTTTTAATAAATTTTGAGACCCATAACTCAAATTTGACCTCTCTTGAACCTTAAGAATGCTAAGCAAGCCACCCACGGAGAAACTTTACATACATGTACCATCTCTCACACTTTGCATGGGGAAATAAGAATTTTAAGATATATGAATAGGTTATTTAAGAATTTTTTTCAAGTGGAATGAGTTTATATTGATTTTCCATCTTTATGAACAATCCTTAAGACTTCAAACATGTCCTAAACCCTTCTAAAACCCTGATTGTGACCAGTCAAGGGAAATGGACTTCAAATGCACATCTAATGCCATTGTATGATCCTAAAACATCTTGGATGTTATCTAGGAATAAAAATAGGTTCTCCAAATTTATTTTTATGCTGATGTAACTTGTAAAAATTTATCTAAAATACCCTATTTTTCATTATTTTTGGTGTTTTTAAGGTGTTATGAGAAGGCATAACTTCCCAATCATGGGAGGAGGTCATTTGGGAGTTGTACTAGCTATTAAATCCCAAAATATTTCATTTTTATCATTTTTATTTCTAATTCACCCATTAATTATATCCCCAAAAACCTAAAAATATCCTTGTATAGAAGATTGTGTGGATCAACTTGGAAACCTAGGCACATTTTTAGCACCCTTTGTCCCCTTATAGCTCCACAAAAGATTTCATGATTAGACTCTAAGTGGAAGTATTATTTTCCTTAATATTCTTCTCAAATTAGGCCTAATTATCCTTCTTAGGCCTATAAAGATAAATATTTCTCTAGAAATATCCCACACATGTGAAATCACCCAAAAATGTGTGATTCACTTTACCTGGACTAATACCAACCTCTATGTCAATTTTTGGGCAATGAGACCATGTGAAAGTATATAAACCATGAAACCACCTTACTACCTAGTCTTATTTTGAGATTATTTATGACTACCTTGGAAAATGTGCCTAGTTTGGTCATTTACACAAACTCTCATGCAAATTTTTCCAAATGAGGCATGTTTCCCAAGGCAATCCCAAACAAGCTGAAAATGAGACTAAGTATCAAGGCAATTTCATGGTTTGCAAACTTCCACAAGGTTTAAAGACCCAAAAATTGACATGTAGGTTGTTATTGTGCTATAAAAAATGAATCATATGCTTTTGGGTGATTTCACACATGTGGGGTATTTTTGGATCCATATTTCTCTTTTTAGGCTGAGGAGGGCTAATTATGCCTAATTAGAGAAGAAAATGAAGTAAAATAGTACTTCTACTTGAATTATGATTATGAAATTTTGTATGGATACATAAGGGGATATAGGGTACTCAAAAATATTCCCAATTTTCCACTTTGATCCATACAATCTTTTAGACAAGGATCATTTTAGGTTTTTAGGGCTATAAGGAATGGGTGCCTTAGCAAGAAAAATGGAATATTTTGGGCTACTTAATGGATCAAATTGCCTTATGGTAGGTATAATTTTGTGATTATAATCAATATATGGTGTAATTTTGTCTGGTATAATGCAAAAATTTAATTTCTCTCTCCTAATCCTCTTTGCTTGTGAAGGAGTTAAGTAGTCAAAACACCCAAATTGATGCACGATAGTTATTCATCAATATTTTCAAGGTTAATCCTCACCTTCCATGATAATCTGAAAATAATAAAAATTTAGTTGATTGGAGGAAGATTTTAAAGGTATAAAAGGTCTTGAGAACTCCTAACTTCACCTTCTCTCCTTCCAACACCTAGTGTGTGGAAGAAGTCAAACAAGCACTAAAAGACCCTCTAACAACCCAAGAAAGATGAAAAATTATCATTAATGGTTTTAATAAGGTTTAATAAATACTTTATCAATTAATTATGACCTACTCTTATGGATCAAGACCTATTTTCAAGGAAGACACTTCTTAACCAAGTATTTAGGAGTATGCAAGGAAATCTAAAAAGTTGTATGGGTAAAGGAACATGAATAAATGATAAATAAATCCTTAAACCTTAAATACATGTCTCATATCTACCCCTATGCCACTTTTTATAATTAATATGAGAGATTTTCAAGGAATGCTATGTGGGGTTTCCAGAAGGATTAAGAAAAGGTCATATTTCTTAGTTTTGGGGGCTCTTGTCTTTTTCTCTCTCCTCTCTCTCATTCTCACTATATGTAAGATAATTTTTGGCACTTAAAATAATCCTTAATATTATTTTTTTCAAGTCCATGCTCATAAAACATTTATACTTACCTATTTTTAATGAATAAGAATAAATTCATACCTCCTCAAAGCTTGTGTTTAGTGTATTTTCATGTTAGTTGATAGATGATAGTGATAGTGCATGATTCCTATCATATTTTACTTTACTCTTTACCTATTTTTAGGTGTTATATCATCCTTATAGGTTTCATAGTGTGCTCTAATCATGTTTTATGATTGGCAAGTTCAAGCTTTCCTTAGTGTCTTTGAGAGACCTATTGAACAAGCTACCTTAGATCATCTATCAAATTGAGTCTCTATGTGAAACATTGATGTATGGAGACCTCTTTTTTGAGAATTTAAATAAGGTTTAATTTTTAATTTATAATTCATAGTGTATATTACATAATTGGAGGTCACATTTTGGTTTATCACCCTAATTAGATAGGGTTTGTTTTCAGTTTACTTGATTCTCTTTTACCTTGCAAACTGGGAGTATAGAGCAAAGATCATAACAGATACATCAAGGGGAGGTAACCCTTATAATATATATATTTAATCCATCTATTAGGCCACCTACATCTTATTATTTTCTTCATGTTACTTCAGACTATGAAGGCCAAAAACTACCTTTACAAGAGTGCAAGTCTAGTAGCCAATAGTTTTTGGCATGCTTGATGGGACACATTGGATTTGGTCTTGGTGAAATTACATTTGTATCAAAATTATTCATTAATTATTTGGTGACTCTAATATCAATCAAATTCTTCTAATATTCTAGGCATAATTTTTAAGTGTTTTTCATTACACTATCCTAATTTTGTTTTGTCGATATGTATGAGGAAAATTCCTATGTTATGTTTCCTTATTAACCTTACAATGAGTTATACTAACCTGGTCATGATCCACATGATCCTTATAATGATCCGTATGAACCTTATTATGAGCTTAATCAACCTTACCAAGAGTATTATTAGCCTTATGATCAATCTTGTCAAGATTATGATGATGCATATTAGCCTCATTATGACCCTAACTATATGACTCAACAGCCTTATCATGACTTGAAACAATCATAATCATCAAATATTACTCCATATTCAATTCAGAATCATGTTTCCCCTACCATATATTTATTGGAATTCAATCCAAAAATGTTAAAGTTTGAAGGGGTGATGAGAGTGTGGGATAGAGAGTTGGATGTGATTCCTCTTCACCTCATTGAGAATATGAGAAAAATAGGGAAAATGTTGACAAGTAGATGGGTATAAATTAGATAGGAGAGTCAATATGTCATGAATTATGAGCTACATGAAATGAGAACCATGATCTAATTATGGGTTGATAGATTGATGAAATGGGAGAATCAAGAAATCCAATCCAAATAACCTCAGCCATCTCTTCCTACCCCAAGTAAAATTTTTTGTGTTCCAAGTTTCCTTCCATCTACACCTACACTTCCTTAGAAAAATAATATTATTCCATTTTAGAGGCCTTCTTGGTCTATGACTCTTGATTATGCCATGTCAAGTCTTGTTGATGAATCTCTTCTTATCACTCATTCAAACCCCACTATTTACCATATCAGCCCTCTTGTGCTCCTTGTCCTCGTGAAATTATTGAATATTCTAAAATGGAGCCTCCAAGAGAGTCAATTAAACCTTCAATGAACCTATTACTTTCAAAGTCCCACCTTGGAACTAAGAAGTTGAGTCTTGTGATAAATAGGAGGAGGTGAGTGTTATAGAGTTTGATCCTAAAGAAGACCCTATACTTATAATTATTCCATCATGGACGTCAATTCAATAAAACATAAAAATTAAGGAATAATTGATTATTGAAGAGGCTAAAAATTTTGTTACATTTGATATTGATGAAGATAATCATAAGGATGAGGAAAGAAATGGTGAGGTAGAGAACCAAACACTCATAAGACAAATCAACTTATACTCTCTTTCCAAGCATTCCTACAAGAATATTCCATTCCCAAGACCTCAAATTGAAAGAGTACTCCCTTGAATTCCAAAAAAGATCATGAGCATATTCATTACCCTCCCACCATCTCCCTTATTGAAGAGGATCTTGTTCTACAAAGGCTAAATGAAAAAATTATAGTTACAAGTGATTTTCAAGGAGAGTGTGGTGAATATGTGGAAATCATGCATGAAGAAGAGATATTTATTGGTACTCCTCTTGGTGAGAACAAATGCATTTTATCTTTCAAACTAGATGAAGAAGTTATAGTAGAAGATGAAGATGTTGACTTGTTTTAAGAGCTTCCTTTTGATGTGATTGAACATGAAGAAGAGAATGTAAATCCTTGATTTGATCTCCTTTGTATTAGTCAAGAACATAGTGAATTTTTTTTTGAAGCTTTGGAATCAGGTTTCTCACTTCTCCTAGGTTATTATGATTAAGGTAATAGGAGGTATTTTTGGTGAACTAATCAACCAGTTAAGAATTGACAGTCTTGTGAATTTTCCTTTTCAAGAGGTAACCTAACTATATGATGATTTTTTTGACATTCTCATCATGGGTTATCATCCTCTCACCTCATTTTCAAATCTTGATGTACTCTTGGAAGACCATGAGGATCACTTTTGTCCATAATTTCTCAAAGAAAAACAAACTATCTTTTTTGGAAATAATGATGGATAAATTTAAAGTCATCATGAGGATACTAAGGTCCAAGTAGGCTACTTTAATTAGTCATATGAGGTTTATGATGTAGCTGATATTACAAACCAATATCTTGTCATCTTAGAGACAATTTCCAAAAAAGAATAACTACAGAAGGTAGATAATGAAGTCCAAGACAAATGTGTGTTTATTGGAGATCTTTTTGATGATGAAGACCTATTACAAGATATGTCAAATGTGTTGTCAGTCAATAACATGGCTTAGTCAAGTAAAACATTGATCAAATGTGATTTCATACATTATTGCATAACTCATGAAGTAAGTGATCCAAAAAAATTTCCTTTTGATCTTGGAGGAGGATTATTTGAAGGTTAGTTTTAGTTAGTTTTAGTTAGTTTTATTTTCCTATAAGTTATTTCAATCATATTAGTTTGCTTATATTTTGTTTCAATAAGTGCTTTGCTAGCACATGTGTTTTATTATTCTTGTTTCCTTATTTTGTTGTCTTTTCATTCCTATATTTGAGTAAGAATTTATCTTATATTAATTCAACATCAATGGTTATTGGTCAAAGTCTAATCATGATTGATTCAGAGTTTAAGAGTGATATCATGAGATTTTAAGATATGTAAATGGTTTAGTTCTCAAGAATAGTAGGCATGATTCCCAATAGAGTTGCTAAAATGTTGATAATTTTGACATCATAGGTCAAATTATCACCCTTACGAATCTAAACTTTTCTTGTTATAAAATGATGTACTTATTAAGGCATGAAAAGATCCATTGGATACATTTTACATCAGTTTCATTAGACTTCTCAAGTGATTCTAGAAATTTTAGTGAAAAAGGCCTATTTTGAGGCCATCTATAAGTTCTTCAAGGTAAAATTGAGATTCAAGCATCTAGAGGACATTACTTATCCATGACAAGGTCAAAAAAAATATTTGGAAGAGGTTTCAAGTCTCAAAATGAAGAAAATTGATTTATCTCTCATATTAACCTCCTTAGCAGCTCTAGTGTTGAGAAGTGTTGTCATTGATGTCAATGTTAATGTCATTGATGATAAATTTAGTGTCATTTATGTCAAGGATAATATTTTTAAGATTATTTTTGAGTGGTATTTGAGGTATGAGCTTGTGTGCTTTATATGATAATAAATCCATGTGACATGAGAGAATTTGAAGGCAACCTAATGTCTCTTCTATTGAGAGAGAATTTGAAGCCAACCTAATGATTATTTTGATTGGTTGTTATCAAAGTTGTTTCAATGGTTTGAGAATGATGTTTTATTTTTGATAGCATCATTGAAGTAAGTATGTTTGAGTACTAATTCTTAAGTACAAGGTGTCTTCAGAAGTCTAGTCATAACAAGTATAATCATATCATGAGAATGTGCATGATAATAATGAAGAGGTATGTATAGAATTATGACATTATTTGAGGATAATTTAAGGCATGTGATAAAAAATTTAGAAGCATTAATGAGTGTTTTAAGTTCAGTTGTTAAGTTTCAAATGCTTGAGAAGCCTAGTCATGGCACTATTTATGGCATGTAAAGTCTTTATGAGATGGTATGATCTTGGTGGCTTAGTAATATGAGTACACATAGGAATTAATGGATGTATAAGGTTAATTTATCATGAATATGAGTCATTTTATCACTATAGAGAGTTTCAAAGTAAGCCTACAGGGGTAAGACCTTTAGTCCAAGTCTGTAAGTAGACCAGTTCTAGACCCTACCTGGCCTAATGAGGCATCATAATGAGTTGTTAAGGCATATGAAGGATGTAAAATATTTTTTATCATGATATAGGTTTATTTAGTGATAATAATGTGGATAGTGCATGTAAATAATCATGAAGGTCAGTTTTTAGGCCTAATATGGTTTACAGGTCAAGGGTTAAGAGAGCAAAGAGAAAGAGTATGGCATAATGGGGTATGAGGTTATATTTCCAAGGATAATATGTAAAATTGAGTGTTTTCAAATGTATTATATGGTTTTCCAATAATTTTCACAAATTTTTAATTCATGTATTGCAATAAAAGGCATGAAAAGTGGTTTTGAGGTCTCTCGAGTGCACAAAATAAAGGCACACAAACCCGAGAAGGATTTTAAAGTGTTCATTGGCATGTGGAACCTCTACATGAGAACCTATGTTATTCATGATAGATAAAAAATGGTCATAGATAAAATTTTAAGTCATTTTTTTTTGGATTGAGGGGCTATACTTTATGAATGATTGCTAACAGTGGAAGATGGTTTAAACCCTCAAAGAACCCTAATAGTGACCTGATATGAAATATGTTGCTATAAAGTAATAAAAATGGATTGGTATGGATATTTTAGTTATTTGAGGTTGTATTAAACTCTCATAGGCATCTCCATTTGTGATTGAGGCTTTAGGTGAGTGAGTGGACCATATAAAAAAGGCCTTATTTCTTAAAGATTGACTATAGAAGTCAGATTTGACCAAATCAAAGTTGATAAAGGGATGGAGGAAAAAGTTTTAAATTTTTATTTTATTTCCATTATGGTTTAAAGATAATTTATATCCCTTAGTTATTATTAAATGGTCATCCAAGACACCCTATTGCTAACAGGCCTAATGGTGCAAACAGTGATAAACCCAAGCAGAAGTGAGAAGATGATCAGGGATGTGTTATCATGGAATAGGGATGAATCTGAGTGCATGAATACATTATTCAACACTTTTAATACATGTTAATTTTGTATATAAGTTTTTAAGATCATTTTATATATCAAAAAGTGTTTCACAAGTAGACTTGTTTGTCTCTGAGAGGTCTATGTACAGTGAGGTTATGAGATTGGTCTACAAGAACAATATTTCCCTTATGTAATACTATATTTATATCTAATAATGGTATAACTATTTCATATGATGATATAAATGAATTATAATTCATTTAAGGTGTCTACACAAGTGTTGAAGGTCATTATCACTATGATTGTACTTAAAGGTAAACTAAAAGTTCTAGGTAAGCATGTTGAAGTTATGAGCTTGAGGCTCTATGCCATGAGTTCATGTATATAATGCATATGGTTTTTATATTTTTGACTTTAAATTAATACTCATACCTTTTAAAATATTTTAATTTAGGATAATAGGTTGAAATGTTGAAGCCAAAATGGCTTATCTGGTTTTAGTTTGACTAGTGTACCAAGGTTAGATGATTGGGACAAGCTTGAAATGAATGGGCTTCATGGCATCTTGACTACTTAGGAGATAATAATAAATGAAGGAAGCCCTCCTAAGAAGGAATTAACTTTAAAAGTTGAAAATAAGTCAAAAGCTAAGAAGGTCAAGGATGAGGTATGTTCAGATATTGATGATGATGAATTGATAACCATGTTTTCTAGTAAATTAAGGTTTGGATATTTTAAGTAAAAGGGTAAGTTTCCTTTAAAAAATTTTAATTATGGTAATATTTCTCACTTTGCATCTAAGTTTCCTTAAAAAGACAAGACTGATCATGATGAATAACATGATAAACATCATGAATATGTTAGGAAGGTCTGTTAGGATGTGGAGCTAAAAGCTTCACCAAGGAGCACACAAACAGGTTCGGGTCTACACAAACGCCGGCGTCGGTCAGGAGCGACCGACGTCGGTCAGTTGCAGTTACAGAAGCGCCAATGTCGGTAGTAGGGTCGGCCGGTGATGGTCACAGGCGAACAGGCAGGAACTGACATCGGTTACCTGTGTGTCCAGAAAGCGATTTCCGAGGACAGAAGCGAGTGTTTGCATGATGAGTTTGAGTTGTAGACTCAAGCTCGCGTCTCTATTGTTAGCAATATTATTTTTAGAGCCCTTATTGAAGAGGCTTAACTGTTTTGTTGTAAGAGCATGCTCAAGTTTCCTATTTCTATATGTAGGAAAGATCTTCTTAGCTATTGTGTGTGTATGAGAGTTGAACTGTAAAAGTAGAACATTGTGAATGTTTGAAGGATATTACTGAGTTGCATCAATCCAGGTTTTTGGATTTGAGTGTACTTGAGAGAGAGCTCTTGAGGAATAGAGATCTAGTGAGAGATCTTGTGTGCATCTGAGAGAGGTGTGGAAGAAAGAAGTTTCTTCAATTGTATTCCTATTGTAAAGAGTTTTAATACAAGTTTTCAGGGTGTTTTCTTGTATATCTTGTTCTGTGCTATTTATCATTCCAGTTGCTTATCTATCTGATTTATTTCCGCATTTATTGCTTTCACAAGTGTAATCCATTGTTGGTTGATCCCCAACAAGTGGTATCAGAGCTCACGTTCACTAACAGGTGGTTCAGATCTGTGTAGTGTGTTTGGATTATAGGTTGCTCACAGGGGTTTCTGCAGGGATTTCTGTTTGAGTGGGAGAAGCAATGGCAGAAGAAAGTAAGTTGAGAATGGAAAAGTTTAATGGCAAGAACTATCAACATTGGAGAATGCAGATAGAGGACTATCTGTATCAGAAGGATCTTTACTTACCATTAGGTGGGATAGCAAAGAAGCCCAAGGACATGGAGGATGAAGAATGGGAAGTTCTTGACAGAAAGGCTCTTGGGTCTATAAGACTAAGTCTGGCCTCCACTGTGATATCTAATTTGTCACAGGCAAAAACTACGGTAGAGTTAATGACTACGTTAGCAAATTTGTATGAAAAACCCTCAGCTTCAAATAAGGTATATTTAATGAAGCAGTTATTTAATTTGCATATGCAAGAAGGTGGATCTGTTTCTAATCACCTGAATGATTTCCATGGTATTGTTAATTAGTTAAGTTCTGTCAATATTGTATTTGAAGATGAAATAAAGGCTTTTTTAATATTATGTTCTTTGCCTGAAAGCTGGCATGGCTTGGTAATGGCAGTTTCTAATACTGCTTCTGCTTCGAATATTTTAAAAGTAGAGGATGTGGTTAGTGTTATCTTGAATGAGGAAATTTGCAGGAAAAGCACAGAAGAGACATCTGGGAACGCTTTAAATCTCGAGAGCAGGGGAAGGCAAAAAGAAAAGAGCAAGAGGAGATCAAGATCTAAATCTAAGGGAAGAGGCAGATCCAAATCCAGAAATGGCAAAAGGCCACAATGCTGGAACTGTGGAAAGTTGGGGCACATAAGCAGAGATTGCTGGTCAAAGCCTAAGGAGGAGAATCAGCACGAAGGAAAGGAAGAGACAAAGGTTGCAGGTATTTCACAAGATGCTCTTATTTTCTCTTTGCATAATAATATATAATCTTGGGTATTAGATTCTGGTGCATCTTTCCATGCTACCCCTAACAGAGAATATTTCAGTGACTATATCCATGGAGATTTTGGAATAGTGTACTTAGGGGATGATGAGCCTTGTAAGATTACTGGCAAAGGTAAAGTGCAGCTAAAGATGCAGAATGGCAACACATGGGTGTTGAGAGATGTGATGCATGTTCCTAGTTTGAAGAGAAATTTGATTTCTGCAGGTAAGCTAGGTGATGAGGGTTGCACAGTAACTCTCACAGCAGATTCTTGGAAGGTGACCAAGGGTGCACTTGTTATGGCCAGAGGTAAGAGAGAAGGTACTCTCTATTTGTTTAATTGTGTTACTAACAAATCTCCTTCAGTTTTATCTACTTCAGATGTGGATGCTAAATTGTGGCACTCAAGGCTTGGCCACATGAGTGAGAAGGGGATGTCAATTCTTAAGTTTAAAGGTATGCTTTCAGATTTGAAAAGTATGGATCTAGAATTTTGTGAGCATTGTGTATTTGGAAAATAGAAAAGGGTTAGTTTTCTCAAGACTGGGTCTACTAAGAAAAGGCAGAAGTTGCAGCTTGTTCACACAGACGTGTGGGGACCGGCTCAGGTAGCCTCTATTGGCGGATCACGGTACTATGTCACATTCATAGATGACGCCACAAGAAAGGTATGGATCTACTGTATTAAAAAGAAATCTGATGTTTTTGAGACTTTTAAGATTTGGAAAGCCATGGTTGAGAATGAAACAGGCAGAAGATTAAAGTGCTTGAGATCCGATAATGGCGGTGAGTTCTGCAGTCTTAAGTTTAACTGGTATTGTTACACTCACGAAATCCGTAGGCAAAGGACGGTTCCAAGGACACCTCAGCAGAATGGTATTGCTGAAAGGATGAATAGAACTATCATGGAGCATGCAAGATGTATGAGATTGCATGCAGGGTTGCCCTTAGAGTTTTGGGCAGAAGCAGTTGACACCGCAGTGTACCTGATTAACAGAGGACCCTCTACAGCGTTGGATGGTGGAATTCCAGAAGAGGCATGGACAGGTAAAAAGGTAGATCTCTCATATCTCAAAGTTTTTGGTTGTGAAGCCTTTGTGCACATAGATAAGGAAAATAGAAAGAAGCTTGATGCTAAGTCTATGAGGTGCACGTTTATAGGCTATGGCTCAGATGATTTTGGTTTCAGATTTTGGAATCTAGGAACTAACAAGGTAATTAGGAGCCGTGATGTTGTTTTCAATGAAAGAGTGATGTACAGTGATCAGATAAGGAAGCTAGATCAAACTGGGCAGAGCAATGGTGAATTGGACGAAATTATGGTCCAAAATGAGCTCGCGGGAAAAAGAAATAATCGCTTACAAGAAAACACAGAGACCGACATCGACAGGTTAGGAACCGGCGTCGACAGTACAGAAACCGATGTCGGTCATACAGAGACCGACGTCGGCAGACCAAGCACCGACGTCGGCCAGAAAGAATCAGCGTCAGCCAGTAACAGGTCTATAGGTGGCTGAGGTCGGTCACTGTCAAAAAATTTGGGTGGACAGATTGTTGAGAACGAGTCCAAGACACCCATCAGGAGGTCTGAAAGGGTAAGTAAGCCTCCAATTAGATATTCTCCTTCCTTATATTATTTATTGTTAATCGATGGTGGAGAACCAGAAAGTTTTGAAGAAGCATTACAGGTGGAGTCCAGGAGTAAGTGGGAGTGTGGCATGGTTGAGGAGATGGAGTCCTTAAGAGAGAACCAAACATGGGATTTGGTTGAATTGCCAGCTGGTAAGAGAACACTGAAGAACAGATGGACCTACAGGTTGAAGGAAGGTGAGGATGGATAGATGAGATATAAGGCCAGATTGGTGGTAAAAGGATTTGCACAAAAGCCAAGTATTGACTTTGGTGAGATTTTTTCTCCTGTTGTTAAGATGACTTCTATAAGGGTTGTATTGTCTTTGGTTGCTTTTGAGGACTTGCATCTTGAGCAGCTAGATGTTAAGACAGCATTTCTTCATGGAGATTTGGATGAGGAAATTTACATGGAACAGCCAGAAGGTTTTGAGGTCAAGGGTAAGGAGAAGTTAGTGTGCAGGTTGAAGAAAAGCTTGTATGGCCTCAAGCAAGCTCTTAGGCAATGGTATTTGAAATTTGACAAATTTATGACTGAGCATGGCTACAGTAGATGTCAATCTGACCATTGTGTATATTTTAAGAGATTTGATAATGGTAGATATATTATTCTATTGTTGTATGTAGATGATATGCTGGTTGCAGGATCTCACATGCAGGATATCTCTGAGCTTAAGGTGAAATTAGCTCAAACGTTTGCTATGAAGGATTTGGGAGCAGCTAAGAAAATCCTTGGCATGAGCATTAGGAGAGACAGGAAAAAATCACAGGTTGATACTGTCTCAAGAAGATTATGTGGACAAGGTGTTGAAACGGTTCAATATGCAGGATGCGAAACCGGTAAGCACACCTTTGGCTGGACATTTTAAGTTAAGTAAAGAACAATGTCCTAATTCACATGATGAGGTAGAGTACATGAGTAAGGTTCCATATTCTTCTGCGGTAGGAAGTTTGATGTATGCAATGGTGTGTACTAGACCGGATATTGCCCAAGCAGTGGGAGTAGTAAGCAAGTATATGGCCAATCCAGGAAAGGAACATTGGAAAGCAGTTCAATGGATCCTTAGATATCTGAGAGGAACCAGCAGTAGACACTTGTGCTATGGAGGTTCAGATACTTCTCTACATGGCTATGTAGATTCAGATATGACAGGTGATTTGGATGGCAGGAGGAGCACTACAGGTTATGTTTTTACTGTAGGTGGAACGGTGTTTAGTTGGATATCTAAGTTGCAGAAGGTTGTAGCCTTGTCAACTACAGAAGCAGAGTACATTGCAGCTACAGAAGCTAGCAAGGAGATGATATGGATGACACGGTTCATGGAAGAGCTTGGAAGGGAGCATGGGAGTTGCAGATTGTATAGTGACAGTCAGAGTGCAATCCATTTGGCTAAGAACTCAGTTTTTCATTCTAGAACCAAGCACATACAGCTAAGGTACCACTTCATACGGCAGGTATTGGAAGATGGTGAGTTGAAGCTGGAGAAGATCCATACAGACAAGAATCCTACTGATATGCTAACAAAGCCAGTTACTAAGGAGAAGTTTAATCTTCATTCAACTTCTATTGGTCTTCATGATTGAGTTGAATATGGAGGAGCTAGAAGATGTTGCTGTACAGGTACTGGTGCAGCTGGTTTATCTCCAAGTGGGAGATTGTTAGGATGTGGAGCTAAAAGCTTCACCAAGGAGCACACAAACAGGTTCGGGTCTACACAGATGCCGGCGTCGGTCAGGAGCGACCAACGTCGGTCAGTTGCAGTTAAAGAGGTGCCGACGTCAGCAGTAGGGTCGGCCGGCGACGGTCACAGGCGAACAGGCAGGAACCGACATCGGTTACCTGTGTATCCAGAAAGTGATTTTCGAGGACAGAAGCGAGTGTTTGCATGATGAGTTTGAGTTGTAGACTCAAGCTTGCGTCTCTATTGTTAGCAATATTATTTTTAGAGCCCTTGTTGAAGAGGCTTAACTATTTTGTTGTAAGAGCATGCTCAAGTTTCCTATTTCTATATGTAGGAAAGATATTCTTAGCTATTGTGTGTGTATGAGAGTTGAACTGTAAAAGTAGAACATTGTGAATGTTTGAAGGATAGTACTGAGTTGCATCAATCCAGGTTGTTGGATTTGAGTGTACTTGAGAGAGAGCTCTTGAGGAATAGAGATCTAGTGAGAGATCTTGTGTGCATCTGAGAGAGGTGTGGAAGAATGAAGTTTCTTCAATTGTATTCCTATTGTAAAGAGTTTTAATACAAGTTTTCAGGGTGTTTTCTTGTATATCTTGTTATGTGCTATTTATCATTCCAGTTGCTTATCTATCTGATTTATTTCCGCATTTATTGCTTTCACAAGTGTAATCCATTGTTGGTTGATCCCCAACAAGGTCTATAATCTTGATAATAACAATAAATATTTAAATAAGTATGAAGGAAGGAAAAGGTCATTCAAGAACAAGAGAAATTTATACACCAAAAAAGATAATAACTCATCTGATGTAAGTGACATAAGTACATCTGATAGTGATGATGGTAGTAACAAACCTAAACATGACAATAATCAAACATTATTAATGGACATATAAATAGATAATGAGGGTTTGTAAAATGAGAAAGTCCTTATGGTTTATTAATAATCAGAGGAAGAAGAAGTTCAAGTAAACCTTGAGTCAAAATTAGTGAGTGCTCTAGAGGATTTGAAGTTATAAAGAAAGAAGAATCATAAACTAAGATCATTAGTTAAGGATTATGAAGAATAGATTGGTTTGTTTGAATAGAGATTGAGAAACACATCCAAGGAGTATGATGATATCATCAATTATATTGAAGCACAAATGGAGATAGTCATTATAAGCCTAAAGTCTAAAGAGAAAGAATGCAACAGGTATGGAATACTTGAAAGCTGAGTTGGATCAAGCATCTAGAAAGTTGAAGACCTTTATGAAGTTTGAAAATATCACTAAGGCTCTAGACAATATCTTGAGTAGTCATAAGTTTATAGATGATAAGACAACTCTTGGTGTAGACACCTAAATTGTGTCTAACTTTGGTCTTTCCCCCCCTTGGTCCATTCCTAACCCATTCAATTACTAATTTAAAATAATAAACTTATTTTGAATTAACCCCCCCTCCTTAGACACATCACCCATGACACCTCGCCTAGGACACCTCACCTTGGACTAATTCCCATCCTATGACTCACCCAAGACCTATTCCTACTCCCCTCCAACCGCCTAACAAACTCTCATGCGTATTTATCCTTACCTTCGACCAAATCTCCAACCAACTATGCACTTGGTGGATGTAGAATGAGGTTGCTGGGCCTTTTACTCGTTCTGCACCCGCCGACATCGGTCAACAGTTGGCTGACGTCGGCGGGATCGCTGACATCGGTTTACTTAAATCGGCGTCTAACCTCTTCAAAGGCTAATCAACGAATCACAATTTCCCCCGAATCACAATTTCTCACCTAAATCACAAAATCACGCGTCTAATCACGAATCCTTCAATCTTCAGTCTTTGACCATCCGCCAATCTGCTAATCTCTCAGCCAAGCCTCTCATTCTCTCCCTCGGGTGCAGCAACAGGTATTATGCATCAACTTTCTACAACATCAAGCACATCAGGGACTCAGCATCAAGGTTCTACATCAACAACAGGTACGACATCAACAGCACTCTTCTGACGGTCACAGGTATGTATACTGTCTATGTTTTCATTGTCTTTTGAGTTATAGCTTTCAGGTAATATCTCCCCCCTTCAACACTTCTATCTCCGTAGACCAGACCAGACCCGAATCTCATCTCCCTATTACCTCTGTCCTCTTTCGGACCATACACTCTGCCCATTCAACCAGACTCTCAGACCCAGACCCCAGACCATTTAACCAAGTCCAAACTCTGTCTCAGACCCGTCCACAGACCATTCTGCACAACCAGACCCTATCCACAGACCAAATCCCTGACCAGACCCCGTCCAAGCCTACTGCCCCGACCGACGCCGGTCACTTTCCCCACCGACGTCGGTAGACTAATCGACGTCGGCATTTTATCAACCGACGCCGGTAGGACCACCGACGTCGGCGACTGTGATCAGTCCAACAGCATCATTCAGGTAAGCTTTTACTTCCGTTTCTTTTCAGTTTATTATCATTTCAGTCTTTTTTTTAACATTCTGTCTTTTATCAGACTTTATCTTTATCAAAATAGTGGGTTGACCTCCCTTAAGGAAGTTTTCATACTTCTAAGAACAGGCTTTTGCTTGGCAACCCACCATCTATCCATCTAACGCCTTCTTTTGTCCAAGCTTCTTTTCTTTGCAGGTGTCATTCCTCCATAGCCAAAGAGGAGTACTCACAGCGTCTGGATTACGGTGCGCAGACTATATCTAGGTACACATCAAGCCTTGACCATTTCTTAGTTTCTTAATTCTTCTCTTGAATATAGAAAGCAAAATTTGAATAGAAACATTTTGGCATGCCCGGTGGGACACTTAGGGCCTTCCTTGGGTTCTTTTCCTTCTTTTTTTCATTTAGGGTGCACTAGGATTCTCCCTTTTCACCTCGTTCTTCTTTTCCAAATGACATCATAAGTAGGAATAAAAAGAACTTTTCTTTTTCTTTCTTGCATTTCTAGACTAGTCCAAAATCATTTTCTTCAACCCTTTCTCAAATTTGTCTTCATTCCAATTTAACATTTCAACTTGGGCATTAAAACACTTTGCATTGCATTTCTGCTTGTGCTTGCATCTTTTAGACCACACTTAGTAATTAAAAAAATGCATATTGAATTAATCTAGTCCACTTCATGTTACACAACCGAACCACATGCACTAAAACAAACATCAAACAACACCTGAGACAAGGCCTGACTGGGATTTCATCCCCCAGCGGATACCTTACCCCTACCTGGAAATCTCACTTGGATTTCATCACCAAGGGGAAAGCCCACTCCGTTCTCTGACAGAGGATAAACTCTAGGCAAGGTATATTTTAGCTAAGCGAAACCAGCTAACCACTGGAATCGTGAAGTGAGGGGAGCTTGCTCCTTAGCACCAGGCCACATACCGAACCTAATAAAGACTTCTTAAGCGCCTAAACATACCTGAAACCATCCATAGACTACCCTTTCTAGGACCCTTCTTACAGCCAACTTCCTCAAACATCACATTAAGGCATAAGCCACATGATCTTAATAAAATTGTTTCTAGGGATCTAACGCTAGGCTCTGTCTGTCATCATCTTATTTTTCTATTTTTATCTATCTTTTTTGAGCTGGTAAGGACGTCTTCTTCATTTCCAAAAACTTTTTTTTTGAGTTTCTGGAAAACACAGTAACTGACATTGGTTCTGTAACTGACGTCGGCAACCTTCCTCCACTGGCATCGGTTATCTGACCGACGTCGGCCATTTTACTTTACCGACATCGGTTTTTAAACTGACGTCAGTCACTGTCACAGACCTTTTTTTCAAAACAGCAACTTAAAACCCGACCCCTTTTTCTGCCAAAACATCTATTCTGAGTTTTTGAAACTGAAAACACACAGTTTCTGGAACCTGACCCTCTTATTAACCACGCTCTCTCGTCCCTAACCAATCCTATCATGGAGTTCCACTCAGAGACTAAAAGAACTCCTACAGGACTGACCCTGATTCAGACTCCCATCATCCCTGAAGGGGACCAAGATTTTGAAAGATTCTTGGACCTCAACGTCACAGCCCTCCAAAACTATCTCGCAAGAGACCCAACGCGAGACCTTTCGGGTGAAGCGGTGATGACATTAACACCATCTGCTACCCATCCTTTTGCCTCAACCATTTACCTAACCATGGCCAATACGCAAAGTTTGGCCTCCCCATCCATTTTTAGACCAACCTCCATCGGGGTTCCATTACCCCCTCAACCACACGTAATTCAACCAAGTTCTACATCATACCAAAACTTGATTGTCTCGACCCCTCACACTCTTGCGCCCATAAATGCAGGAGTGCCAACCTTTCCTTCTACCAGTGCCACCATTCAACCACCTTTGGCGGTGTCTAGTCAACTTACACCCTTGACCTTCATAACTCAACCACTTTTGGCCTCCACTTATGTCCCTGCGACTAGTCATCCGTACGTTGCCCCCTTATTGGTACAACTGACTACGTCGTATGCCTCCTCTAGCCTCTTTCAAGCGCCCTACAACCTAGGTGGTGCTCCATCCGCCAATCCATCAGCAAACGTCATTAAAATGCTGATGGATAAAATGTCCAGTCTCGAGACCTCTATCTCTGGTTCACGCAATGTTCTCTTGTATGAGCAAATTTGCAATGAACCCATTCATCCTTCTGTCCCTATCCGACCATACCCCAACCAATGGGAGCTTCCTAAATTTACTCGCTTTCAGAGTAAGGAGGACCCGCAACAACATCTACGGGCATTTAGACATGCCTGCTATCTTATTGCCCATGATGATGCGTTACTTTTACGCACGTTCCCTATGTCCCTTTTTGGCTCCGCCCTCGACTGGTATAGCTCTCTTGCCAGACATTCTATCTTTTCATTCATTCAACTTGCCCAATTATTTCTCGATCATTTTTCTATCAACATCACCAAACAAGTCTCAATCACAGACCTTTACTCTATCAGGCAATTCGATGATGAATCAATAGTCGATTTTGTCGCCCGTTGGAGAGGCCTGATTAACCAGCTCTCTTTCTCCTTACCTCAACCTGAGCTCATCGAGCTCTTTTCTTGAGCATGTGCCAGGCACATCTCTTCTACCTTGCGGATTCAGACATTCTGCACTTTTGACAAAGCTTTCACCATGGCTTGAAAGCTTGAACTCCGCGCCCTTGAAGAGGATAAGGTCAAATTGCGTAATACCAATGCAAAAACCAATGACCATTCTTCTTCCAAACCTTCTTCTTTTGCCAACTCCAAACCCAAAGGAGTGGCCAACACTGTGGTCATTAGATCACCATCTTCGATGACAACTAATTACCCTCAACCTTCTACATCTCCAAGCATCACCAAACAATTCCAACAATGGTACATCCAGCATTCATACACTCCACTTGGAGAATTATACGCTTCTGTTTTGGAAAAACTACTCAAGCAGGGGGTCCTCAATCTCCCTCCAATCCGACCACCTCAATTCGACCCTTCAAAAGCCCTCCCTACATGGTATAGGGAGGCTGACTTCTGTCACTTTCATCGCGTCCACAGCCATGACATCGACAATTGCCGAAACTTCAAGAACATCATCCAAGACATGATCAACAAGGGGGATCTTATTTTAGATAACCCGAACGCCCCACCAAATCAAAACATCGACATCTTCAAACAACCATTCCCTAACCATCCACCTACTCAAAACAAGATCCAAACCATGACTAATGACTCTCATGACCATAATATTCACACAATCAACACTATTTTGCCTCTTGTCCTTGACCAACCTCCTCCCTCATAGGATGAAGAACTTTCTTCTCTTATTAATCCTCCATCTACCTCTCTTATACTAGAGGACACCTCGACCATGCCTACGCCATTAAGCCCACCTCCTTTCGAAGACCCTACCTTGCCTACTCCTCAAGCACAAATAGAAGGCACGATCATCCATGCCCTCTGCTCACTTGAGGAGCCGCACTCTCCTATTTCTTCTCCACCAAGAGAAGAATTAGTCTCTTCACCCATTTCAAATGAAGAACACCCAGTCACGGTTTCCTCTTGCCTTTTACCTGAGATTGTTACATCTCACTCACCTCCATCCACATCTAAGCCCAAACCCGCACAAGCGCCCACCTTACCAAAAGAGATTGAACCTCTTGGTGTTCGCCCCACATCTAACCTCGCCTCTCGCAATAATGGCCCTCAAACCATATCAAAGAAGGCCACTAGACCACACTGGAGGACTCCTCCCCCACCTTCTTCATTACCTTCAATATTGGGCCTGCATCCATCCACTTTAATAGGAGTTATTCCTACTCCCATACTTCACAGAGGCAAGTTGCCTCCATTACTCCCTCAACCCCTCAGACATATATCTCCTCCAAACCATCGACTTATACCTCTCAAACCAAAGTCATCAACCCCCACTGTGACAAAACATCTAGACCTGTTAGCAGGTTCTTACGCTTTGTTATTATGGCAATTGTTACAGTCTTCTCGCATCTATCTCCCGCCACTTAGACCATATCACTCTCTCGGACCAAAACCACCCTGGTTCGACGACACTCGCATTTGTGCGTATCATCGCACGCCTGGGCACGACACTGAACATTGTTGTGCCCTCAAGGTTGTCATTCACCAATGTCTAGGGAATGACACCCTTCTTCTCGACCACGTTATCAGCAAACCTTCAACCTCATCTCACTCATCAACTCTCAGATCAAGACCCTCTTGGTTCGAAAACTCTAAATTCTGTCATTATCATCACACTTCGGGACATGACACTGAGCATTGTTGCGCTCTCAAAGCTGTCATTCGTCAACAACGAAGAAAGGATTCCCTTCTCATCAAGGACCCTCTTGACCACCTCTTCAACAAATTATCAACACCGACCCATGCCTCTCAAATCTCATCACCTAAATCGGGATCTCCATGCCAGACTATGATCCCTTCACTGCCTTTAACCCCCTTATTTGAAATCAACACTGTCAATTTGACCACTAAACCTCAATCGACCTTGACCAATCTATCCAACATTCTCCCTAAGCAACTAGGGGAGTCCAACCTTATCATGACCCCGACCAAACAGTCAACCAAACATTCTACCAACTTTGACCAGACATTCGACCAAACTTCGACCAAGTCTCGACCAACCATCAATCAACCTTCTTATAATGACCCCGACCAGCATCAACCAAACCTCGACCAAACTTCAATTATCAAACACCACCCAACCAAGCACCTATCTCTTCTTCAAATCGTCATTAATCATTGTGACCAATTTGGAACGAAGCAAATGGGGCACTTTTGCTCCTAATTGACTTGAACCTTAACACACTAGCATGGTCCAGGGACTTATCAGAACTTGAGCCCTTTTATGTCTTGCCCCTTTGACCAGTCCACCGTTAGTCAAATAATTATTCATTTGACGTTTAACTTGAGCTCGTCCCTTGAGCACTCCCTGTCACCATCATTCCTATTCCCTTCAACCCTTAGTCCTAACCCTTTTGGCAAGCATGAATGCTTCGTCCTAATAAAAGGGAAACCCTTTAAACCTCTATAGTCAAGTCCATGACTAAAAGTCCAGTCGGCAAAATCAATCAAATATATATATAAAAATGGGATACATATTCCAAGGTCATAAAACTATAAATGTAGACTGCTCCCTCGAAGGATAGCTACATCATCATTGTTGTATTTACTAGACTGCTCCCTTGAAGGACAGCTAGGCCAAAGTTATCAAAAACACCAAAAAGTAGAATATAGACCACTCCCTCGAAGGATGGCTATGCATAAATTTTGCTACATACACAGCATTATCTCTGAAGCTTCCCGCATCGATCAGCTTCACGACATGACCCCAAAGCATAATAATATCCCATCGCAGGCTTCCCGCATCGATCAGTCTGCCTTCAAAAAAAAACAAAAAAAAAATTGACTAACAAAACTTTAGAGTCATGGACTTGTCTATGTCATTCTCGGGGTCACCTATAAAAGGGGCAAAGTTGTTCCTGCCAAATAGGGTTCCCCCTTCCATCTCATTATCCAACCTGTCACCCCTGCATACTCAAGGGATTTCAAGCTCACTTGACGTCAAGCGATTCGATTACCGCTCTAACACAACCACTGGTCAACGATGTAATGCATAAACGGGTCTTTTGTTTTTAAACAACCCTTATCTATGCCATCATTCTGGTCCTTGTCAATGAAAGAGCAATTCGCCTTTCGCTTTTGACACATTTTGGTCACACATCCAACAAAATCATTATCTATCCAACCTAACCCCAACCAAACCAATCAAACATTTTCAGACCATCAACACGACCTAGTCCTTTTCACATAGTTTCTATGGACACCAATACACATGGAAACTATCGACCCGACACAATTTATGTTAAGCATTAACCAATACTTGTTGAAGCATAAATAGACCTCAATTCATTTTTAGCATACATCCATCATGAATATGGAAAATTGCTAGGGATGAAAGACCTCAACTAATGTTACAGAATACACCATTGGAAAAGGTTGTAGCATCATTTTCTTCTCATCATTCCGACCTTAATCTCGACCAAAACCAGCCTATCAAACCCTTATCTCCTCTGTCTGAACTACATTGGTCTGAGGCCCTTCACACAGGGGCTATGTAGGTAGCACTCAGTCTTCTGAGGTTAGCTCGGCCATTCCTTTGTCCACCCATCTGCTCATTCGTCTCTCTCAAAATGTCAACCTTTCATCTTCCATCATGACCAATCAACCAGCCCTGCCAATGTCAAAGTCATTTCTGACTCCTCATGGGGCACATTTGAGATCACTTATATCTCAACCCAACTAGCGACCATGGAGATCACGCATATCTCTTTACACCCTGACCACTTTCGAGACAACTCTGTCTTGGTTTTGTTTGCACGCATGCTACCTCACGAATAGATAGCAACATTGTTCGCAGACCTTATTTTTGGACCCTCACAAGTATAGGATCGCAAGCCAGTTAATCCGCACTACTTGTGAATTTTTTCATGTTTTTGGGAGCACTTCCTGAGCCTGGGATACCTGGAACATGACGACCATTTGGAGCTACAGCTTAGATTGAATAACCCAATCAACAGATGACTAAATGCTGGGGCCCAGTTATTTCAATTTTGGCACTCCTCGACCTTTTGACTGTGACCATTTGACCTACCTATCTCGTGAAGTGGTATGCACGCAATCATGACTTTTGCAGCGTTCACCCTCACTCTCTTTCTCATCCACCTTTTGTCAAATCGGCACCCGACATCAGGTTCCCTTCCCTCGACTCTCGCTTTGAGGGGGAATACCTCATCCATACCTCGGGGAAATCCACATCATCCCATACTTGGGGCAACCACCTCCTATTTTTGTCTTGCAGTTCATCTAGAACAACCTACAAGACAAAAAGGGGCAAATGTAGACACCTAAATTGTGTCTAACTTTGGTTTTTCCCCCCCTTGGTCCATTCCTAACCCATTCAATTACTAATTTAAAATAATAAACTTATTTTGAATTAACCCCCCCTCCTTAGACACATCACCCATGACACCTCACCTTGGACTAATTCCCATCCTATGACTCACCCAAGACCTATTCCTACTCCCCTCCAACTGCCTAACAAACTCTCGTGCATATTTATCCTTACCTTCGACCAAATCTCCAACCAAGTATACACTTGGCAGATGTAGAATGGGGTTGCTGGGCTTTTTACTCATTCTGCACCCGCCGACGTCGGTCAACAGTCGGCCGACGCCAGCGGGATCGCCGACGTCAGTTTACTTAAACTGGCGTCTAACCTCTTCAAAGGCTAATCAGCAAATCACAATTTCTCCTGAATCACAATTTCTCGCCTAAATCACAAAATCACACGTCTAATCACGAATCCTTCAATCTTCAATCTTCAACCATCCGCCAATCTGCTAATCTCTTAGCCAAGCCTCTCATTCTCTCCCTCAGGTGCAGCAATAGGTATTCTACATCAAGTTTCTACAATATCAAGCACATCAGGGACTCAGCATGAGGGTTCTACGTCAACAATAGGTATGACATCAATAGCACTCCTCTAATAGTCACAGGTATGTATAATGTCTGTGTTTTCATTGTCTTTTGAGTTATAGCTTTCAGGTAATATCTCCCCCCTTCAACACTTCTATCTCCGTAGACCAGACCAGACCCAAATCTCATCTCCCTATTACCTCTGTCCTCTTTCAGACCATACACTCTGCCCATTCAACCAGACTCTCAGACCCAGACCCCAGACCATTCAACCAAGTCCAAACTCTGTCTCAGACCCGTCCACAGACCATTCTACACAACCAGACCCTGTCCATAGACCAAAGCCCTGACCAGACCCCGTCCAAGCCTACTACCCCGACCAACGCCGGTGCTTTCCCCACCGACGTCGACAGACTAACCGACGTCGGTGACTGTGATCAGTCTGACAGCATCATTCAGGTAAGCTTTTTCTTCTGTTTCTTTTCATTTTATTATCATTTCAGTCTTTTTTTTAACATTCTATCTTTTATCAGACTTTATCTTTATCAAAATAGTGGGTTGACCTCCCTTAAGGAAGTTTTCATACTTCTGGGAACAGGCTTTTGCTTGGCAACCCACCATCTATCCATCTAACGCCTTCTTTTGTCCAAGCTTCTTTTCTTTGCAGGTGTCATTCCTCCACAGCCAAAGAGGAGTACTCACAGCATCTAGATTACGGTGCACAGACTATATCCAGGTACACATCAAGCCTTGACCATCTCTTAGTTTCTTAATTCTTCTCTTGAATATAGAAAGCAAAATTTGAATAGAAACACTTGGTTTCAAGGAACACCAAAAAGAGGTAGCTCAAGTAAAGGAGAAGGCTAATGAAGACAAAAAAGTTAACATGAAAAGATCAATTAGAGGTATGCTAATTTATTCAATGGTTATTTTTATACATTCAATCAATTTAGTCATAGACTAAGAGAGTGTAGAAGACCCTCTAAAAATAAATATGCATGGTATTATGAAATAAATCATCAAACAAGGGGTATGTATAAGGTTATTTTTTATACTTGTTAGAATGTGAGACACATTGTAATATTCAATCCTAATAAAGGGAAAAGACTATCAAGTTAAAACAAGAGATTTGAAGCTCCTAGAGTGAAAGAGATAAGGAAAATGAATGTATGAAAACTAAAGATAGTAAAGGTAAGTAATGATCAGTCTAAAATCTCAAATAGATTTTTTTTATAGTAGAAGAAACTTCGGGTGAGAAATCAATTTAGGAATATTCATTATCACCTCAGATTTTTGATCACATAAATGATGAAAAGGTCAAGCCTAAGGTATAAATCAAGCCTAAAATAATCATAAAATAAAATAAATCTTGTGAGAGCATGGAGATCTAATAATATTTTTAACTTATGTTATTTTAGTGCTCTATGGAAAGGTATGACTCCATTATGCTTCATGGAGACACTATTCAGTCAATATAAGCATGATGGATGCTTGGTTTGAGGAGGAGATATTTAGGTTATTCATAAGATCCAAGTGTATTTGTTGACAATAATATGGTGCCATAATGTGTGATCAAAGATTTGTATCATATCAGTCATGTCAAGGACAAGGCAAGTGGTCTTGAGATCTAAGTTCATTTGAAGAAGATATGCATGGAGTAAGGGGGAGTATGTTCCTATAATGATTCAAATTATATGTGTTGAGACTCTATTTCAAGAAGGTGTGATTCCAGATGGTATTTTCTATAAGACACTTTATCATTAATGTTAAAGGGGGAAATTTTTCAAGAAGGAAGATTGACCAATTTTGGGAAGATGAGAGTAATCAGATTGAAGAATGTTTTGCCATCAATGACAAAGGGAAAGTTTATTAAGAAATGTTGTCATTGATGTCAAGGTGAACCTAGTGAATATGCATGGTGACTGGTCTTTGAGGTATGAGATTGGGTGCTTGATATGACAAGAAAGCCATGTGACATGAGAGAATTTGAAGGCAAACTAATGTCTCTTCTATTGAGACAGAGATTTGAAGGAAACCTAATTATTTTTATAATTAGTTTTTGTCAAGTTTATTTTATTGGTGTGATAATTTTGTCTGATGTTTGATAGCATCACTGAGGTAAGAATGTTTGAGTACTAGTTTTTAAGTACGAGGTGTCTTGAGAAGTCTAGTCATAATAAGCATAGTCATATCATGAGCATGTTCATGATAATCATGAAGAGGTAAATTTATAAGTATGAAATTATTTTAGGATCATGTAATTCATGTGATAAATGTGTATAATCATCAGGGATCATTTCAAGGTCAGTTGTTAAGTTTCAAGTGCTTGAGAAGCATATTCATGGCACTACTCATAGCATGTGAAGTTTTTGTGAGATGGTATGATCTTGGTGGATTGGTGAGATGAGTGCACACAATCATGATTGGATTTATAAGGTTGATTTATCATGAATATAATGCATTGGATCACTCAAGAGAGTTTCACAGTAAGCATACAGGGGTAAGACCTTCAGTCCAAATCTGCAACTAGACTAGCTCTAGACCCTACCTGGCCTAATGAGGCATCATGATCAGTTTTTAAGGAATATGAAGGATTTAAAGTAGTGTCTAATCATAATATATGTCTTTAGAGTGATAATGAGTTGGAGAGTGCATGGAAATAAGCATGAAGGTTAGATTTTAAGCCTAATATAGTTTGCAGGTCAAGGGTTAAGAGAGCAAAGAGAGAAAGTATGGCCTAATGGGGTATGAGGTTATATTTCCAAGGATATTATGGACAAGTGAGTGTTTTAATATGAATTATATGTTGCTTTAATCATGTTCACAAAGTTTTAAGTCATGGTTTATAATAAAAGGCATGAAAATCGGTTTTGAGGAGTGCACAAAATGAAGGCATGCAAACTCAAGGACTTTCAAGTGTTCATTGGCACATGTAACCTATACATGATAAAATATGCTATCAATCATATATTGGGAAGTTCCTAGACCAAATTTCTAGGCATTATTTTTTGTATTGAGTGGATATGCTTTATGAGCGATTGTTAACAGTGGAAGATAGTTTAAACCCTAATAGTGACCCATTGTGAAAGAAGTTTTTATAAAGTGATCATAATGGATTGGTATGTATAGTTTAGTTATTATATGTTGTATTAAATTCTTCTAGGCATCTCCAAGTGTGATTGAGTATTTAGGTGAGTGAGTGGACCTTATAGGAAAGACCTTGTTTCTTGGAGATTTGATGTAGCAGTTAGATTTGACCAAGTCAAAGTTATTAAAGGTATGATTACAAAGGTTGATAATTGTATTTTATGTCCATGTTGGTTTATGGACAGGTTATATCTCTCAAGTGTGCTAAACTAGTCATCCAAGACAACCTATCTCTACCAGGCCTAATGGTGCAAATAGTGGGAAATCCAAGTAGAAGTGCGAAGATGATTAGGAATGTTTTATCATGGAATAGGGATGATTCCAAGTGCATGGAGACATTTTTAATGATTTTTAATATGAAATTTTTCAATACTTTAAATACATATTAGTGTTGTATATAAGTTTTGGAGATCATTGTATATAGCAAAAATTTGCTCACAAGTTCACTTGTCTGTCTAAGTGAGGTTTGTGTACAGTGAGGTTATGAGATTGGTATGAAAGACCAATATTTATATTATATCATACTATATGTCTAAATTATAATGGTAAAATTATCTCATAGGATCATGTACATGCATCAGAAGTCATTAAAGGTGTCTACATAGGTGTTTAATGTAATTATCACCATGACTGTGCTTAAAGGTAAACTAACGATTCTAGGTAACCATGTTGTAGTGATGAGTTTGAGGATAT
The DNA here is from genome assembly GCA_037957365.1 of Torreya grandis. Classification (NCBI taxonomy): domain Eukaryota; kingdom Viridiplantae; phylum Streptophyta; class Pinopsida; order Cupressales; family Taxaceae; genus Torreya; species Torreya grandis. The sequence continues at coordinate 1,969,507 of JARHVA010000026.1, read as the reverse complement.
ATGAAATGATTTGATATATATAATGCATATTTATTTTATTTTAACTTTAAATTACTAATAATACTTTTTTAAATCTTTAAATTTAGGATAAGAGGTTAAAATGTGGAATCTAAAATGTCTCTTTTGGTTCTGGTTTGATCATGTATACTGAGGTTAAAATATTGGTGTGCAAGAGAAATATTTTACATTATAAATAGTGGTTTATGTATTTGAAAGTGGTATAGAGATGTCAAATGATATTTTTAAATTATTGTTTTTCATAGTAAGTGTATTTTCATGTGTTTAAATTCAAGTTTTTCTTGATTGGGTTTTGGAGTGTTCTGACAGTTTTGAGTGAGCCATTTGCAGAGAAAGGTTTGAGAACTTTTATCTTATGATGTGAAGTATAAATAATATAATGATGTCTCTAATTTCATATATCTTATATGTATGTGTTTTTATTTTCATGGTTGTGTGGTTAAATAGCATGTGATCTTTAGTTGTTCAAGATAAACTTTCTGTGTATGAGAAGGCCTAATTATGAATAGTACAAATGGTGTGCTTCAAGTGGTGATTGGACTTGAAAGATGTTATGGAGACTATATGATCTTAGTAGATGTATATTTTATTGTCCTACCATGATTTTAGTTTTAAATTGTTTAAAGAAAGGCAAAGTGTAATGTGTCCTAAAGTAGACCTAATGGAATTAGGTCTCCAAGAGACCTAAAGATGAAATGAGGCCTAATTGAGGTATATTATACCTAAATGGAATAAAATAATGTTTTATTAATGTTTATGATATGTATTAATATCTATTACATGGAAAAAATAATAGGGTAAGGGTGCTTATCCAACCAATAAGGATATGAACAAGATGCATGTATAAATGCAAGGCAGTTTTAGGCTTATGTGTGTATGGAGTACAATCGAATAAAATATCATATTAAAAATAAGGAGGTATTGTATACCATCATATTATTTTAGAAGATATGTGATTAAAATTTAAGATAGGTGATGTGTATGAGGATCAAGTTCATATGACCTAATCAGTCTTGAAGAGACCTATTTGAGTGAATATACCTAGAAGGTAGTTTGAGATGGCTAAGAGTGTAAAGAGATGAAGAAGTGGTCATCATAACTTGGTTGAGAAAAAAATTGTTATGAATTTTATCAAATAAATCAAGTTTCTAAGTTATTATTGATTCATCTAGGGGGTTGGTGCCTCCTTACATATTGGTGCTTGCAAAATCCTAACTGATTTGGTGCTTAGCAAGTTAGGGTTGGTGTTCCATGTTAAGTGGGTGCTTCACTAAATTTTATATTTATCTTATAGGATTATAATACATTTAAATATATAAATTTTTTTATTACCCTTGAGGGTTTCTAACATATGTGATGTGTTCATGTGTTTCATGCTTGTGTGGATAGGTGCTTATGCTTGCTAGATATATGTGCTTTTTTGAATGGTTTGTTAAGTTGTGGAGTTAAAAGCTTCACTGTTATACAAATGGTGGAGGTTGCTGAGTTACAGAGTAACTAACGTTGTTCAGGCCAATCGATGTCAGTCATCTCCAGTGTACACAGTAACTAGCATCAGTCAGACCGGAACCGACGTTGGTCACCTGTGTGTTTCTAGAATTGATCTAATTTTAGACGAACAGTCAGTTTGCATGTAAAGACTAATTTTAGTATTGAGTTTGTGTTTCTAATTATTGTTTGTTTTGAGATCTATTTAAGAGACCCATGGGGCTATATTGTAATGAATGACTAAGAAGGATTAGATCCTCAACTTGAAGGCAAGAACAACAATTGGGTTGGTTGTCTCAAGGGGTGTAAGATTAGTTGATCTGTAGGAAGCAAGATCAGGGAGATCTACATGGTAAGTAAGATCAATTAGATCTACAAGGGTGCAAGATCAAGGAGATCTACTTGGTGGACTGGCAGTAGGCAATAACAACCATTGGGTTGATTATCACTGATTGGTGGAGGGAACAACTCTATGTTTTAGTTGGTTGTAATTGATTGAGAGAGAGAACTCTTGAGGGAGAATTACTATACACCCAAGAGGTGTGGGAAGAGTGAGATTTTTTCATTGTATTTCCTTCTAGAAGAGTGTTAATACAGATTGTATTGTTTCTCGTATCTCATATTCTTTACTGATTCTAAATTCTAGTTACATATTACTTTTGGTTTAATTCTGTGTTTAGTTGCTTATATAAAGGTAATCAATTATACTCTTAAGGAGTAGGATCCTGACAGTTGGTATTAAAGCTGTGTGTTCTAGATCCTGACAAGTGGTATCAAAGCTTGGTTCAGAGTAGGTTAGTGTTTGTTGATTACAGGTCACTCACAGGGGTTTATGTTTGAGTGGGAGTAAAGCAATGGCAAAAGAAAGTACACTAAGAATGGAGAAATTCAATGGCAAGAATTATCAATTATGGAGGATGCAGATAGAAGATCATCTATATCAGAAAGATCTGTACTTACCATTGGGTGGGGTTGCATGTAAGCCCACAGATATGAAAGATGAAGAATGGAATGTTTTTGATAGAAAGGCTTCGGGATCTATAAGGTTGAGCCTGGCATCATCTGTGATTTCCAACTTATCACAGGCAAAGAAAATGATAGAGTTAATGGAATCTTTAGCAAATTTATATGAAAAACCCTCAGCTTCGAATAAGGTATTTCTTATGAAGCAATTATTTAATTTGCAAATGCAGGAAGGTGGATCGGTATATAGTCATCTTAGTGATTTCCATGGATTAGTAAATCAGTTAATTTCAGTCAATATAGATTTTGATGATGAAATTAAGGCTCTCTTAATCTTATGACCTTTACCTAAAAGTTGGAACAATTTGGTAATGGCAGTTAGTAATATCGCATCTGCTTCAAATATATTGAAAGTTGATGATGTTGTTAGTGTAATCTTGAATGAATAAATTTGCAATAAAAGCACAAGAGAAACATCAGGGAATGCTTTAAGTGTTGAAAGTAGGGGAAAGCAAAGAGAGATGATCGAGCAAGGAAAATCAAGGTCAAAGATAGACAGGAGATCCAAATCTAGAAATGGAGGTATAACCTGCTGGAATTGTGGAAAGAAAGGGCATGTAAAGAAATATTGTTGGTTGGTAGAAGATCAGCATGAAGGAAATAAAGAAGCAAATGATGCAAGTATTGATGCATGGGATGCTCTTATATGTTCCTTGGATAAAGTAGAATCTTGGGTTTTAGATTCTGGTGCCTCTTTCCATGCAACCCCAAATAGAGAATTTTTCCATGATTATGTCCATGGAGACTTTGGAAAGATTTATTTAGGGGATGGTGAGCCTTGTCAAATGGTTGGCAAAGGGGAAGTGCTACTGAAATTGCAGAATGGAAACACATGGGTGTTGAAGGATGTCATGCATGTCCCAGTCTTGAAGCAAAATTTGATTTCTATAGGAAAGTTGGGTGATGAGGGTTGCATAGTAACTCTCACAGTAGAATCTTGGAAAGTTTCCAAGGGTGCACTTGTTTTAGCAAGATGTAAGAAAGTAGGTACACTTTATCTATCTACTTGTATTACTGATTCTCCTTCTATTTTATCTACTTTAGATGTAGATGAAAAGATGTGGCTCTGTAGGCTTGGTCACATGAGTGAGAAGGGAATGAATGTTCTTAAGTCAAATGTTAAGAACTGGAAAGCCTTGGTTTTCAAGAAGAAGATGATGGATAGAGATCAGCTCAAGAGGCTGAATAATTCTGAGCAGGGCAAGGTTGATTTGGACAAGGTTATGATCCAAAATGAGCTCGTGGGTAAAAATCATCACTCACAAGAAAACACAGATACTGACATCGATCAGGTGAGAACCGACGTCGATCAGGCAGGAACTGACGTCGGTCTGGTGGAGACCAAAGTTGGTGATGTTAGATAGGTGGAAACTAATGTTTGTCAGGTAAGAATCGATGTCGATCAAGTCGGTCACATGGAACCAACATCAGTCGGGTGTAGACTGAGAGATGACCAGGACCAGTCACTGTTAGAATGCAATTTGGGTGGACAGTAAGCTGTCAAGGAGTCTCAAATGCCCATGAGGAGGTCTGAAAGGGTAAGTAAGCCTCAAATTCATTATTCCCCTTCTTTATACTACTTGTTGCTCACTGATGATGAAAAACTAGGAAGTTTTGAAGAGGCAATGCAGGTAGAATCCAGGAAACAGTGGGAGCATGGCATGAATGAGGAAATTGATTCCTTTGAAGAGAACCAAATGTGGGATTTGGTAGAGTTTCCAGCTGGAAAGAAAGCACTGAAAGACAAATGGATTTATAGGTTAAAAAAGGAGAGAATGGACAGGTGAGATAGAAGGCTAGGTTATATGGTCTTGAGCAAGCTCTAGGACAGTGGTATTTGAGGTTTGACAGGTTTATGACAAAGCATGGCTTTAGTCAATGTCAATGTGACCATTGTGTTTATTTTACCAGGTTGGATAATAGTAGATACATTATCTTGTTACTGTATGTAGTGTATATGCTTATTTTAGGGTCACACATGCAGGAAATTAGTGAGCTAAAGGTAAAAGTAGCTCAAACATGTGCCAGGAAGGATTTAGGAGGAGTGAAAATCCTTGGCATGATTATTTCTAAAGACAGGGAAAATCACAGGTTGATTTTGTCTCAAGAGGATTATGTGAATAAGGTAGTGGAGAGGTTTGATATGCAGGATGTAGAACCGGTAAGCACACCTATGGTTAGACAGTTCAAGTTGAGCTATGAACAGTGTCTTGAATCACATGATGAGGTTGAGTACATGAGTACTAGACTTGATATTACCCAAGCAGTGGGAGTTGTCAGTAAGTTTATGGCCAATCCAGTAAAAGAGCACTAGAAAGTAGTTCAGTGGATTCTCAGATATCTAAGAAGGACCAGCAATAGGTATTTATGTTATGTAGGGTCAAGCACTTCTCTACATGGGTATGTAGATTTGGATATGGTAGGTGACTTGGATGATAGGAGAAGCACCACAGGATATGTGTTCACTATTGGTGGAATGGCAGTTAGCTGGATATCAGAGTTGCAGAAGGTTGTTGCAGTCACAGTGGCTAGCAAAGATAAGAACCCTGCAAATATGTTAACAGAGCCGAGAACAAAGGAAAAGTTGAATCTTCATTCAACTTTTGTTGGTCTTCAAGATTGAACTTGAAGAGGGATACAATCCAAAAACAAATTAGAGGATGTATAGGTACAGGTAGAGGTGCAACTATTTATCTCCAAGTGGGAGATTGTTAAGTTGTGGAGCTAAAAGCTTCACTGTTATGTAAATGGTGGAGGTTGCTGAGTTACAGAGTAATCGATGTTGGTCAGGCCAACTGACGTTGGTCATCTCTAGTGTACACAGTAATTGGCATCAGTTATGGTCGGCCAACATCGGTCAAACAAGAACCGATGTCGGTCACCTGTGTGTTTCCAGAACTAGTCTAATTTTAGATGAACAGTCAGTTTGCATGTAAAGACTAATTTTTGTCTTGAGTCTGAATTTCTAATTATTGCTTGATTTAGGATCTATTTAAGAGACCCATGGGGCTGTATTGTAATGAAGGACTAAGAAGGATTAGATCCTCAACTTGAAGGCAAGAACAACAATTGGGTTGGTTGTCTCAAGGGGTGTAAGATCAGTTGATCTGTAGGAAGCAAGATCAGGGAGATCTACATGGTAAGTAAGATCAATTAGATCTACAAGGGTACAAGATCAAGGAGATCTACTTGGTGGACTGGCAGTAGGAAATAACAACCATTGGGTTGATTATCACTGATTGGTGGAGGGAAAAACTCTATGTTTTAGTTGGTTGTAATTGATTGAGAGAGAGAACTCTTGAGGGAGAATTACTATATGCCCAAGAGGTGGGAAGAGTGAGATTTATTCATTGTATTTCCTTATAGAAGAGTGTTAATACATATTGTATTATTTCTCATATCTCATATTCTTTGCTAATTCTAAATTCTAGTTACATATTAATTTTGGTTTAATTCTGTGTTTAGTTGCTTATACAAAGGTAATCAATTGTACTCTTAAGGAGTAGGATCCTGACAGCTGGTATCAGAGCTGTGTGTTCTAGACCCTGACATGGTTTGTGATTGTTTAAGTGAAATTGATAGGAAATATTTTTGAAGACTGATTCACCCCCACCATATTATTCATTTGCTTCCAATATTTTGTTTTATATTAGGTCCTTTGAAGTAGGCCTAAGAGCCTAAAGGAGATCCTAGAAACAAGGATGCTCAGTCAGCAAGCTCAAGGTGTTTTCTCTATTAGTAAGGATCCATTCTTCAATAGAACTAAATATGCATTTTGAAGCATTAGAATGAGGACATATCTAATGCCAATATGACATGACATATGGTAGTGATTTTTAGATAGATATACTTAACCTCTTATACCACCAATTAATGCAACAAATAAGAATAAAAGTGAAAGCAATTCCAAGGCAACGAATGCCATTATTTGTGGCCTATCAAAGGTAGAGTTTGTAAAAGTAATGCATAGTGAGTCATCCAAGGTGATATTAGAAAATTTGAAGACTATCTATGAAGGAGAACCAAGGTGAATATGTCCAAGTTACAGACCCATTAGAGACATTTTTAAATCCTAGAGATGAATGAAGATGAAACCATTGTATCTTACCTATTGAAGGTTGATGAAGTTGTCAATGTCATTAGAGGATTGGGAGAATTAGTGAAAAAGTATATAGTTGTTTTAAAAGTGTTGAGATCAATAACTCCTAAATTTGATTCTAATGTGTCTTTAGTGGAATAGATGTAAGAATTGGACAAGTTTGAAATGAATGGGCTTTATGGCATCTTGACTGTCTATGAGATGAGAATAAATGAAGACCTCCAAAGAAGGAAGCATCTTTCAAAGTTGAAAACAAGTCAAAATCCAAGAAGGTCAAGGATGAGGTATGTTTAGATATTGATGATGATGAATTAATAGACATGTTTGTTAGAAAATTAAGGTTTGGATCTGGTCAGTACAAGGGTAAGTTGCCTTTCATATGTTTCAACTATGGTAAGATTGGTCACTTTGCATCTAAGTGTCATAATAAGGAAAAGACTGAGCATGATGAAGAACATGATGAACATCATGAAGATGATAGGAAGGTCTATACTATTGATAAGAATAATGAATATTTTAGGAAGTATGAAGGTAGGAAAAGGTCATTTAAGAACAAGAGTATTTTCTCCACCAAAGAAGATAATAACTCATATGATGTAAGTGACATAAGTACATCTAATAGCAATGATGATAGTAATTAACCTAAACATGACAATAGTGAAACCTTATTCATGGCCATAGAAATAGATAATGAGGGTTTCTCAAATGGGAAAGGCCTTATGGTTGATGAAGAATCAGATGAAAAAGATGTTGAAGTGAACCTTGAGGCAAAATTAGTAAGTGTTGTAGAGGAGTTAAAGTTCCAAAGAAATAAGAATCATAAACTAAGATCATTAGTTAGGGATTATGAATAGCAGATTGGTTTGTTTGAACAGAGATTGAGTAACACATACAAGGAGTATGATGAGATCATCAATCAATTGAATCATAGATGGAGATAGTTACTACAAGCCTAAAGGCTAAAGAAGAAGAATGCCCTAGGTATAAAATTGAGATGGAATCCTTGAAAGATAAGTTGGATCAAGCATCTACCAATTTTAAGACCTTGTGAAGTTTGAAAATATCACCGAGGCTCTAAATGATATATTGAGTATTCAAAAGTTTTCCAGTGAAAAGAAGGGTCTTGGTTTCAAAAAATACCAAAAAGAGGTAGCTCAAGTCAAGGAGAAAGCTAATGAAGATAAAAAGGTTAACATGAAAAGACCAATCAGATAGCTTAATTCTATGAGGTATGCTAATTCATTCAATGGTTTGTATTATACATGTAATCAGTTTGGTCATAGATCAAGAGAGTGTAGAAGAACATATAAAAATGAATATGCATGCGATTATGAAAGAAATCATCAGACAAGGGGTATGTATAAGGTTGTTTTCTACAACTATCATAATGTGGCATACATTGTAATATTGTGTCCTAATAAAGGTAGAAGGACATCAAGTCAAAACAAGAGGTTTGAAGAACCTAGAGTGCAAGAAAAAATAAAAATGAATGTATCAAAATGAAATATAGTAAAGGTAAGTAATGATCAATATACAATCTCAAATGGATTATTTGTTGTAGTAGAAAAAACATCAGATGAGAAATCAATTTAGGAATGTTCATTATCAGCTCAAATTTTTGATCACAAGGATGATGAAAAGGTCAAGCCTAAGGTGTAAATCAAGCCTAACAAAATCTTGAAATATATTTAGTCTTGTGAGAGCATGGAAATCTGAGAATCTCCTAAACTTATGTTGTTTTAGTGATTTATAGAAAGGGGTTCCTACATTAGGCTTCATGGAGACACTATTGTTATCACCAAATATTTCACCTTAAAAGAGGTTGTTTAGGCTTCTCTTAGATTTGGGCAACATGAGAACATTTCCAGTTATGTGGGTGTACCTATATCAGAAATGAGCCTCTAGGTATAAGGGATATATCATGCAATGTTTTCCACTTAAGTTACTACTTATTTATGGTTAAAAGAGTTAGAAAATGCATAAATTAAACCTACTCTAAATAAGGTGATGCACCAAGAATGTCTTCCACATGACCATCATATTTCTACCACATTGAAATAGAAAATGCATAGTAGTCTCTAAGTTTTAATAGATTCTAACATGAGTATTTCAATATGAAGGCAAGATGTGAATAAAAACATAAGGTAAATGAACTAGAGGGTAGATTGCACACTTGAAGGAAAATTGTACACTTGAAAATCTTCACAAACTAGACTAAACTCTATATGACCTATTAAACTAGGAAATCTTGCTTTGACATGAAAGGACAAGGGAAGGAAGGATAGATAGTTATCACTTATCATCACCATACATCACTTTCAGACTTAGATAATTGTTCAAAACTTAGAAAACTGACTTGTATGAATGTTCAAAAGTAGAATATAACATCAATCTAGCAAGGCTTCATAATACATGGTGTGGTTGTTTTTACAATGGCTTAAGATCTATATTTATAGAAGAAAGAGAACCAGATAAAGGGAGTTTTTTAGCACTTAGAAATGGAATAAATGAGTTCAAATATATTTGAAAAGTTGTTACAACTACCTCTATGAATTGAGCTCACTTGAACCCTTCTTGAAATGATCTTGGTCACTCTAGTCCACTGCATCATTACAATATCCTCTCTTTGATGCTCCATGGTGGTTGCAAATATGGGATCAAGTCATTTTCACCTTGTCCTGATGTGAAACTACTCATGATTGGTTTTTTGATGCATGCCCAAATGGGGAAGGAGGTCATTTTTATTCAAATGGCATTAGTGATGGCCATTAAAGTCTATGTGTCTACCTTTGTAGGTCCCCAATGGCACTATTTGATCCAAAAATATCCACTCCTAGTTCAAATTGAATCATGCTCAAGCTTGGATCTATCATGCTTGCTTACCTTGGTCAAAAACTAACCTTTTGATCTCTATCTAAGACATTTGGGTTCTCTTTTGTTATGATTGGTCATAAAAAACCAACTCATATCCTTGAATCTTTAACTTTTTCTCATACCATCAGATCTACCTGAGGTGAATGAATGTGATCCATCGATCTTCTACCCAGACTCACATGCTTACGTCACTTGTTTTTTTCACCTATATTATTGAAATTTTCTAACTCTTTAACCTGATTGCATGCCATTAATCTAGAATCCATGATTGAATCAACATCATTGATCTGTCAAGACCCACCATTTGAAAGCCAATGACTAGTTCATGGTCCTAAAATTGATGTCCTCACTCCCATCAAATGAAATTCATGAAACCATCATTATTGGTCTCATGACCATCAAATTTAAGCTCCTAAAGTTTTATCTTGCTCTATCTTTAAATTTAACATCCCATCAACCATCATTTGTCATCTTGCAGAATGAAAATGATGTTTCACAAACCTTCAAATTTATGCATAGATAGATTTTTCAAATTAATGTGAACGTCTTTGGATTTTCAAATCCCAATGCCTATTTCTTTCAGATATTTTGTTGGACAATTCTCTCAAACTTCATATAAAACACTCTTTCCAAAGGAATTCATTTGCCCTATATTTACCTTGAACAATTTTTATGGATAAAATGTCCAAAATAACTCATGTCTTGGTCCTTTGCCTTTTGAAAAGTGCCCTTCAAAACTTTGACTTGGTCCACCTTGCTGTAGAAAGATCCTTCAAAGAAAATTTAGAGGATACTTGCCCAAGGAACTATCCCTTTAGACATTTTGCTCTAGACCCATTGGTGAAGAAAAAGTGCCCTTCAAAAAAGTGTTTGGGAAATTTTACTTTGGGATGACCCTTCAGTAAAATTGTTTGGAATATTTTCCTAAAATAAAAAACCCTTGTATTTTACCTCAGACATTTTGTCAGAAATAATATTGCCTTCAATAAAAATGTCCCAGATAATTTTCATGAAGGAATTACATCCTTATAATGGCCCTTCGGCCCTTTGAAATATTCCTTTGCCTTCTAAAAAGTGCCATTTAGAACTTTGAAAAGTACCCTTTCCAAAAGAAAAGTACCATTCAAAAATCTTGAAGTGGACCATTTTCTTGAGAAACATATCCTTCAAAACTTTTGAAGTGGAACATTTTCCCAAGAAAAGTGTTAGGGACACTTTACTTGAAGAAAGATATCCTTCAAGCTTTGTGAAAAGGTACACTTCTCAAATAAATACCTTTCAAAACTTTTGTAAGGTCTATTTTCTTGAAGAAATGCCTTTGGTATTATTGTTTCAGATAAATTATTCAAAACAATTCCTGACACTTAGTCCACGAGACCCGAAAAAAATCTTCCAAAAGAAATAATCCTTGTACATTTTTTGTGGGATATGTGTGAAACACTTCCTCCAAAGAAAAACTGAATGATTTAACACTAGGTCTAAGTTGAAAAATATCCCAACTATAAACTTAGGTTTTTTTGGACCTGCTCTTGCAACTACTCAACACCATGAAAATTTTTCTACTTGCACATATGATCAAAAAGAACCCTTAAAACACTAGAAGACATAGGAACCAAGCTAGGACATGATAAAAACATAGAATGGCATATGAATTGACATCAAAACAGTTGCAACATGCATTACAACATTATAAAAAAATCCCTTATAAAAGTTGTAGGGGGTTGAACCATTTTTTCCTGTTGGAAAAAATGGTCAACATCTTTGGCAATTTCCAAATGGTGATATGATTGATATGTCATGACCAATTGCCTAATCCCATCTATTTTCACTTGTATTTTCACCCTTTGATGAGATGGAAATCTCTCCTCATCCAAGTGGCATAATGGAATCACCTCTAAGCTTATGGGTAGCCTAGGGAATGAGGTGAATCTATAGATAGGGCTAGCTCCCTTGATGTACCACTTTGGATTTCAAGGGTCCAAGGCCTCTTTTAACACCTTCAAATGAGCCTTTCATATCTCACAAGCATTAAATCTAACACCAAGGCTCTAACGGCATCATCATAAAGCTTGTAGGTGCATTGGTTGTATGAAGGGGTAGTGAGTGTGAAAAAAAGGAATAAGATGGATAAAAGTCCTCATGGGAATTTTAAACCTATTTTAAACCCTAAAAACACATTATTGACAACAATTACCTCTTGAAAAAATCTGCAAGCATTCCTTTCAACATATAAATCATCCTTGTAACCACATGTATATGCATATTCATGGTAGACTAGGCAAGTTGCATATGACTGTGATTCCATATAGATTACTTTGGGAAAAAAGATTTATAGGTGAATTTGGATAAGATGAAATTTTATAAATTTAAACCAACCCAAATTCATATTTTAAAACATCTAAGCAAGAAGATCTTGCAAATGGTGAAAAAATACTCACAACACAAACTGATGCTCCTCTTGCAACATGAGACAAATTTGCTTATCCAAACACAATGAAACATGAAAAAAATTATGGGTAACATTGGGTAAGAAAGGTAACATCCTCTGTAACAAAAATCATCAAGTGGTTTATAAATACTTGCCCCGAATGAAGCAAAACATGTAGGGTTCACATATTTGCAAGCAGAAAAACATAATCAATTTCAAATGAATGATTCATAAAACACAATTGATCATTATTAAAAATCATACTGTTAAAATTAATTTTATAACCATAATATAATTTTCCAAATGCATTTCTCTTGAAACCCCTTGTGCTAACTATACCAAGTACAAACCTGCAAGTCACTTTTGTGTGTCTAGAAAGCCAATAAAAGAGTAGAATGGTTTTGAGAAAGAAATGACACTTAAAAATTAATTAAAGCATGTATATGAGTTTGGGAAATATTAATAGTCACATTTACACCTTTCCCAAGTGGCACACTTCCCAAGGAGGTCATACAAGTGCCATTTTCTTCCTTTTCTTTAATAAAATTAACTTTTATCCAATCAACCTACCATATTTTAGTTAATGATAATAGGTTAAGACTTATAAGGACACATGAGACATTAAAACACCTATTATAACCTTTGAATTTCCCAATAAACCTGAACAAAGCATTAAATGCACCCTTTTTGACCCTTAAAATGACTCAAAATGATAAATGGACATAAAACTAATTGACCAAAGGTAATATAACATTAATTAACATTAATTGAACTATAATTCACATTATTAAAACATATTAAACCTCCTAAAACACCAAAAATATCAAGATTTTACATAGGGATGCCCCAATTTGATCTAAAAGTCAAATTTGGTTAACAAATTGGTGACTCATAGGGGTAGTATGCCTCTTATACTAACTAGACCAGTAGCCTTATTAGTCCATTGGGCTTAGGAGTCATCTAAAGTTGATACAAACAAGGAGACTTGACCATTGACTACAAAATTTTATCAAGACAAAGACTACTAATAAAGACCTCAACCACATAAAGTAAAGGACACACACAAAAAATAGAGCAAACAAAAAAGACATGTGCTTCAAGCACATAGGGGAATCAAGGAACAAACTAATATGTACAACTAAGAATGAGAATACGTCCCTACTAGATCAAAGGGAAATTTTGAAGCATCACCTTCTTCATGAGATGGAACATGGTGCAAAGCATGTTTCTCCTTAGATTAGATGTTTTGTGGATTAGACCTATTCATTAGAACTTCAATTACCATGCTCTCAAGTAGACCATCTTCAAATAGGTCTAAAATTTAAAAGTATTGCTCTTTCATTTAAGCATCTTCAACCTTGTCATGTGGATCCTCAATTACAACATAAAATGATGATTCAATAATGTATACCTTCTTGTCTTCCATAGTGCTCTCAATAGGATTAGGTTTCTTCTCAGCTACAAGCTCTTCTAGCTTATCAAGGAGCTTTGAAAACTCTATCCAATCTTGATCATTATCTTCCATGGAAACCTCTTCCTTAACCTTGTCATACACTTGGCCCTAAACTTGGTAAATATTTTGAAGTAACTCCATTTGTAGCTACCAATTATCCCTATCAACAACTTCTTAAATGCTAACATCGCCAAGTGGCTTCATGGTAGTAGGTTCTTGACTAGTAGGAAGAACTTTATCTTTATGTCTAATTAAACACTCAAGCTTATTTTCATTAGACTCATTAATAGTCTTATCATTGGATTTTCAATCTTTTGGAGAAGGAGAAGCTTTACACAACTCATCAAATTCCTTTCAAATAGCATTGAAATTTTACCATAAATCTTCTTCTTCATGGATGCCATCTTCAATAACTATTTCCTCTATCTTAGTCTCATGAGTCTCTCCTAGGACTAGCACTTCATATTTGAGATGATCATCTACAACCTTTTGATCAGATGTAGAGTATTTTTCAAGGGTTATAATATCTTCCATATATTTTTCCTTCATGGTAATGCCAAGACTATGCATCTTAAAATCATGAGACCTAGCCCAATGAGGCTGCCAAGAAGGTAGGTATTCTTCGAGCAAGAGTCTTATTTCTTTATCAACCAGCTAATCCTCCTTAGCTTCCCATACCATAGGTCCATCAAGGCAAAGAGTGATATGGTGAGGACAAGATGAGTTAGTTGGTGGAGGTGGCACATAGAATTCAAACTCAGCTTGAGGGTGAAGTGTAGGGGATTCCTCATGGACACACATCCCGTCAAATATAAAGACACTAAATAGTGGATTGTCCTTTTTTTCACCAAGGGGAGTCCCTATGGTGATTTCTTCCTCATAATCACTCATGAGAGCCTCTTGATCATCCATTAATTGAATTTTTTCTTCTTTACTTCTTTCAAGATAGGTTCCTTATTGAAAAGGAATGATGTGAAAGGATAATGGATAGGCTCACAGATTTTAGGTGAAGGAGATGAAATATGAGATGTAGTGGAAGGTGAAGGATTTAGAGATGGAATGGATTTGGAAAAGAGGAAAGCACTATTGAGCTCATATGGAAGTGAATATTTGGGTTGATTAGAAAGAGTAGCATCTACATGAGTAGGAGCTTTACTTTGCCAATGATATCCTTGTGTATAATCCATGGAAACATTTGGTTTCATATGACAAGACTCATAGGAATACCCTTGAGGTTGAAAGGCATTATGATTTGAGAGATAGAACTCATATTGAGGCTGATAAAATGGTGTTTCTTGGTATCCATTCTCATAGGATTGTCCAATAACTTAGTGTTCATATGGATAGGGAAATGAATGGCTATATGGTTTCCATGGCTCATAGGGTTCATACACTTCATGCATGCACTAACAAGGATAATATTGGAGCTGATGAAAGCATATTGAGGTTGGTATTGATTATGACAAGGTTCACTAAGGACTTGTTTATATTGATGGGGAATGGCACAAGCTTAGAAGGTTTCACCAACTTGTAGAGAACAAAACTCAATAACAAAGTTAGCCAAGAAATTTCATGAAATCAATAATACAAGAGAAATGTTATCAAAAATCCTCAAAGGGTCACCTGGGTTGTTTGACTAGCTGATAAAACTTTAGAGTCACCATTGATGCTTTGATAGATGCCTCCAAAGGCTGATTGTTGAGAGAAAACACCAAAAATCTCCCAATCTCTTGGAACAAGAGTCCCATTGAGTGTGTCAAAAAAAATCACTTGTATTTTCACCATTTGAGGAGATGCAAATCTCTCCTCATCCAAGTGGCACAATGGAATCACCTCTAAGCTTGTGGGTAGCCTAAGGAATGAGGTGAATTTATAGATAGGGCTAGCTCCCTTGATGTACCAATTTGGATTTAAAGGTTCCAAGGCCTCCCTTAACACCTTCAAATGAACTTTTCATATCTCACAAGGATTGCATCCAATGCCAAGGCTCTAATTATTTCATCATGAAAGTTATAGGTGCATTGGTTGTATGTATGGGCACTTGAGTGTGAAATAGAGGAACAAGATGGACAAAAGTCCTCATGGGAATATTATAAATATTTTTAACCCTCCAAACATAGTATTGACAATAAGGACATATTTAAATAATTTTCAAACATTCCTTTCAACATGGAAATCATCCTTATAACCACCTATATATGCATATTCATAGCAAACTATGTAAGTTACATATGACTGCAATTCCATATAGATTGCTTTGGGAAAAGAGGTTGAGAGGTGAAGGTTGCTAAGATAACATTATAGACATGTAACCCAACCCAACTTCATGATCTAAAACCATTATTAAAGCAAGAAGATCCTATAAATTGTGAAAAACTACTCACAACACAAACTGATGTTCCTCTTACAACATGAGACAAATTTACTTATCCAAACCAATGTAAAATGAAACCAAGTATGTGGAAATTTTGATAAGAAATTAAAAATAATCTAGAACTAACATTATCAAGTAGTTTTTTGGACTTGCCCATAATAAAGCAAAACCTGTAGTATTCATAGATTTTCAAGCAAAAAAACATAGTCAACTTCAAATGAATGATTCATAAACCATAGTTAATACTTTTTTCAAAATCCTACTATAAAAATGAATATATCTGATCATACTATCATCTCCCAAAGTTATTTCTCTTGAAACCACTTGTGTTGACAGTATCAAGTACAAACTTTCAAGTCATTTTTATGTGTCTAAAAAGCCAAGAAAAGAGGAGAATGGTTTTGAACAAGAAATCACACCTCCAAATCAATTCAATTATGGATATGAGTTTTTGGAATATTAAGAGTCACATTTCTACCTTTCCCAAGTGGCACACTTCCTAAGGAGGCTGTACAAGTGCCATTTTCTTCCTTTTCTTTAAGAAATTTGACTTTTATCTAAACAACCTACCATATTTTAGTTACTGATAGTTTTTTAAGACTTATACTGACATATGGTACATGACATAACCTATTATAACCTTAACATTTCCCAATAAACTTGTATAAAGCATTAAATTCACATTTTTTACACTTAAAATGACTCAAAATAATAAATGGACATAAAACTAATTGACCAAAGCCAATATAACATTAATTGACCTCAATTTATCTATAGTTCACCTTATTAAAACATTTGAAACCCCTTATAATAGTTAAAAGACCAAGTTTTTACCTAGGGGTGCCCCAATTTGACCTAAAAGTCAAATTTGGTCAACACTATCCATTGGGCTATGGAGTCACAAGTATACAAGCTAGACATATAAACTACTTTGAACAACACAAGAAATAAGCAAAGCACATTGTGCTTCAAAATCACTTATTGGTACATAATATAACAAGAAAATAAACACACATCTAGCCTAATATTTACAAGACAAACCTTCAATTCTCAATAGTAGGGTTGTAAATGTATCCCATTCATAGGGATAGGCATTTCTTCTCCATTCATCCTATCTAGCTAAAATGAGTTACTTTATTTGAAATTGGTTATGACATATGGTCCACTCTATAGGGCATCAAATTTAGTATGTCTCTAAGGCTTTGCTCTATCTTCATCCCATTTCAAGACTACGTCATCTTCCTAAAATGATATTGGAGTTACCTTCTTGTCAAAATACCTCTTCATCAGTACCTGGTGATGCTCCATGTCCTGATGAGATTTACCTCTATTCTTTTATAACTCTATTAATTATGCCATTCTCAATTTCATTAGAGTGTTCTCTCACAACTCTAGTTGGTGCACTAATTCTAAGGTAGGTAGCTCTTGAGAGATGGATAGCCTAGATTATCTTCCATAAAGAAGCACAAAAAGAGAATTCCCTATTGACCTATTGGGACTTATCTTATCATCCCATAAGGTTGTCTTTAGTTTGGTGTTCCAAGCTCTTTGGTTATGCTCCAAGGTTCTTTTGATGATTCTAATTAGGGTCTTATTGGTATATTCAGCCAACCCATTACCTTAAGGGTAATAGTTGGATGAAGTGCTTTAAAAAACACCATTTCTATTTGCCCAATCAGCTATCTTAACACCCAAAAAATCAAGAGCATTATCTAAAATAATTGTATAAGGGTTACCAAACCTTATTATGATGCTATCATAGAAATCCAAGATGGTACTCTCGTTATCCTCCTTCAATGCTACTATCTCAACCCATCTGGTAAAATAGTTTTTTTCTATGAGTATCTATTTGTGACCAACACTTGATGGAGGGTTTATCATGCCAATGAAATCAAGACCCCATTGCATGAAAGGTTGGTCCACTTGGATAGGCTTTAAAGGAAGATTTGCAAGCTTCTTATTCCCTACAAAGAAAGCACATTATCCACACCTTCTCACCCAAACATGGAAACCCTTGAAGAGGCTAAGCCAATAATAACCAACCCTCATGATCTTGGTAGTTGTGGTCCTTAGAGAGAAATTTCCTCCTGTTGTCCCATCATGGAACTTCTCAAGCAACACTCCAAACTATTCTCTACTAATACATCTCAAAAATATGCCACTGGTGTTCCTCCTAAACATTACACCATCCACAAGATAAAAAGGAATATATTGCAATCTAAAATACCTCCTTTTTGATCTATTCATATTATCAAGGTACTCACCATTTTGGAGAAATCTGATCATGTCCTATGTCCAATCTTGTGGGGGCAATAGACCAGCTGGTTAGGGACACTCACGGTTGACTAGAGATTCCACTTTTGATTCATGAATTTCTAAAGATATATGTTTACAAATGCCTTTACCCCTTACCAATTTTTTCACTTCGATATCAACATCATACTCCATTACCTTAGTGATCCACTCGACTCTCTTTTCACTAAGATCTTTTCTCAAAAGAAACTCCTTGGTGCTAGGATGAGAAACCATAATATGAATCTTGTTATTTGAGACCATATTTATAAGATTTTTTAGTCCCCTTACAATATCAAGTACTTATTTTTCCACAAAGGTCTACTTGGATTCATAATCTTCTAAAACTTGACTGAATAATGTAATTGGTTGTTCCACGTCCTCATCATTCTTTTGCATTAACATGGATAAGATAGTATCAAGGTTAGTGAATGAATACAACATGAAGTCCTTATTAAAATTAGAATTCACAAGGGTATGAGATTATGTAATTACTTTCTTTATGGGTTTAAATCTTCTCTTACCCTCTTTGGTCGAAGAGAATGCCTAGTTTTTCCTGAGCATAGCTATGATAGGTTTTACTAAAGACATAAAACCAAGTATGAACCTCCTTAAAAAAATTATATTTCCCAAGAAACTTTGAAGACATTTCCTATGAAAGGGAAATGATAAGCCTAGAATAACCTATATTCTCTCAAGATCAATAGTTATACCATCCTTGGAAATGATATGTCCTAAGAGCTTACCTTCATAAATAGCAAAGATGCACTTCTTTGGATTGAGAGATAACCCATACTACCTACATCTTTCAAAAACTTCCCTTAAGTGTTGAATGTGTTGATTAAAATTCTTAGAAAATATTGTTATATCATCCAGATAAACTAGTAGCATCTCATTGATAAAACCTTTGAAGGCCATGTCCATCGCTCTTTGAAAAGTGGCACCAGCATTAGATAGACCAAAAGGCATCTTCCTATAAGCAAAAGTTTCCCGTTTGGTAGTGAAGGTTGTCTTGAATTGATCACCTTCATTAACCAAAATTTGATTCTACCTTAAATAGCCATCTATAAGAGAGAAACACTAAGAACCTGAAACCATCAACAAAATTTACTCCATTGAGGGTAGAGGGTAGTGATATTTGAGTGACACTCTATTAACATCTTTAAACTCTACACAAAGCCTTATCTCCCCATTATTATTTATGGTAGGCACAAGGTTATCTACCCATGTTGAATGGTTGATGGGAAATATTATCTTAGATTTAAGGAGTTTGGTGAGCTCCATCCTCATGAGTTGTTCAACCTTGGGATTGATGGGTCTTTGATTTTGTCTAACCAGTTTGACTTCTGATTCCAAATCAATGGTATGGTGTGCTAGGATAGGATAAAATCCTTTTAGGGCCTTATATTCCCAATAAAATAAATCAAAACTCTATATACAGTTTAATGAATGCTTGTTTTTTTAATGTGGAACATACCTTTCCTAGCTTGAGGAGCTTGTATTTGAAGATCAAGACCCTTTCATAATTATCCTCTTTTATAGATACACTCACTTTCTCCATTCTTTTCTAATAATTCTCATTAAATATAATTTTTAAGGTCACCAAACCTTTAGGTATCTTATTGGTCTTGAGTTGCACAATTTGGTCACCCAACTATTCTTGGAGCCTCCTCTAAGTTTTTGAAGAAAACTTAGCCTCACTTTGTAAGAAGCATGAAATGTGTTTCAAACACTTTCCAAGACACTTAATTATTAGGTATAGAAGGTTTGATAATTATCTTAATATGAGACTATTTTCCTTCTTCCTTTATGGTAGTTGGAGTATCAAATTGAGCTCCTATGGTAGCTAGTTTATTAACATGACTATTTTACTCCCTTGGGACTAAGTGAATGTTGAATGCATTTAAATATTCAAGTAGGTCCCATACCCTATGATTTTATGACTTAATCAAATGGTTCTTATCATTAATAAAATTCCTCACCTGATGTATAACCAATTCATTATCTCCATACACTTGTAGGTTCTTGATCCCTTTTCTCCTTGCCCACTAAAGGTCATGAATCAAACCTTCATACTTAGTTACATTACAAGTGTAATTGAAATGAAATTTGTATGAAGCATAATACTATTGTTTGGATGGAGATACCAACATAATACTATCTCCTGCACCAACTTTACTTCTAGAACCATCAAAAAACATCTTCCATCATTCATCATCTTCAACCTCCTCCTTAGCAAGTAGAGGTGTCTGTATTCCTTTCTCATGTATACAATATGTTCCTAGATCAGTTTCCTCCATGAGAGCATAAGGAAATGGATAATAATTATTAGTACCATATTCATCAAGAAACAAATTTTTAATACCCTCAAGCTTATAAAAAATGTCATCATCTAGAATAGGATCCTTTTCTTCATGAATAACACAATTCAAATTATAAATTATCTCAATGTAAGGTTCAATATGAAACCTTGAAAGAGGTTGTGTCCTAATTATCACCCTGGTCCCATATCTTGCTATAAAATATAAGAAATACTAATCAATTGACAGATAGCCACCTATTTTGGATATGAATTCCCTTGACAACCAAATTTCAAAGTGGGTCGGGAGATCAACCATAACTATGTCTTACAAGTTAGGAAAGCTAGGATAACCATGCAATAAAATCTTCAATCCTTTTATCAGAACTACTATATTGGTAGGTTTACCATATAACTGAAGGACCCCTTTGCTATGTGCCTTATATTTCAGTCCCAACTTATTTTCTAGAATTTTGGGCATGACAGAAGTAGAAGCTTCACTATCCACTATGTAGTTATGTACCAATTTGTCACCTATAATGAGGGTGAGGTAAAATGGTGGAGTTTTCTCATCTCTAGTGTATGGTTAAATAATATTACTAGGATAATTTGTAAGAGTAACATGTATATGACTTTGATTTGAGGTTAGGGTGCTAGTAGGGATAGTAGATAACTATTTTTGTAGGAGCTCCTTTTGACAAGGCATATGAAGGACATCCCAAAGAGAAATGGATGCCTTAGTGTTATTCAAATAATCTATGATGTTTAAAAAATATATGCCTACTTCATATTGGGTTTTTGTATGTAGATAAATACTTGGAACTTGAGGGATAGGGGTAGACCTTACCATATTTTGACTTATTGGAGGTGTAGAAGCCTTTAGAACTATCACACTTGCAGTTGTATCGTGTTGCCTTATATGAAGATTAGATGAGCCTATAGGCATGATTTTGCTACCTCCTAGATCCCTCTTTTTGGCCCTTGTATTATTTACTATAAATTCCCCTTGATTTATCATAAAAGTGTCTTCAATCAGGAAGTTGGTGAAGATTTCTCCTTGAGGTTGCCAACCCTCATTAGCTTACATCATCACCTCATCTTCATTTTATAGGAGGGGAGTAACTACCCCTTGAGACACCATATCTTACTCCCCATTTTGATTATCATCCATGAATTGGTCTTGCTTCCAATCTTCTCCCTGCACCAAATTTCTATGAACTAGTACCATCTCCTTTGTATTGGTGGTAGAGTTAGTATTATATGTATTAGCAAGCCTATTGGGATTAGGCTACCATTGGCATCTCCCTCTTCCATATTGTTGACCATACTATTGTTGATAGGGGTAAGGGTTTTGATAATCTCCTTTTTGCACATTAGCTTGTCTATTTTGAGCCTCTAAGGCTAGGAGCTTTACTTTCCAATCCACATTATTTTCTTCATGTTTAGGAGCCACCTTAGCTTTGGTATTGGCATTAGGAATTTGGGCTATATCTAGAATACCAGTAGAAGCATGTGACAAATAAGGCATAGACACTTTAGGTGGAAATCTTCTAACTTGAATAAGATTATTTTCAGCTTTGATAGAAAGTTCATATGCTTCAAGGATGGTGGATCCTCTCATATATTAAATCATAAGAACAATTTCAGTCCTCATGGCTCTTAATTAAATAGGGAACATAAAACTAGCAAGTGTTCTCATAAGAAGAGGTAACCTATGCCAAGTCTTCTTGAACCTTTCATTAGAATCATGCATCATTTCTTGGGGTCCCCTCTTTATCATGTTGAGTTGATGTATGACAGAAGCATGGTCACTTTCATTTCCAAATCTGGAGGTTAGCAACACTCCAAACTCATCCCAATTCATGATGCATCCCCCTTATAGAGTCTTATACCAGTCAAGAGCCTTCCCTTTAAGTTACATGGTAAGGAGCCTAATATAAATGTTCTCTCAAATAATATTGTGGAAACTACAAAAATTGAAAATATCTCTAATGTGCTCACTAGGTGTGATATGACTCTCATAGTTGAATATGGGCACACTTTTTGTGGCATTAAGAGGGATGGCATCATAATCATGAAGTTGGATTGGATTATTAGTGTTAGAGTTAGGTAAATAAGGAGGTCTAGTTATGTATTCTTCTTCAAGATCTTAAATTTATTTTGCCTCTTCCTCTTCCCCCTCCCTAGTAAAATCTACTCATTCTTCAAAGGGTAGATTAGGTTGTGGATACTGAAGGGCAAGAGAGATCTCAAGCTAAATGAGTGGATTAATAGGATTGAATGGTATAGAAAAGGATGACCTAGTGAGGACCATGAATTATATGGAAAATTTTATAACAAAATAATGGTCTAAAACTAGATTTACTTTGAGGAATCACTAAATGTTGAGTAGCACACGACTTTGCAACTAATATTGTCAAGACTAACATTCACCTTCACAAGTTGTCTTGAAGATAATGAGTCCCATCAGGCATGCCATAACTATTGTCACCAAATCTTACACCCTAGAAGAGGTTGTTTAGGCTTATCCTATATTTAGCCAACATGGTAACATTTCCAAGTATGTGGGTGTACCTATATTGGAAATGAGCCTCTAGGTTGAAGGGCTAGCTCCCTGAATATATCGTGAAATTTTTTCCACTTAAGATACTACTTATTTATAGGGAAAAGAGTTAGAAATTGTATAAATTGAACCTAATCTAAATAAGGTGATGCATTGAGAATGTCTTCCACATGACCATCATATTTATACCACACTGAAATAGAAAATATAGAGTAGTCTCTAAGTTTTAATAGATTTTAATAGAAAAATAAG
The DNA here is from genome assembly GCA_037957365.1 of Torreya grandis. Classification (NCBI taxonomy): domain Eukaryota; kingdom Viridiplantae; phylum Streptophyta; class Pinopsida; order Cupressales; family Taxaceae; genus Torreya; species Torreya grandis. The sequence continues at coordinate 1,946,344 of JARHVA010000026.1, read as the reverse complement.
GTAAATGAACTAGAGGGCTGATTTCACACTTGAAGGATAATTGTACACTTAAAAATATTCACACACTAGAATACACTCTATATGACATATTAGACTAGGAACTCTTACTCTGACATGAAAGGACAAGGGAAGAAAGGGTGGATAGTTATCACTTCTCATCACCATACATCACTTTCAGACTTAAAAAATTATTCAAAACTTAGAAAAATAAATTTTATTATGTTTAAAAGTAGAATATAACATCAATCTAGCATGGCTTCACCATACATGGTGGGGTCGTTTTGATAATGGCTCAAGAGCTATATTTATATCAGAAAGGCAACCAAAGAGGGAGTTTTTTGGCACTCAAAAGGGGAATCAATGAGCTCAAATCTATTTGAAAAGTTGTTATAACTACCTCCATAAATCAAGCTCACTCAAACCCTTCTTTAAATGATATTGGTCACTCTATTCCACTGCATCATTACAATATCCTCTCTATGATGCTTCTTAGTGGTTACAACAGTAGGATCAAGTTATTTTCACCTTATCCTGACATGAAACTAGTCATGACTAGTTTTTTGACATGTACCCAAGTGGGGAGGGAGGTTATTTTCTTGTAGTTGGATTTAGAAATGACTATTAAAGTCTATGTATCTACCTTTGTAGGTCACCAATGGCACCATCCAATCCTAAAATATCTACTCTTGGTTCAAACTAAATCATGCTCGAGCTTGGCTCCATCATGCTTTCTTACCTTGCTCAAAATCCAACCTTTTGACCTTCATCTAAGACATTTGGGTTCTCCTTTGTTCTAATTGGTCATCAAAAACTAACTCAGATCCTTGACTCTTTGACCCTTACTTACACTGTTAGATCTACCTGAGGTGAATGAACATGATCTATCAATCTTCTACTTGGACTCGCATGCTTATTCCACTTATCCATCGTTCCTCTATTCTTGAGATTTATTGACTCTTTAAATTGTTTGCATGTCATTGATATGGAATCTATAATTGAATGTGTACCATTGATCTACCAAGACCCACCATTTTAAATCTAACATCTTGTTCATGGTCCTAAAATTGACATCCTACTTCTCATCAAATGATGTTTGCATAACCATCATTATCGATCATGCAATCATCAAACTTAAGCTCTTAAAGATTTATCATGATCTATCTATAAATTTGACTTCCAAACAACCATCATTTATCATCTCATAGAATGAAAATGACATCCCATGGACCATAGAATTTATGCATAGATAGATTTTTTCTTGAGATATATTTTGACATTCACATGAATGTCTTTGGCTTTTCAAATCCCAACGTATATTTCTTTCAGATCTTTTGCTAGAAAATTCTTTCAAGCTTTGTGCAAAACACTCTTTTTGAAGGAATTCATTTTCCCTATCTTTGCCTTGAATAATTCTTGCAAACAAAATGTTTAAAAGAATTCATGTATTGGTCCTTTGCCTTTTGAAAAGTGCCCTTCAAAAATTTGACTTGGTCTAACTTTATATATATAAATCCTTCAGAGAAAATGTAGAGGACACTTACCCAAGGAACTGACCCTTCAGACTTTTTGCACTGGATCTTTTGGTGAAGAAAAACTGCCCTTCAAAAAAGTGTTTGGGACATTTTGTTGTAGGATGACCCTTCAGGAAAAATAAAAAACCCTTATCTTTTGCCTCAGACATTTTATTTGAAATAATACTATCTTTAGGGAAAATGTCCTAGATAATTTTCTTGAAGGAAATGCATCCTTAGAATGGCCCTTTGGCCCTTTGAAATAGTCCTTTTCCTTCTAAAAAGTGCCCTTTAGAAATTTGAAAAGTGTCCTTTCTAAAAAAAAAAGTACCCTTTGTAAACCTTGATGTGGACCATTTTATTGAGAAACATATCCTTTAAAACTTTGGAAGTGGACCATTTTCCTGAGAAAATACCCTTTGGTAAAAGTGTTGGGGACACTTTGCTTAAAGAAAGATATCTTTCAATATTTGTGCAAAGGTCCACTTCTCAAAGAAATACCTTTCAGAACTTTTGTAAGGTCCATTTTCCTAATTAAATTCCATTCAAGATTATTATTTCAGACAAATTATCCAAAATAATTCCTGACACAGTCCACAAAACCCAAAACAAGAATTTTGAAAGAAATAATCCTTGTACATTTGTTGTGGAATTTGTGTAAAACACTTCCTTTGAAGAAAAAATGAATTCTTTAACACTTTTTTGAAGTTGAAAAATCTCCCAAGTTTGAACTTAGGCTTTTCTAGACCTGCTCTTGCAACTACTCAACACCATGAAAATATGCTACTTACACATATGATAAAAAAAAAAAAAAAACCCTTAAAACACTAGAAGACACATGGACCAAGATAAGCCATGAAAAAAAATTAGATTGGATTATGAAATGACATCAAAAGAGATACAAAATGCACTAAAAAAACTAGAAAAAATCCCCTATAAAAATTTTAAGGGGTTGAACCATTTTTTCCTATGGGAAAAAATAGTCAACAACTATTCAGTCCATAGAATCATGATGGATGTTTGGTTTGAGGGGGAGATATTCAGGTTGTTCATAATCTCCAAGTGAAATTTATGACAAAAATATGGTGGAATAATGTGTGATCAAATATTTTTATCATATCATTCATGTCAAGGACAAGGTAAGTGGACTTGATATCTGAGTTTATTTGAAAAAGGTATGCATAAAGTAAGGGGGGCATGTTCCTATAATGATTCATATTATATGTGTTGAGACTATATTTAAATAAGGTGTGACTCAAGATGTTATTTTTTGGAATACCCTTTACCATTAATGTCAAAGGGGTGAAATTTCAAGAAGGAAATTTGACCAATTTTGGGAAGATGAGAGTAATCAAATTGAAGAATGTTTTCCCATCAATGAAAAAGGTAGAGTTTAATGAGAAGTGTTGTCATTAATTTAATTGATGAAAAATTTAATTTCATTAATGTCAAGGTACATATTTTGAATATGCATGGTGAGTGGTCTTTAAGGAATGAGCTAAAGTGTGCTTGATATGACAAGAAAGCCATGCGACATGAGATAATTTTAAGGCAACCTAATGTCTCTTTTATTGAGAGAAAATTTGAAGGCAACTTGATGATTATTTTTATTGGTTGTTTTAAATATTTTTGTAGTGGTGTGATAATTTTTTCTAATTATTTATAACATTATTAAGGTAATCATGTTTGTGTACTATTTCTTAAGTACAAGGTGTTTTGAGAAGTCTAGTCATAACAAGCATAGTCATATCATGATCATGTACATTATAAGCATGAAGAGGTGTATGAAAAAGTATGACATTATTTGAGGAGTATTTAAATAATTTGATCAAGGTGTAGAAGCATCAAGGTGTGTTTCAAGGTCATTTGTTAAGTTTCAAGTGCTTGAGAAGCCTAGTCATGGTACTACTCATGGTCTGTAAAGTCCTTGTGAGATGATATGACCTTGGAGGCTTGGTGAGATGAGTGCACATATGCATAAATTGATGTATAAGGTTTATTAATCATGTATATTAGTCATTATATCACTCATGAGAGTTTAAAATTAATCCTATATGGGTAATACCTTCACTTCAAGTCTATAATTAGACTAGTTCTTGACCTTACCTAGTCTAATGAGGTATCATGATCAATTTTCAAGGCATGTGAAGGATGTAAAGTAGTGTTTGAGAATGAGATAGGTTTTTTTAGTGATAATTACTTGGATATTTCATGGAAATAAGCATGTATATCTTATTTTAGGCCTAATATGGTTTGCAAGTCAAGGGCTAAGAGAGAAAAGAGAGAGTATGTCCTAATGGGGTATGAGGTTATGTTTCCAAGGATAGTATGGAAAATTGAGTGTTATAAAAGGTATTATATGTTTTTTCAATCATTTCACAAATTTTAAAGTCATGGTTTTCAATAAAAGGAATGAAAAGTGGTTTTGAGGTCTCTCGATTACATAAAATTAAGGCATGCAAACCTCAAAAGGACTTTCAAGTCTTGATTGGTATGTGTAACCTATTCATGATAACTTATGTTATTCATGGTATATGGGGAAGGATCCTATCTCAAATTTACAATCATTAGTTTTTGGATTGGCAGGCTATGATTTATGAATGATTTACAATAGTGAAAGATGGATTAAATCCTCAAAGAAACCTAATAGTGACCTGATACAAAAGAAGGTTTTATAAATTGATCATAATCGATTTTTATTCATATTTTAGTGATTGGAAATTTTATTCAACTCTCCCAAGCATTTCCAGGTGTGTTTGAGTCTTTAGGTGAGTGAGTGGACCCTATAGGAAAGGCCTTGCTTTTTAGAGATTTACTATAGCTGTCAGATGATGAATTCAAAGTTGACAAATAGATAGAGTAAAAATTTTGAGACTTTTATTTTATTTCCATGGTGTTTTTTGGATAGCTTCTAGCCCTCAAGTGTGCTAAACTGGTCATCCAAGACAATTTATTGCTAATAAGCATAATGGTGTAAATAGTGAGAAACCTAAACAAAAGTGAGAATATGATTAGGGATGTGTTATCATGGAATAGGGATGAATAAAATTTAATTAAGAAATTTTTAAATACTTTTAATACATGTTCATTTTGTATAGAAGTTTTGGATATCATTTTATATAGCAAAAAGTTACTCACAAGTTGACTTATTTGTCTCATTCATGTTTATGTACAGTGAGGTTATGAGATTGGTATGTAAGACCAATATTTATAATATATAATTATATTAATATATATATAATAATGGTCTAATTATCTCAAAGGATTATCTACATGCATCAAAATTCATTGAAGGTGTCTACACAAGTGTTGAAGGTCATTATCACCATGACTGTGCTTAAAGGTAAACTAGCAGTTTTGGGTAAGCATGTTGTAGTGATGAGTTTGAGGATCAATGAAAATATTTGATGTATATTATGAATATAGTGTTTATTTTTGTGACTTTAAATTACTACTCATACTTTTTTAAATATTATAATTTAGGATAAGAGGTTCAAATTTTGAAGCTAAAATGGCTTGTCTGGTTCTGGTTTGATTGTGTGTACTGAGGTTAAAAGATTAGTCTACAAGACCAATACTTGAAATTAGACATTGTGGTTTATATATTTTATATTTTTATATAGATGTAAAAGGAAAATTTTAAAGTATCAGTGTTCATGGTAAGTGTTATTTCAAGTATTGAAGATCAAGTTGTTATTGACTGGGTTTTAGAGTGTTTTAACAGTTCTAAGTGTGCCATTTGCAAAGAAACATTTGAGACCTTTTGTCCTAATATGTGAAGTATAAAGCATATAATTATGTCTATGATTTCATATAAATTTTTATTATATGTTTTATTTTCATGTTTGTGTGGGTAAATAACATGTTATCTTCAATTGTTCAAGACAGACTTTCTATGTATGAGAAGGCCTAATTGTGAATGGTACAAATGGTGTGTGTCAAGTGGTGATTGGAATTGAAAGATATTATGGAGCATATATTATATTATTATATGTATTTTTTTTAATGATAATTTCATACCATGTGTGGAGTTTTAAATTTTTCAAAGGAAGGCAAAGTGTAACATGTCCTAAAGTAGAACTAATGGGATTAGGTCTCCATGAGACCTAAAGATGAAATGAGGCCTAATTGAGGTATGTCAGACCTAAAAGACTCAAATAATGTTTTATTAATGTTTATTATATGTTTTAATATCTATTCTATGTCTTACCTAATATGGTAAGGGTGTTTGGTCGAACAATAAGGATATGAATAAGAGGCTTGTATAAATACAAGGCAGTTTTAGGCATGTGTGTGTGTGGAGCACAAGTGAATAAAAAAACATATTACAAAGTATAATTAGGTATTTTATACCATTATAGGATTTTATATTATTTTTTATGAATATTTAACATAGGTTATATGTATAAGTGTTATGTACCTAGGGATATGATATATTGATGTATATGGGTTGATGGAGATGCCGACATGTGGCACACATCCCCTTAGTTGGTTATATGGGTACAATATATTAGGATAATATAGTAACTTGTGGAAGTAGTGCATTGGGTAATGGTTGGCATACATTGGGATTAGGAGGTTACCCATCCATGGGTTAGATAGATGTATATATATAGGAGATGATTATCATGGTAAAGATATCAAGTAAGCATTGAGTCTTCTATTGTAAGAGGATATTGGAGGTTGTCCCCTTGAAGAGACATTGTGAAGTTATTCCTTCATAAAGGAGTATTATATGGTTTTTTCCTACCTTAAGGGTATTTCTGCATATATTGAATATCAACCTTTCATGGATTTCATGTGATTTGGTCTAAGATGTGTTTTTTTCCATATTCTTCAAGTGTGCTTTTTTTTTAGCATGTTTTGTGTTTGAGCAGTTTTATGTATGTTTGATTCATAATTTTAGCTCATATTCTAGTGATATTTCATGATATAGGTTCCTAAGTTAATATATTTTACTTTGGAAGCATGAGAAGATCAAGATAAGAGGTTAAATTCACATTTTCAATGAATATCATAAGTGTTTCCTCCATGTGCTAGTTGTATGGACTATACAGTGTTTTTAAGATGTTCAGTGCTCATGGAAAGACTTGATACATGTCTTCATACATTCACATTGTCATTCATTACCCCACTACTATCATCATTATCTCAAATTCACTACATTCTCCAAGTCCCTACATGCAAGACCTTACATTTAAAATAGGTACATATAGTCTGTACAGACTTGTAGGGCAAGTTCAAGGTGATATAAGGCTTGGTTATAAGAGTTTATGGATATTTGAAGAAGAAATAGTGACAATGGAAGTGTTATAGTTTGACAAGTCTGAGAAGCTAGGGTCATTCAAGAAGTGGCTTTGAGCCTTAAAACAAGTAAATGAGACCTACAAGCCTCAATCCTATAGGTACTCTTTTGATACCAAGATGAACCTCATACTAACATGAGAGAGTCTCAAACATAGAATTTCAATTACAATTCAAATGCAAATAGTATTATAAACCCTTGAATATCATCTAAGTCACTTACTAAGTTTCTGATATTCAAGATAATCAAAAGGAAATTGAGTTGATAGTTTCTTAACATCACCTACAAGTCTGTATGGTATTGTTTACTTCATGGTAAGATTCATATGACTTAGGAAGGTTACAATTTTAAGTTTTCAAACCTTGTGTACACAACAGAGTTAACTCCTTGATCTATATCCTTTAGGTATTATGGTAAATGAGGACTAAGCTTCAAGTCTTACTACACATAGTCAATTACCTAAGGAGGTACTCACAACCATCCTTGTTAGGTTTGGGGTAAAATGGATATAATGAAGTGGAAGAGGTGTATAAAGGGTGATTAAACCTAATTGAGAAACTCAAGCAATTCCATGAGCTTTGATAAGATCATCGATGTGATTCTAAGGTCTCAAACCCAAGGAACAAAGTCAACACCCTAAAAGACCATTTACAAGCCTATTTGAGGTACCACTTCTATATTTAAGTCAAAAAGAAAGAAAAAGTAGGTATGTGAAAGGTGATTGAACTTAGATTATAAATCCATCAAGTTTCATGATCCAAATTGAGCTTGAAGTATGAATAATCCAATTTTAAAATGATTTAATTCATGACCAAGAGAAATATATCTTATGTTTTTATAAGTTACTCCAAATAATGACCTACAATCATGACAATGGTCTCAATCAATTAGGAGATGAACTTATCTTTAATAGGATGGATGGAGATCTTATTAGGGTCAAAGAGTTGTTAAATCAAGAAAAATATCTCTCATAAAAACTTGGATAGTTATGAGAGTCTTAAAGATTGAGTTGACAGTCTTAAGACACATATAGGTCTATATAGACCTATAGGGTAGGTTGAAGGTGTCTTGAGAAATTTTTAAGGACTTTTTAAGACCATTAATAAGTATGAAGGAGGTTTTTATGGTGTGATTTAGGTGTTTTTTATAGTAAAGGATGAGAGAGGAGATTGATTTAACAAGTTTCTTAAGAGCACCTAAAACACACTTTAGAAAAATGAAGAAGGATAAGAGGTTTGAAGGATGACAAAGGTAGAATGCATTGGTCCTAAGACTAAATGAGAATGTGGACAAGTTCATGAACATTTAAAAGGTTAAAGGAGTGAATATTCAGCCTTCATAGCACAAATAGCACATTCAAGACTTAATCTACACTTACAGCCAAGGGAAACACTATAAAATTCCACCCATAGTCATCTAATGATAGTAGTCAGTTAAAGGGAAGAACTACATCTAAGGAATAGACTTGAGAAAAAAAAAAGGGTTTTGAAGTGTTATTGAACCCATTTGAAAATTTAGCTAACTCAAATTCATATTTGAAGGGCTATTATGTGAGTGTTAGGACTTAAGATATAAAGTCTGTAGCTAGGTCCTAAAACTCAAAAAACATAGTCCAAAAAATAAAGGGCCATACATAGGATGCTAGTGGGATGACATGACATCAAGCCTAAGAAAGAAGACTAAGACTGTTTAAAGGGTGTTCTAATTCCAATCTTGAAATTCTCATTCCAGTTCAAATAACATTGAGGGATTAGTGGCATGAAGAGAGGTTCAAAATCACCTACAAATGGTTAACCATCCCAAGTAAGCACCTATAGGTGGATAATGAGGTTCAGTTTATTATTATACCTAAAAGAAGGAAAAGTAGTGTTTGAATGGTGTTTGGACCCATTTTTTATTTCAATAAATTCCTTAACTAGTGAGGAAGTGACTAATGTGAGAGAACTAATCTTGAAACACCTAATATATTCAAATGACTAAATAGGCACTTATAGGTCATAAGCACGGACCTCTATTAAGGGAAAAGGAAGAACAAAGTGCATTAAAAGATTATAATCTCCACCTAAAATAAAAAAAAAATCATAATAGGTCATTATACTAAAGTAAACATAAGTAAATATTTACTAAACTTAGTTTCAACTCAATCATATCAAAACACCACAGTCACAGTCATCACCTACTGTCCAACTAGTCTTGAGAAATTAGTTTTTTTGGACCTCTATAGGCATATTCATGTTATAAAAATTGGTATGAGGTGTTTTCATGACTATAAAAATATTCCCATGGTCACCTTAATTCTGTAATAAGAGTAGATATACTTGACATTTTGTCTCAGACATTACCTACTCCATTGGCAAGGGGCAGTCTTAAGTCTAAGGATCATAGTTGAGCTCAAAGGCATAAATAAAACATGGAAATATTAATGAATATTCCTTGAGGAAAATAAAATTAATGTAAATGGTCTCAACACACTTCCAAGTGACATCAACACTTAGGTTCCAACTCAAATTCCCTTGAGGGCTATCACGAGAGAGACAAGCCCATAACCCCAAGTACCTTGACCAGTGTACCTTGAGCATACAAAGGAGTGATAAAGACTTATATAGGATTTATAATAATTTAAAAGATTTTTTTAAGGTTAATTAACTTCACCCAATAGTGGGAATGAATTTTCAGACCCAAAAATCATATTTGACCTCTCTTGAGCCTCAAGAATGCTAAGCAAACCAGTCAAGGAGCAACTTTGCATACTTGTACCATCTCTCACACCTTGCATGTGGATATGATACTATTGGGATATTTGATTATTTTATTAAATAATTTTTTATAAGTGTAATTATTTTATTTATATGTCCCACCTTTATGAATAATCATTAAGACCTCTGATTGGTCTTAAACCCTTTAAAACCCTGATTATGACCAGTCAAGGGAAATGGACCTAAAATGCACATATAATGCCACTTTTTGATCATGAAAAACCTTGTTTTTTTTTTATGAATCCAATAAGGTTCTCCAAATGTATTTTTATTCTGATGTCACTTGTATGGGTTTCTCCAAAATACCTTATTTTTAATATTTTTGGTATTTTATAGGTTTTATGAGAAGGGAATAACCTCCCAATAATTGGAAGAGGTCATTTGGGAGTTTTAATATATATTAAATCCCAAAAAAAATCATGATAATTTATGTAAATGACCAAACTAGGCACATTTTCCAAGGTAATCCCAAACAAGCTCATAATGAAACTAGGTAATAAGGTGGTTTCTTGGTTTGCATACTTCCACAGGGTCTCAAGACCCCAAAATTGACATGTAGGTTCCTATTAGGCAAATTAAATATAATCACTTTTTTTTAATTATTTAACTTGTGTGGGATATTTTTGGAGTAATATTTCTCTTTCTAGGCCTAAGAGGGCTAATTAGGCCTAATTGGAGAAGAAAATTAAGGAAAAGATTATGTCAAATTGGATTATGATCATGTAATTTTGTGCATAATTATAAGGGGATACAAGGTACTCAAAAATGTGCCTACGTTTCCAATTTTATTTGTATAATCTTCTAGATAAGGAGCTTTTTAGTTTTTTAGGACTACAAGAAATGGGTGCCTTAGTAAGCAAAATGAGAAAAATAAAATCTTTTGGGCTATTTTATGGATCCAAATGCCTTGTTTCAGGTCTAATGTCATGATTATAATCCATCCATGGTTTAATTTTTCCTAGTCCAATTCAAAAATTCAATTTCTCTCTCCCAAGCCTCTTTGCTTGTGAAAGAGCTTAGTTAAAACACCCAAATTGATGCATGAGAACTATTCAAAAAGATTTTCAATGTTCCTCCTCACCTTACCCACTAATTTTAAGACAATAACAAGTTAGATTTGATTTGAGGAAGTTTTTCAAAGGTATAAAATGTCTTGAGAACTCCTAACTTCATTTTCTCTCCTTCCATTGCCTAGTGTGTGGAAGAAGTCAAACAATCACTAAAATACCTTATAATATCCCAATAAAGGTGAGAAAACCTCATTAATGGTTTGAATAAGGTTTCAAATAAATACTTTATCAATTCTTGATGACCTACTCTCATGGATCAAGACCTATTTTCAAGGAAGACACTTCTTGACCAAGTATTTAGGAGTATGCAAGCAAATCTAGGATGTTGTATGGGTCAAGGACCAAGAGTAAATGATAAATGACTCATTCAACATTATAGAAATTTATAATCTCTACCCCTATGCCATTTTTTAGAATGAATATGAGATATATTCAAGGAATGTTATGTTAGTTTCAAAAAGGATTAGAAAAGGTCATATTTCTTAGTTTTGGGGGCTCTTGTCTTTCTCTCTCTCCTCTCTCTCATTATCACTATATTTAAGCCAATTTTTGGAATTTGAAATGATATTTAACTTGAATTTTGGCAAGTTTGTGCTTATAAAACATTTTACCTGCCTATTTTGAATGAATAAGATTAAATTCATGCCTCCTCATAGCTTGTGTTTAGTGTATTTTCATGGTTAGTTGATAGATGACAGTGATAGTGCATGCTTACTCTCATCTTATCCTTTCCTTTTTACCAATTTTTAGGTGTTATCTCATCCTTACAAGTTTCATAGTGTCTCTAATCATCTTATATGATTGTCACGTGCAATCTTTCATTAGTGTCTTTGAGACACCTATTGAAAATTTTGCCTTAGATCATCCATAAAAGTAAGCCTTTGTGTGAAACATTGATGTATGGAGACCTATTTTTTATAATTTCAATAAGTTATATGTTCTTATTCAACCTTCATAATGCATATTACACAATTGGAGGTCACATTGAGGTGTATCACCCTAATTAGATAGGGTTTCCTTTCATTTTACCTTCTCTTTTCCCTCACAAGTTGGTAGTGTAGAGTAGAGATCTTAACTGATACATTAAGGGGAACTATCCACTATAATATAAATATTAATCCACCTATTAGTCCACCCACATCCTAGGATTTTTTCCATGTTACTTCAGACTGTGAAGGCCTAAAACTACCTTCATAAGTGTGAAATTCTAGTAGTCAATAGTTTTCTTAAATCCATTCTTTATTTATATTTGATGTCGTTAGGTTCCTCATTTGGGATTGAAATTACATGTTTAATTTTTCTCTTGTAGTAGTGGTAGTGTAGAGTGGAACTCAGTTCCTATGCCCTCATAAATAGGTTTATTATGCATAGTGGTAGTAACTAATGGAAATTTTATTCCTGTGCCCTCGTGTATTTTATTTTTTCATGGTTGTCTGTGCTTATTCTCTCCCATGGCCAATAGATGGTATAAAAAGAGGGAGGCATCCCCATGCTCTTATACTCATTTAGAAGGCCTTTAATATTGGAAATGCATGTACATATACCTTATTATATTTATAGTATATTAAATGGTGATTTGTTTTGTTTTCATGTTTGTATTAGGCTATGGAATCATATTTTACATAAATGAACTTGTAAGCCTCCTATATGTGTTCCCTTGAAAGTGATCTTTATCAGATTTAAACTATCATCCAACCTTGTCTTGTTAACTTGTTCTACCATTCATCTATGATGTGAATATGATTGTAGTTCAAAGTCCTAGGCTTAGTCTTTCCTAGGGGAGCCACCTAATTATGTAAAAAGGATGGGAGGTGAACCCTCCTTTAGTTGACCTTTCAATTGCTTGTGGAGGTCATTTAAAGGCTGATTTTTAAACACTATTGTATTAAATTATAAAATAATTTATTAGTTATTTTAGAGCCATTTTATTATGATGATTGATTTGCAATTATGTTTATAATAAGTATCTATAACATACATTTTAAATTTTATTGATTACCTTCTATCTATTTCATACTCTTCAACCTAATTGTATTGAATTATATAATAAATGAAATGATTATATTATGTTGAAAATAAAATTGTAATTTTACTTAGTTATTTTTATTTCTATATTTTTATAAATTTTAGTAAAGAAATGATGACTCTTTTCTAAAATTGAAATTTTCATTGTCTTTTCATGAACCCACGAAGGGCTAATAGCATTTAAATAATTTTTATACAATGCTACATTATCCAATTTTTCCATAATCCTTTTGAAAAATAAAATAAAATAAATAAGGATTCTAATTCAATTTTTGGTGTATTTGTAGGAGTTATAGATAATTTTCTATAAAATTTTAAAGTTTAGTTGTAAATTCTTACTATACCTTCTTTATAATTCCCCCCCACTTCATTTAATTTAATTACATGAAAAATAATGCATTGGAGGACTATGAATAGTTTAGATGAAAATTTGGGATTTAATAAGTTTATTTCCTATCATTTCATAGTTTTTTGTTTATCGGTATGTTATATATGAATTTTTTAATATTTTTACTGTATAGTGTAATTGCTTCTCACACAGGCCCTTGGAAAGGGTAGGGTATCCATTTGCATGGGGTAGTCCACCATTTAGTTGACATTCATCTATGTGACCATGTGTAATTTATAGGAAATCCCATAAGGGTTTGGAATGTCCATGACATATTGGTTACCACTATAGTCTATGAGTTTGGCATTTTGGGTGGGGGGAATAAGAAAACTATGTTGCATACACCACATGGTAACGCTCACTAATGTATTTTTTTCAAAGACAACACACAATCAATACACTCATATAAGCATGAAAGATAACACATAATGTAACACACATCAATGGTAACATAATGTAAGACTCATCAATAGTCACTCATAGAAGCATGAAATGTAACATGTAATGATCACACAATGTTACACACAATAATCATTAAATAGTGTAATACACAATCACAAATCACACCATGTAAAAACCATTAGCATAAAGCAAGCATAAGAAAAATCAAATCTATTATGCATAATCAATCCATGTCATCTTCAAAACATATAAAAGTAAACTATCCATAGCATATAAAAATCTAAAATATATACACAATATAAATTCATGTATTAAAATCTAATTAGCTATATTGATCAATGAATTGGTAATATAAATATGTAACATGTAAATTTGACAAATATTCCCCCAGCATATGCATACCCTCAATGTCTAAAGGTGGCCCCTCAATTTAAATAATGTCCTACATTTGTATTTACACGTGTCATCTATAACATGTATGACTTACATCCCACTCATGTTTACTATTAAAACATATGTATATAATGGATATGTAATCTACCATGTATATATGATAAATAACATAAATCAATTATGTAGTTAGTAAATCATATCATGAATAGGCATTGATTTTTTATTTTTTAAATATTTAAAAAAATTGTATTGAAAATTTTCTCATGCTAGATAATGATCCAATCAATGGGATGTTCAAATTTAGGAGTCATAATAATAGATTCAAATGTCACTTATTATGGTTGAGTGGTGACATATGTATTTTTAAGAAAATATAAGAAGTGATAAATCTCTATAATGTATCCATCATAACCCATATGATCATGTGTATATGTGTGTGTGTGTGTGTGTGTGTGTGTGTGTGTGTGTGTGTGTGTGTGTGTGCGTGTGTGTGTGTGTGTGTGCGTGTATAAACAAAAAAAAAATCTAAACTATGTTGTGCATGATGAGTATAAGATGGTGTTTGTTGTGGAACATGCAGAGCAACCTGCATAATGAACTTAGGATGTGACATACTAGGCAATGTTTGATGTGAAAATTGAAGAGGCCTCATATATAATGGACATTGATGTATTGGTATTTGAGGAATATTAATTACCTTTGTTTGAACCTCTTTTATATAATTAACCTATACATGTTTTATAACATATTATGGCTAGGTTTATAAATAAACATTTATTTGAATAAGATACTCATATGGAACACTTATGACTATAACTATTCATTTGATATAGGTATACTTCACACATCAACATAATTAAATTGGTACTGTATGAATCTTATGTATCCATGGACATCCTAATAACATGTTGAATTCCCCCTTATTGAGTTGAAGTAAGAACAAAGTAGAAACTACTACCGTACCTACCATAAATAGTAATACAATACTTCTAAGAGGGTTTTATCTCTTTCCATTAAACTATGTCATTGTATTTTTCATACCATTGAGATATTTATGTGTATAACCAAGACTAGTAAGTAATATCATAGTGTAAACATTTTCACTTGAACCATTAACCACCATGAAATTATGTATATGTTGTGAGTCAATGTAATTTCACACAAATAATGACACATTAATAATATTATTGTCAATAATAAGATGCTCATTGACTGTGATTATAGGTCTATGTACAAATGTGCTTGTAATTGTACCAATAATATCAATATATATGATGAACTTCCTTAATTTTAGAAGTGTAATAAGTGAGAGGAGGACATGATTTTCAAGTTAGATGTACCTCATGATTAGTCTTTGTTTATTGTGTTACATGATTTGG
This sequence comes from Torreya grandis, assembly GCA_037957365.1. Taxonomy (NCBI): domain Eukaryota; kingdom Viridiplantae; phylum Streptophyta; class Pinopsida; order Cupressales; family Taxaceae; genus Torreya; species Torreya grandis. The sequence goes on along the minus strand of JARHVA010000026.1, from coordinate 1,931,115 downwards.
AAAGGGATTAGAAAAGATATTGAAACTCTTATTCCTATTAGGTTGTTCTACTAAATCATTTATATATTTTATAATATCATTCATCATAATAACATTATCAATGATTATGTATTGTATTTTATGTTTCAACTTAATGCATTCATTAGTAGAGTATTTATGCATGTGTGATAATTGTAGTTTTTATTGATGTTGAACCCTTTATATGGTGGAATATTCATATTAAACTCTCTTTTTTGGAAGGATAAATATTATATTTCACTTGATTATATTTTTTAATATTTTAGGAGGTCCAAAAAATCATGTAAACTACATCCTTTGAGGATATGATAGGACATGTTGATTAGTAAGTTATGACAATATATTAACTATTACTTTTGTCTCATTTTTGTTATCATTTATTTTATATTTGAAATTTGGTTTGATCTAAAATTTTGACTAATATAATTTGAAGGATTAAACCCATAATTTATATTAATCATATCAAGGAGATTAACCTCATAGTCCTTGACCATATGGTAAAATCCATCAAAATATTTTAATCATTTGAACATTATGAAATCATGCAATAGAATAATTAATATTTGTTTGAATATGTTTAGAACTCATTATAAGTGATATTATTTGTAAAAAATTGCATATTCAATCATGGGTTAACTATTAAAAATCATTATCAACCATATGATTTGTCATCTTAGAGAGAACGGTCTTTAAACAAAGCACATAGTCACTTATGGGTTCATTAGGTCCTTTATTAAGTTTTTAATTTTAGTATAGTAAAAATTATCATTGATATTGATTTAAAAGAATTTTTAGAACTAAAAGGACAAATAATTTAAAGCATGCACAAATTAAAATTGGAGGTCACAGAACCATCATAAAACCTAGTCCTTAAGACTCCTTGGAAAAAAATTGGTCAACAACCTATCATTGAATACATAATCCAAGCATGTTGTGTGAAGATATCTAAGATGTTTTTTTGGATCACCTTTACCATTATATAATGTAATCTTAGGTTCCAAAAATCGTATATGTAATGGATAAGCTGAAACATCTAAGGCCAATAGATTGTCTAATAATGCTCGAGAATACTTGAATGGCCGACTTTGAAAGAAAAGTTTTCCAAATACAAAACCTTGGCTTGAATATCAAGTTAAATTTTCATAATGATATTAGAATTAGGCATGATATAATTTGCATTAATGTATGATGCCACATGATTAGTTATCCTTTGAGGTCTAAAATTATGTTATGTGGGGATAAACAAAATATTTGATGAATACTTTGTGTCTCCCCCATACTAGGAGCAGGCATCACGTGTGTAAATATAGGGGTAGATGTAGTGATCTTAGTAGGAGTAGTGATATAAACACATATTATATATTTGGTGACTTTAAAAGGTAAATTAGTATCATTGAAGAATAAAAATATTTTTCCTTAAATATAGGCTCCTTAATAATATTTTTTATTTCATCTCTAATTACATATAACAATGAATCGACCACGTGTGGATTCATTTAAGGATATTATGCTAATTATGTTTGATCCATGTCATCAAATATATCATGAAAATGAGTATAATTTTTTACCTTACTATAATCCTCATCAATTATTTTTTCCATTATAATTATGTGAAAAATAAGAAATTGAATCCAAATCCTAATGTAGGAGAAATTTGAAACCCTAAAAAGGTAAGATGAGACCCTAAGGGAAACCCAAAGTTTTATGCAATTGAAATAATGATGAAGTTTACCATAATTTTGAACTTAGTTTTTATTTAGTGATATAAATAGGCCAAACTATTGAGTATTTAGATTACATACGATATATCATTTATAATGCATATTTAAATGTAAAAATTAGATTAATATTGACATTACTATTTATATAAATTATAATAGGATAAAGTGCTTAGCTTATTTTTATTCTATTATTCTCTTTGTATATGCATAATCATCATAAATTATATTTAATGGCTCTATGATCACTTAGCTTAGGGTATTGATTGCCAAAATCTATTAGGATGTTACATGTAAGGAGACATCTCTTGTGACCAAAGGTGTCTGCTATCTATTAGAATTGTATTTTTATCTTTGGATGATTTATTATGCCATAAGTCACTGTTTATGCCTAAAAAATATTTTATGAGTGATTTCCTTCCCTTGTTCCTATGCATATAATCAAAATATGTCCTTATTTACCTTCAAACCATAGTTCCATTTTTGATACTTTCTTGACCTAGAAAAGGGTTAAAAAGATGGGTTGGCTAGCCCAAACCACACATTATTTAATGGTTAATTATTACCTACATTACAATACTTTTAAGAATGATCAAACCACATGTAATTATCCCACCTATGTATATGTGTGATCAATAGTGATCCACTAGAATGGAATAAAACTATTTGGATTTTTACACTTGACAATGTGTAATTTTAATCTTGATTTAGGTGTTAATACTTGGATAAGGGAACATTCCTTTAAATGATTTTGAGAATTGGATTTGGATTTTATAGTATAGTCCTTCAAGGATGTGCAAATATATCTCTTGATGTGAAAGTATTTTCTAATTAATCATCAAGTGAGAGATAGATGAGTGTTAGATAGGAATAGTCATAGGCTTGATGTGTATAAATAAATGACTCTTTTAGTAATTTCCCTCCATAAACAACATTTAAAACATGTGTATTGATCTAAATGAGGGTTTTGAAAATGAAAAATAGTCATTTTAATAACCTTAGAGAATGTTGGTGAATGTAGACACTAATATTAATGTAGTAGTGTCTGATTACTGTTGGCACTATGACCCATGATGGATGAAACAAGAATTTGGAATATGGATATAGTTTATATAAGATAATATCTTAATTTAGTATATATTAGGGTGAAATTATATATGAATTAATAAAAACTTAGAAGACCAAGTCCATAGATACATAAATGGCTAGGAGAGAGTGTGAATAAGAGTCATATGTGTATGCACAAGTCATGTATGTCAAGGATAGGTCAACAATGATATTTTTAAGTGTTATGTATCAAATTAATGTGTCTATAGGTAGGAAAAATTAAGACATATTAATAAAATAAACTTAATTACAAAAACCTGATGTGATCTAGGGATTTTTATGTCCTAATTAAGTTCCTCATACAACCAATCACTCAATTGGATGTATGGGGATGCAATAAGGGCATATCATGCCCCTTAAATCTAGTTATGATAAGTTAATGTGATTTGAGACCAAAATTCCCTAATTGAGTGCCCATTAAAACCAAAAAAATATTGGTTAAATGGGGGATGTAATTAGGGCATATTAAGTTCCTTAAAACTTAATTATCCTAGTCTAATGTTATTTGAAACCTGATATGTCCTAATTGAGTGACCCATACAACCAATCACTTGATTGGCTACATGGGATCATAATTAGGGCATAGATAATCGTAAAGTTAATTATGAAAACCTAATGTCATTTTTGGATTGATATGCCCTAATTGAGTTCCCCATATAACCAATCACTTGATTCATTACATTAGGGACATAATTAGGATATATTGAGTCACCTAACCATAATGTTGGCAACCTAATGTGATTTTAGGCTTGGTATGTGATAATATAGTACCCCATACAAAAAATCCCTTTCAAGGTTATGGGGGAATGAAATTAGGACATATCAATCCCATTAAACTTAATTTTAATAACCTAATGTGATTTGAGGATCAATATGCCATAATTGAGTACCCTATACAACCAATCACATGGTTGGTTTCATGGATGCAATAATTAGGACATATAATGCCACCTAAAAATAATTTCAATAACATAATTTGATTTAGGACTTGATATTCCCTAGTTGATACATCTAATCAATCAATTAGTTTCATGGCAGACACAATTAGGGCACATCGATCTCCCTAACCTTATTTACAACTTAATGTCATTTTTGGTATTATATGCCTTAATTGAGTGCCACATATAACTAATCACTCAATTTGTTTCATAGATGATGCAAATAGGGCATATCAAGTCCCTTAAACTTAATTAAATAACCTAATGTGATTTAAGTTTCTATATTTTATAATTGAGTGCCCCATATAACCAATCACTCAATAGGTTGCATGGGCTATGCAATTAGAGAACATCAAGTCCCCTAAACTTAATTTTACAATCCTAATGTGATTTATCACTAGATTGTTGGTAAATATAGTATTTGTATTGATTTATATTAATGAGTGAATTATTATTAGTCTAGCCTATTATTTAGGAAGTTGTTTTGCCTATTTTTTTGGCTATAAAATAGCCATTATATTGTTGAATTTAATATATAGTGTGTTTCATTATTCTCTTTGTTTATCAACTTCATGTGTTGACTTCATTTGGTACCAGAGAAAATTGAATCTTATATCATGAGCATCTTATGTTAGTATGAAATATTGAATTATATTTTTGTGAGTATTATTATTGATATCTCTAACTCCATTAGACCATATAAATGACCCATGCATGAAGATGTTATAGAATTGAATTATTAGTTGCAATATTGAGTTATGTGTGATGGCATTTTTTAGAGGAAGCATATACATGATTTATATGCACTATGCTTGGAGTCCCTACATCCAAATCTGCTAAATTTTATAGATCCTTCAAGGCTAATCCATTTTTTGTACCTTGGTAAATCTATTCATGACATTTTATCTACGTATCATAATATGGCTTCTGCATATTTATGGGATTAACTCAGCTGAGTTTTTATTTGCAATATTGTAATTTACACAATCCATCACACCATTCATCCATCCATGTCGCTTTTTTTTCTACCTGTTAGATCTCAGTGAGCTATATGAAAAGAGATGTCTTGTAGTCTGCACTTCATGTCATTCATCCTCTACATTTTCACTAACTAGGTTAAGTCAACATCTGAGTTTTTTTTTATTATTATTATGTAAATCTAGTGATAGTCATATCTTTTGTTATTAAGTCTAAATTTAATTTATAAATTATATGTCTTAAGTTTTATGAATTTTTATATCATGTTATGATTTAAAATTTATTAGATATAAAAGTCTCATAAAAAGTTGTGTCAGACTAAATATAGGTTGATTTTATGAATCAATGTTTTTATTAAGTCAAGTTCCATTATAGTTTGGTTTCAGCAAGTTTTAATCCTTCTTAATATCAAAGTCATTATTATCAAAATAATATTATGTGTGTCTTTTAAAAGTACCAATATTCAAAGTCAAACTATTTATTTTTAAAGGACACATTATCGATTTAAGCTAACATATTGTGAGAGTGTTATAATGGAAAATTTTGGTCATGTTGAAAATTTTGAGGGAAAATATTTTCACACATGGAAAGTATGAACCCAATTATTTATAATCAATAAAGACCTATGGGATATTATTGATGGCAAAGTAAAAAAACCCAAAGATGCAGATGAAGCATCAAAATGGGAGAGCAAAGATCAAAAATCTATAAAAATCATTGGATTAGATTTATCTGATGCTTATTTGCATTATATTGATTTTTCTAAATCCTCAAATATAATTTGGCTAGCATTATATTGGTTCACAATCTGAAAGTGCATCAATTGCGTTAAAGTAAAGATTGTTTGATCTTAAAATGGAAGAAGGTGACAACATGGTGGAGTACATCAGTAAGTTTCATTCCATTTCAAATCAATTAGTTGGAATTAAAATTGAGGTACATGATCATGATGCAAAAGTAATTTTATTGAAAAGTATGCCACCCATTTATTCTAATATTGTTTTTACATTGAGTAAAATCAATCATGGCTTATAAGATCTCATTTCTTCTCTACTTGATGAATAAAAAAGAACTATGATTATAGAACCATAGGCAACTACAATTTATGGTAAAAACAAGAAATATAAGGCATTTATTAAGAAAAAATTCAAACATGGAGCAACTTCCAAAGATACAAAGAAATGGCTCACATGTTTCTATTATAAACAAGTTGGTCACATGTATATGAATTGTAGTAAAAGAGCACAAGATTTACTTGATGGAAAACTACAAGAAAATGACATGGCCATAAATAAAGAAGAAGAGAATAATGATCAAATAAATACTACTCACATAGAATATTTAAATGAAGAAGACTGTGTCTATTAACTGAATCTACTGGAGGTTGGAGGATACATAGATGATGGAGGTCTTTAGTAACCTCTCATCAATCACCAATGATGGGGCCACACTAATGATGTGGTGACATTTTGTGTGGTGTGTTATTTTCAATTTTTTAGTGTGGTGTGGTAGTTACATTTCTTTGTCATCATGTGTGAAGAATAAGAATAGTTGTACCTGTTCACTTTTGAATGATATTTCCATGCAATCCATTTTGCATATTTACATTAGATAATGTTGATATAATAATCATTTTATCAATCATGATGAAATTTTAGTTGTAAACCTATGAAAACCATGTTGTAAGGTTAGTGGTAAACTTGAGAAAACTATTTTGTAAGGTTAGTGGTAAACCTGAGAAAACCATTTTGTAAGGTTATTGGTGAACTTATGAAAACCATTTTGGAAGGTTATTAGTGAACCTAGAAAACCAATTATATATGAGTGTGAAGGAAGAGATGTGTGATGGCACATATATGCAGAGAATATCATGAGCACATGGAGGTGGCATGCTACAATTAGAAAAAGATATATATTATACCATGTAAAAACTATGGGACAGAATGTTGGGAAATATAGTTTTTACATTGATTTATTATTTACCGTATGGTAAATAATTAATATTTTTTATATTACCTAAGTATTTAATTTGTTATACCTATGAGTCTATTAATGGGTGAATTTTTATTAGTCTTTACTATTATTTAGGAAGTTGTTTTGTCTATTCCTTTGGCTATAAAATAGCCATTATATTGTCGAATTTAATATTTAGTGTGTTTCATTATTCTCTATGTTTATCAACTTCATGTGTTAACTTCATAGATATTACCTAATGGAGTGACCCATATAACCAATCAATTAATTGATTACAAGGGGGATGTAATTAATACATATTAAGCCACCTAAAATTAATTGTGACAACTTAATGTGATTTTAAGCTCAAGTGATTAGTTATATGAGGCAATCAGTTAGGACATATTGAGCTCAAAAATATATTAAATCTTCAAAATTAGGGTTAGAGGGCTTGATATGCCCTATTACATTCTCCATGTAACTGATAGAGTGATTAGCTATATGAGATACTCAAATAGGGATGATTGTCTTTTAAATCACATTAGCTGGTCACAATTAACTTTAAGGGGCTTGATATTCTCTAATTATGACCCCATCCAACCAATTGAGAAATTATTTGTATGGGGCAATCAATTTGGGAATTTTGAGCCCCAAATTACATTAGATTATCATAAATATATTTTTGGGGTTTGATATGGCCTAATGGTGACCCCATGCAACCAATTGAGTGATTGGTTGTATAGGCACTTAATAAGGACAAATTGAGTCATGAACCATATAGGTTGTTATAATAAGGGTTAGAGGGATAATTATTCAATAATTTCATCCCTATGCATTCAATTGAGTGACTAGTTATAGGGGACACTCAATTAATACATACTATGATAAAAATTACATTATATTATCACAATTAGGTTTAAGGGGCTCAGTATGCCCTAATTGCATCCCCCATATAACTAATCAAGCATTTAGTTTTATAGGGCACTCAATCAATTCATATCAAGTCCCAAATAACATTAGGTTTTAGAATTAGGTTTAATTAAATATGTCCTACTTTCATCCCCATGCAATCAATCGAGTGATCATTTATTGTTTAAGTTTTTTTAATTAGTTGATCTAAATAAAATAAAACTATGAATATTCCAAATGTAAAAGGGTAGATTTAGATTTCACTTACGGCATTTATAATTGATGAAATAATAAAGCATAGATGCACTTAGTTTAATTATGATTTCTATAACTCATTTTATTTGTCATTATCCTTGAAATGATTTTGTACCAACTCTATAACCACTTATGTTAAGAGATAAGTTACTCAAACCTTGTGCGAATACTTCTAGTGAAATTCAAACCCCTATTAAGATAATTATTTTCAAGGCTCTACCAATAGTGTCCTTATTGACTATGTAAGTCTATGATTCCTTAGACCACTATATCTACACCTATAGATGCCTCGTGTGTGTGTGTTCTTCTTAGTGCTATGCATTGATAATTTTTTTATTTATCTTTGTTTTGAGCCCATAATCACACATTAGATCCAAGAGAACCCTTGAAGAATGGATTATAAACTTGAGTTGGACAACCCCAATCATTCTCTTTTAATTGACTAAGCATTGATTATGTTCCAATACTATGAAGAGGGTTGAAAACACAATTATCCCACCTAGTTATGTATGTTTATATCATGATCAATATAGATTGTAATAAAAAGTTTGGATTTAAACACTGGCCACTATGAAAATTTGACTTACATTTGTATTTAAAATTAACTCTAAGATTATTCTTTTGAGGGATATTTAGCTGTGTATGCCTTAGTTATAATGTCTCAAGACAATGATAATGTATTTATCAACTTTATTATAAATTTACAAGGTAGGTATAATGTTAATATTGATTTGTATTTATAGCTGACTTTTTGATATTTCCTATTAAAACTAGCCCATGAAATGTATCTATCATGAAATAATGGAGATTTCTCAAATTTAAAATTAGTAGTTGGGTGTTCATGGACATTATCAGTAGATGAAGACACCTAACACAAAATCATAATTGTCTAACCATTTTAAGTATTTTGGTGAGAGGTAAAATTAGTGACTTGAGATATGGAGATAATTTGTTTAGGATTTTTAGTGTTATTGCATAGACTAGGTTAACCCTAAATATGTGTATCTAGTAAATTGTATTGGCCAACAAAAAATGGGAGTATATGGATAAGGGAAATTATGCACAATATTTAAATGTTTTCAAAAAGTCCAAGTGCATCAAATTAAGCTAGAATTGTGTTTCTAATGTGTCAAATAAAAAATTTTAATGTCTACAATTATACGGGGCACTCAATTAAGGAATGTCGAGCCTAAAATAACATTAGGTTATTGTAACTAGTGTTAGAGGTATAATCCACTAAGGGAGGGTGAATCAGTGGTGTAAAAAAATCCAATTCAATTTCTAAACTCTTAAAACTACTTAAGCATATAATACAATCATTCATGAAGCATATAGATCATTTATAACAGTAAATAATGAACATATTGCAAGAACACATACTCAACACAAGATCTATGTGGGAAAACCTCTTAGGTAATAAAATCCACTCTCAATCCTACAAATACATGGACTACTATCCTATAATATGATCACAAACAAGATACTGATCAATTCCTTCTGATTAGGAACCTTCGATCAAGTCCTTTTGATCAAAGGTCTTTAGTGAAACCTTGTTTCACAAACAACAATAGACCCTAAGGAAGATTAAGTCCTTTAGACCCTCCTTGAGAAGAACACTTCAAAATAAAAAATAATTTCTTTAACACCTGATGATTGACCTCTTCATTATCTGACAACTACACAAACTCTCTATCTCAAATAGGCCTCTCACATAGGTAAGTCACAAACTTTTTCTTTCTTCACTCAAACTATCCTCATCTACACACTCAGACCTCTTCACATATACAAAAATTGCAAAATCACTATTCTAACATTAAGAACATGAACTACATGTCATACACATAGTTAACTAATTGTTCTTCTCATTAACTCTACTGTCAGGCACACTACCTATCTTTTACTCCACACACATAAGCCTCTCTCCAATCTCTCACTTATAAGTCTAGAACCCAACACATTTTTTTCCACGATATATAGATCGATCATGAATTATCAAGTCCATAATAATCCTTGTTAGCCACACTACATGTCTTCACCCTTAAGGCATCTCATATGGGTCACACTTAAGCATTATCCCCTTTCAAAATAGGCCTAAGTCACTTTTAGGTTTTATGGAGACCCATTCACCATTTTGATACATCTCTAAACAAATTAAGAATATAGTACCATTTAAAAATACATAATTACACTTTATGTGTCCCCTAAGAAATTCTTAAATGATCAAAGTCACCTTAGCTTACCTCTATGTATGCTCAAGCAACTCAAGCAGATACCTTATACACAGGAACACCATTATCAAACATGTAGTCAACTCCTTAAAATTTGTTCATACTCAATATAGATTGATCACACCTCTAAAAACTCACAAAGCATCCTCATGGAGTCTAAAACACTCCCCAATATCCAACTCACCATGAAATAATGAAATAGCATCCACATAATCTTGAATATCCTTTATAGGTCACTTGAAGAGCATATACAAAAACACAGTCAAATTTGGCACTCAATATCTTTTTCTATACACACTTTTAGATTTTTTTAATCCACATTTCCATATGCACCTTAGAACCCTTTAACACTTTTCTTTCTAATACAATATAAAATTTGACTTCTATCAAAATTTATGTTCTAAAATCTAGACACTGGTCTTTCTTTCATAAATTCAAATATTCAAATGCAAAAAATCATAGTTAAACTTTGAACACTATGCTCGCATCTCATGTCTTTACTACTCAGATTTAATACACTCCATTAATCTTGATCAATCTTTAACATATAGGTGCTAATGCTCAATCATTAAACCTCTATCATTTTGACCACATCTCATGCATCCTTGAAATTTTGACTCCACATGCTCTATCAATCTTTATAGATAAACTAGGTCTTATCAACCAGGTCTTTAACGATCAATGTTCACCATTTGATCAAACTATATGAACACCCACTCATCGTTGGATCCTTATCCTATAACTTTGCTCAGTAATTCACCATCATATACCTATCTTCATCTCACTACTTTCTAACTTCTTGGATCAATGCACACCATTGATATTGTGTGAGCTTTCACACTTTAAAAATGACTATGGGGACCCTTTCAATATCCCTGAGTAGACATTTTTTATCTTTAATAACTTCTTTTGTGATTCAATGTAGGATCTCAAATTTATACCAGATGATCTCCTTACATAGGGGAAACCAACCATGTGACACACTACTCTTAAAACCCTCACATGTGAAATATATAATTCCATTAAAGTGCCTTCTTAAAAACTTTTGTTACAGAGCCAACTATGTCAAAATATGTCTAGGAGACCAACTTTGCTCCTACATAACTTTTATCATGCTTCAGTGCATGATCTCAAATTTTTCAATAATCAACTATGCTCAAAACTAAACAAACTCATATGATGATATTTTTGTGACACCTTCACATATGAAATATATAACACCATCAAAATACTCTCTCGACTCTTTCTGCCTTATTGCAAAATTGGCTAAGTATGGGAAAATAATGAATTATGACTGAGAAGCCAACTTTGCACCCTCATATCTTTGACCATGATTTGACACATGACTTGATATCTAGTGCATAATAATTAGGTAAAAATTTGATCACAACCATATTACCAACTCCCCTTGACTCATTCCTATGTGGAAATGGTGATGTCATCAAACTCCTAACTCAAATTTTCTGCCATTGGACCCAAAGTGTCTAGATGAAAACTATGATCAACTAGATGAATTATAATTATGCACATAATATTTCCAAGTATAGATAAAATATTAGGTACCTATTTCACATTATCCAATCACCATAATCATCCCTAAACATCTCTAAACATGCTAATACTGAAGATCAACCAAGCACACTAGAACAAGCACATTGCATACTTTGTCATTGTTACTTGAGCTATCAAAGCACTTCATCCACTCACTAGGATAACTCTATGACATCACCATGACATCACTAAAAAATATAAAACAATCTCCCCATTTGTCATTGATGTCAATAAACATCATATATAGTAATATACAACTCACCTTCTCTCCCTTCAAGCACTCCCTCAACAGTAACTTTCTCCCCCTTTGACACAATGACAAAGTGCAAACCAACTAATATTGAGGACCTAAAAAGAATATAAAATAGGAAAGGACCATATTTTAAAGATTATACAAACTACCCCTTACTTTGATCTTACCTCTTCTTGCCTTGACAACATCCTTCTTGTTCTATGCCAACACTTACTTTAACTAAGCATTGCAACCAATGAAGATAGAACATATAAAACATTGATATATGATGGAACTTACCAAGAGACATCTAAGAAGGACTCCCCATAATATTTTTGAGCCTTTAAACCCTTTGATCATCTTTATATCTCCACATACCATGAAGGACCACCATACAAGCTTACCAGCCTTCTCTCTCAAGACACTTCCATGAATACCAAAAGAGCATCATACCAATCACCAATGATGAAACATGTTCCAAACCAAATTGAAAACTCACTTTGAAACATTCATGCTTTACTCTTTTGGAGAACTGAACAAAAAGCACATCTTCAAGACTATGTCTATCTAAACTCCCTATAGCCCTACATGGAACTTGCAAAGCCCATAACTTTATATAGACATATCTTCAACACCTAAAAATTTATTTATAAATCACTCTCTTATGTCTCCTTGAGCACACCAATTTTAAATAGCAAGCTCATCCTCTATAACATACTTCCTTTGCAACCCTGATATCTAATTAGGCCTCCAACATGATAAAAACTTGAATAACTTGAGAAGCATAAACCTTAAAATATTTGTGAAGCTTGATTTGATAACCCATTTGGCCCATTCAACAAATTAATAATCCTTAGACCTCAACTCATAAGGTAGACCACTTTTCTAGCAAATCCCAAAAACCTTAGAATCTTAAAACAAATAAAGTCAACACAATACCTTCCAGTCAACATCCACCTTTGAAACCTCTTGTAAGCTTAGAGACAACCATTACACGCATTTGGAACAATAATTGATCTTCCACGCCATTGGGAATCTTGACTTCATATAACCCATTTTAGGACCTACAAGCTCTTAAGCATAAACTGGGAAACCCAAGAGCTAACAAATATCTCTAAATAGACTTTAACATACCTTAAAAGCATAAAACCACCTGGAGCATACTAGAATAAGGTCAATAGACCTTTATATGTAGAAATATTACCTTTACAAATCACAAATCCTTATTTTCCATCTAGGAAACTTTGATCTGACCTTATAGATTGTTCCAACTGAAAAACACCACAATAACACTTGCTTCTCCATTTGAAAGGAGTCTTTTAAGAAGTATACATAGAGACACCCTCTATACCTCAATGCTCTAAAAAAAACACAACTCCTTATATTCCTCTTCCTCCTTGATCAGATGATACTTATAGTTCTTTTTCTTCTTCTTCTTTGGCTTTAGAGAAACAACCTCCTCAACTACTACAACATTCTTCTTTTCTTCTATGATTAATTATCAATACATGGAGACAACATAGATTCATGGCATACCTCTTCATCTGAATAATATTCCTTTTAGCTTAGAACCTCATCACTAGATGCAAGCAATTGATGTTATTTTCATGCGGCTTACTCAACAACAGTATGATGTTCACTTGGATCCATACTTACCTCAAAACTAGCTTCAACTAGTACCTTGGTCTTCTCCTTGAGCTTAGTCTCTTCATTCTCAACATGAAAAGATAATGAGACCTCTTAAGACTCTTTAACTTTTAAAGCATTCTCCACCATATAAAATAGATTACTTGGACCTGCAACCTCATCATAATTCCTACTTATCACCTTTGGTCTCCATGAGTTCACTTGCCTTTTGTCTTGCACTCTAAGAGCCTAATAAAACTTATTCTATCTTTTAAGTCTTTGCTTGTATAATCTAGAAATGTTACCTCTCTATTCATAATTGAAGCACACCATATTTTTTGTAAAAATATCTTTTTGCCCTTTTAGATTTAGACAATATCTTGTAATATGTCCTAGTTCATAACAACTGTAGCTCTCGATATCTCTTGAAGGAAACTCAACTTTTCTTACCTTAAATGGAAAACATTTTTCAAAGTGTCATATGTCATGATAGATGAGGCACTCAACCTTTCTTACACCTTTTTCCTAATTACCCCCATCATAGTTTCATGAAAATTCATTCTTAATAGGTCTTTTACATTCTTTATCTCTATGCCCAAACTGATTATAAGTATAGTAGTAACCATTGAAATTTTCATACCTCATGGCATTTGGTTGTATAATCTATTTTGTATTCATTTTTCTATCACCTTCATTCCTTGCTTGATGATTCATCTTCAAACACTGATTTTCCTTATTCACATTAGGCTTCATCTTATTTTAAGTTGCAGTCACTAATTTTTCTTTGTATCCAAGACCAGTCTTATCACTTTTATGCTTTTGATCATTCAGAATATTATCTAGATCACTTGAGCTCTTTTCAAATATCACAAATGATATAACCTTAATAGACACCTTCTCTAACTTAGATTTCAATGACTTATTTTCAATTGCATAACTTGCACATTCATCTTCTTTAGCTTTTAGGCTTGCAGATAGAATTTCTAATTAATAATTGAGATGTTTGACCATATCCTCATGCTCCTTGGCATCTTCATCCATTCTTTCCTCAAATACACTAAATTTCTCCTCAAAATCCTTGAGTTTAGATTTCATCTTATTATTAATCTTTTTATCAATATTTAGTTTTTCATGAGCATTTGTCAATGTAGTCTCATAGTCTACCTCATTTTCTTCATCATCTAAATCACTCCAAGTAGACACCTTTTATTGTGAGCAACTTCCTTCGTCATCCATGAATAATGCTTCATCTTCAATAGATCAATCATATTCATGATTATATTTTGAGTCATTTTCTTCACTCTCATTAGATGAGTTTTAATCCTATTTGGTGTCGAGAATCTTCTTGTCCTTGATGTACTTCTTCTTGTTATCAAACCTTCTAAATCCTTTTTTGCTTTTATTAGATGTAAAATATCTCTTGCCATCATCATGACCTTGATCATACTCTTCATCATCATCCTTCTTATACTTATGAGGAAACTTATTATTAAATGTCCTATCTCACCATAATTGAAGCATTTGAGGGGTAGCTTACCTTTATACTTGCCTGAACCTATATTCAATTTCCTTGAAATCAAATTAATTAGTTCATCCTCATCTATATTAGGAAGTTCATCCTCCTTGAGTTTCTTACCTTGGAACTTCTTCTTTGTCTGCATTTTAGTCTTGAATGTGCTTCCTTATTTAGAGGTATATCATCATTCTTCCTCATCTTATAGGTATTAAGGGTGTCATGAAATTGATCCATATTCAACTGGGTAAAATCATGACTCTCTTCAATAGCAGATACTTTTGGATCAAACTTAGGAGTTAGAGAACTTAAAACCTTTTCAACAATAGTAGTCTCTTCAAGATTCTCTTTAAGACCTTTGATGATGTTCACAACCTCATCAAATTTATATAAAAAGGATGCCACAATATCTTCTTCATCTATGTTGAGACTTTCAAATTGCCTTTTGTGAGTTTGCAACTTAGCAAGCTTAACCTTTGAATCTCCTTCAAAAATAATCTTCAATTTATCCAATATTTATTTGGTAGATATGCAATGTATTAATTTGGTGAACTCAAATTCTGTAAGACCATAAGTGATGGCATTCATTTCCTTAGATTTTTTCTCAAATAGCTTCTTGTTTGCAACACTAGATGGAAGAATAACAAAAACAACATAACCATCCACAATAGATTTCCAAACATCAAACCCTAGGGACATAATATATGTCCTCATCCTAGCAATCCAAAAATCATAATTAGATAGATTGAACATTGGTGATTTCTTAGTAGAAAAACTACCTTGCACATTCTGACTAGCCATTGTATCTTGGATCAACTTCAAGTTGTTAAGCTTTTACCAAAGGATCTCACTCTGATACTAATTGTTAGAGGTACAATCCACTAAGAGGGGGGTGAATTAGTGGTGAAAAATAATCCAATTCAATTTCCAAACTTTTAAAAATACTTAATCATATAATATAATCTTTCATGAAGCATATAGATCATTCATAGCAATGAATAATGAACATAATACAAGAACACATACTCAACACAAGATCTACATGGGAAACCCTCTTGGGAAATAAAATCCATTCTTAAGTCTAAAAACACATGAACTACTATCCTATAAGATGATCAAAAATAAGAGAATGGTCAATTCCTTCTGATCAGGAACCTTTGATCAGGTCTTTCTGACCTACAACCTTAATCGAGTCCTTCTAATCAAAGGTCTTTAGTGAAACCCTATTTCATAAGGAGCAACAACCCCTAAGGAAGATCAAGTGCTTTAGACCCTCCTAAGAATAACACTTAAATATTAAAATTGATGTCTTCAATAACTAATGATGGACCTCTTTATTATCTGAAAACTTCATAAACTATCTATCTCAAATAGGCCTCTCACATAGGCAAGTCACAAACTCTTTCTTTCTTCACTTAAACTATCCCCATCTGCACACTCAAACCTATTTGCATATCCATAAACTACAATATCACTATCCTGACATTAGAAACATGACCTATAGGTCATACACATAGTCAACCAAATATTTTAAAATTAAATCCACTAATAATCACACTACCTATCCTTCACTCCACACACACAAGCCTCTCTCTAATATCTCACTTACAAGTCTAGAACCCAACAGATTTGGTTCTATTATATATAGAGAAATCATGAATTATCAATTCCATAATAATATTTGTTAGCCACAATACATGCCTTCACCCTTAAGGCATCTCATATGGGTCAACTTAAGCATTGTCCTCTTTCAAAATAGGCCTAAGTCACTTTTAGGTCTTATGGAGACCCATTCACCCTTTTGATACATCTTTGAGAAAATTAAGAACACAAAACCATATTAAAATATGTAGGTCCACTCTCCATGTCCCCTAAGACATTCTCAAATGATCACAGTCACCTTAGATTACCTCTGTGTATGCTCAAATAACTCAAATAGAGACCTTATACATAAGAACACCATTACTGAACATACAGTCAACTTATTAAGCATTGTTCATACTCAAGATAGATTGATCACACCTATAAAAACTCATAAATCATCCTCATGGAGTCTAAAACTCTCCCTAATATCCAATTCACCATGAAAAAACAAAACATCCACATAATCTTGAATATCCTTCTCGATTCTCATTTGCAGAGCATATATGAAAACATAGTCAACTTTGGAGCTTAATATCTTTTTTTGTACATACTTTCAGATCTTGTAATGCATATTTTTAGATGCACCTTAGAGTCTTATACCACTTTGATTTTTACTACAATAAAAATTTTGACTTATATCAAAATTTATGGTCCAAAAACTAAACACTTCCTTCACAAATTCAAATGCAAATGGTCACAGTAAAATTATGAACACTATGCTCGCATCTCATGTCCTCATTGTTGAGATCAAATACACTATCAATCTTGATCGATATTTAATACATAAGCACCAATGCTCAATCATTAGACCTATATCATTTTGACCACATCTCATGCATCCTTAAAATGTTGACTCCACATGTTCCATCAATATCTATGGATCAACCAGGTCTTTAATGATCAATGCTCACCATTTAATCAGACTATATGAACACCCACTCATTATTAGATCCTTATCTTGTACCTTTGCTCAATTGTTAACCATCACGCACCTATCCTCATCTTATTTCTTCTTGACTTCTTAGACCAAAATGCACCATTGATCTTGCTTAAGATTTAACACTTTCAAAAATGACCAAGTATGGGGACCCTTTCAATATGCCTAAGTAGCCATTTTTGATCCTTAATAACTTATTTTGTGCTTTGACATGGGATCTTAAATTTAGACTAGATAATCTCCTTACATAAGAGAATCTAACCATGTGACACAATGTTATTTAAACCCTCATATGTATGAGATATAACACCATTAAAGTGCCTTCTCAAAACCTTGTCATAGAGCCAACTATTTTAAAATATGTCTGGGAGACCAACTTTGCTCCTACATAACTTTTTCCACACTTCAGCGTATAATCTCAAATTTAGCATAAATAATCTATGATAAAAATTTAAAAAACCCATATGATCATATTTTATTGACACCTTCACACATGAAATATATAACACCATCAAAATATTCACTCAGCTCTTTCTACCTCATTGTAAAATTGGCTATGGGAAAACAATGAATTATGACTGAGAAGCCAACATTGCACCCTCATATCTTTGACTGTACTTTAATGCATGACTTAATATTTGGAACATAAAAACTAGGTATAAATGTGATCATAACCATATGAAAAACTCCCCTTGACTCATTTCTACATGGAAATGGTTATGTCATCAAATTGCCAGCTTAGATTTTCTACCATTGGACCCAAAGTGTCTAGATGAAAACTATGATCAACTAGATGAATTCCACTTATGCACACAAGCTCTCTCAGTAAAAATAAAATATTAGGGACCTATTTCACATTCTCCAATCACCATACTCATTCCTAAACATCTCTAAACATGCCAATACTGAAGATCAACCAAGCCAACATAAAGCACACTAGAACAAGCACTTTGCACACTTTGTCATTATTACTTGAGCTATCAAAGCACTTCATCCACTCACTATGACACCTCTATGAAATCACCATGAAATAACTAAAAAATATCCAACAACTAGGTTTAGGGGTTTTGCTATGTCCTAATTTATTATAATCTATATAGCTAATTGAGTGATTGGTTGTATGGGGCACTCAATTAAAAATTAAAGAACCATAAATTAGATTAGGTAGTCGTAATTATGTTTAGAAGGCTTGATATTCCATAATTTCATACCTCGTATAACTAATCAAATGATTTTTTAAATGTATCAATCAATTAGGGAATATTGAATTAAAAAATACATTAATTTATCATAATTAGGTTTAGTGGGCTTGATAAGCCCTAATTGAAGGACTATGTAACCAAATTGAGTGATTGGTTGAATGTGGCACTTAGTTAGGCCATATCAAGTTTTGGATCATAATATTTTGTATAAATCAAGTAAATTTAAATATGGAAACATATTAATCTTTAGGGACACCTCAAAATCAACCCCTAAA
Organism: Torreya grandis; assembly: GCA_037957365.1. Lineage (NCBI taxonomy): Eukaryota > Viridiplantae > Streptophyta > Pinopsida > Cupressales > Taxaceae > Torreya > Torreya grandis. The sequence goes on along the minus strand of JARHVA010000026.1, from coordinate 1,912,031 downwards.
TATGTTACATCCTAATTTACTTACTAAACTTGATTTGCTTATTAAAAAACTATTAATGGGGTTAATGTTGTTTAGTTACGATTGTAGCAAACTATTTTCATTATGTTGATGTATGGATAGACATTTAATGATTATTTATGTGTGACTCATTACTTTATTTATTAGTTATATGTGAGTTTAATATGCATGTGGATTATGCGCATTCAGTATTATTGTGCTATATCAACATTTTTATTGATTATCATTGTTATGGGTTAACTACCATTTGCATTTGTGAAATGGATATAGGAGAAATTATAATCTATAGACATATATAGAAGGAGATTATCATCAGTGAGAATGGTGTAGACTAATATTTTGGATGTGTAGATATTCAACAAAGAACCCAACACACACCATTTAGTACAAATAAATGCATGATTGCTTTAATTTTAGTTATGTTTAATTAATTTGTGATTGGTCATGATTGATTTGGTTTTGATTCATTTTTTGATGTTATTCAATTTTAATTATAGTTGTTACTATTTGCCAAATTAATGATGTGTTTCCATTATATAGTATGATAGTGGTAAAAAAAAATAGATGGACATAGCTTTGAATTACATAACCCATACATGCATGCACCTGAAAGCATTCAATATAAAAGTATTATTAGAACATATATATACATGGAAAATAAATAAATTGCATAGTTGATCATATAAAAAAATGATTTATTAAATGTTACCTAACCTAGATCTAAGTCAAAGTAACTAAGGTGGTACTTAGGGTGGGATAGTTTTTAATACCTGATGGTTAACAAGGTATGAAGCCTTGATTGTTTAAATGTTCAAAGTGGATAGGCATTCAAGTTTTATTAAAACATAATTATTATTTTTATTTGACATAATATGATGTCAACCCTAATCTTTAAAGTCATCATTTGGTTTGGTTTTTTGGGTTTAATTGAACCATGCACAACTTGGGATAGATAGGATTTGATTTTGAGTTAGAGTAAATATAGAGGAGATTGTGTTGTTCAGTAGTCAATTTGTGAGTTGTTGGAATCATGGAGGGAATTTTTGGTGTTATGGTGAGTCATTCTAAGAGAAATAATGATGGATAAGGGTTCGTCATGAAATTAGGGGTTCTGATGGCATGTAGATGAATTTGAAAACATAAAAGGAGGAATGGAGTCTTTAAAAAGGCATAGAGAGGTCGAGGGTCAACAAAGAAGAAGGAAAAAAGAAGGAACTTTTACATGCAGACCAAAAGGAGAAAGAATACTTAGAGTGTACTAAGAGGTAGGGTTTGTTTTGGGTTCACTTTGAAATTATGTATTTAGGTTATACTATCAATAGATGAAATGTGTATGGGGTTTATAAAAATGGTTGTATTATATTTTTAAAACCCTTGTATGAATCAAGGATTTGACCTTATGGGAGGAGAAATCCCCCCACAGAATAAAATCAATTAATTTATTAGACTATAAATTGAGTATGGAAGATTAAGGATTACTATTGAAAATAAAATACTTGTGTATGTTTTCACATGGATGTGTATGGCTTGTTTGGTTTAGTCAATGGTTTGATTAAAATATAAACTAAGTGTGGAAGATTACGGATTACTGTTGAAAATAAAATCCTTGTGTTTATTCACATGATTATGTGTGTTATTATGTGTGTTAGTTAAATGGTTGACTGTTATTAAAATGGCTTGGAAACATTATTTTCATAGGGTTTGAAACTGGATTTTTTTGATGTTCAATATATGACTGCATTGTTACTTAGCTCATTTATATATATTGAAATGGTTGTGTATTCATTTATCCATATAGATTGGTATATTGGTTTAAATTTTGGGTTTCATTGGATTTTGTTTGGCTATGTGTTCATTTCATTTTAATTTAAAAATGGCTATAAGTTGTTATTTGACTTATCTTAGATTAGTGAGGCAACTAGTTATGAGCTGACTATGTATAAATGTTGTGAGTTGACTATATATAAAATATTATGTTTGATTGTGTTTTACTATTTTACCAACACCTAAGTATGATGTTTTTATGAGATTGTCGGTCAACTATATATATAGGGATTATTGGTGGACTATGTGTTAATTTAGTTGATTACATGTATAGTAGGATGCAGATTATATTGTATGGATTATACCAAGTATTACATTGTTGTATGGTTGTGGGTTTAATATACATAAAATAAAAGTCAATATAAACCATAGGTTTATTTTGTATAACACACTGAGTTTGTTGTTTTATGTTTATATATGGAATTGTTATTATTTATGTAGTTGTGATGATATATATATAATGGTGTGATTGAGTATTATTAAATTATTATAGGTTCTGGGGTTTTGAACAAACACATATATACATAGACAAGTATAAAGTTAGGGATATAAATATTAGTCAGTTTGTTTCCTTATGTTAATTAGTTGTGTGTATTATGGTTAGAGGAATGATTGAGTTATGTTTGACAAATTGTATTAAACGTACAAACTAGACTAAGTTTTAAAATTTGAAAAATGTTTTAAGTTGAACTATTTTAGATTCAAAAATGTTTAATTTGGGGGTTAAACTTGTATTGAATTATTTCAATAAGTCGATGTGCCTTATGGTACACAACAGAATATTTCATATTTTATGTTTGTATTTTAATGCATTTAGTTTGAGTTTTCAGTGTTATGTGTTGTTAATGTGATTATATGTTAGTTTTAAATAGATTTATATCTCTTACGTTTGAATGTTAGGATACGATAATAAACTCGAAACATGTGTGTGTGTGTGTGTGTGTGTGTGTGTGTGTGTGTGTGTGTGTGTGTGTGTGTGTGTGTGTGTGTGTGTGTGTGTGTGTGTGTGTAATTTTGGATTATACATAAAGATGATATTATATTTTTTATGAATATTTCACACACACACACATATGTATGACCATTTATATGTATATAGAAAGCCATTAGGAAATCAATGGCTAAGGACTTTAAATATATGAATATAAGTGGACATACTTAATATATATGTGTATGCAGATAATTTGGTATGTAATTTGATGTTTGTTTATAATGAATGAATGTATTCATATACAAACTAGGATATATATTATTAATTTATAATATGTTTAATTAGTTATTAATTATGAGTAAAATGATTAATTGCTTCTAGAACAAATAAATCTTGTATTTATTATTTGTTGATTAGCTTAGGATTTATTGTGAAATTATTGAATTGTATTAGTTTGATTATAATACTTGTGAACAAGGGGTGTTTGTATGAAATTGGTAAATTCTTAAATATTATGAAGATTGTTAGAAAACAATTATATTTTTAATATTTCCTTATTGGAAAAAGGACTTTGGGTTGTATTGAAACATAAAAAATATTTAGTAGATATTAAGTTTTGATTTTTTTAACATGTTATTATATCAAGTTATTTTTTGTATTTAATTACTGTAGTCTTAATACTAAATCTATATAATAAATCCATAGAAATATTGTATATGTATTAGTTAGTAAATTTGGTATTAATGACACTGAGGATTATTGTCATGAGAAGGTTCTCATGCTTTTATTTAGAGTCATTAATTTATGTATTAAATGAAAGTTGATTGTGTGTATAGATATGATTGATCTATGAGATCATTAAACCATATTAAATATTTAGCCAAAGTAATGTTTATAATTAAACATTATCATTTTACCTATTTGATTAATATGCATGTATACGTGATATCATGTTAAAACAAAAAAAAATTATGATATGTTACATGTATTAAAAATATTAAAACACATGGGTTTTAGTTGACTTCTCAATCTTGCACCATTATCATCTACTCATCCATGAAGGGAGGGGCATTCTCTAGTTGGGAAATTATGCAGAAGATCTATGGTTTGTGGTTGGTGTAGAAAAGCACCCTGATGATGCTCTCCCTCTCCTCTAATAATCAGTCGATATATAGTTTTACTCATGATTACATTTTATATACATATGATAAGGTTGTGTATACTCATTAGTTTCATGGAATAATGTATTTTTTAATATTCACTCTAATGTAATAACTTTTTATTATTTTACTTGATAACAATAGTTGGTTGATTTTATTGTATAACATTATTGTATAAAGTTTTAATAGTTGGCTGAGTTATTAATCAACAAATATACTTTTGTGATGAATTAAATCTGTAATTTTGTTGAATGTGTTAATTTGATCATTATCTAAATGAATCATAATTATTTTATTATTTAAGATGAATTTAGTTAAAGATAAATTAATTTATCTTATTTGGGAATAATTTGGTTAGATTATTAAATTAAAGTTTTTTAAAAATTATCATTTTTCAAGTTAAACCCAGTGGGGTTGTAACATTGTGGTGTCAGAGTTGAGGATCAAACTCTAGGGTTTAATGAGTCTTCTAATGTATTTGTATTTTCCTATTAATCATAATGTATAATGGTGCATGGTAGACTTGAAGGTGAGGGTACTTCAAACACTACCCCTCTAGTAGATCTAAACCAATTTGCCACAGATCAAGCTACAAAGTTAGATCATATTCTCACAGCCATGAATGAAAATAAGGACCAAATCATGGCCCTAGAGAAGGAAGTGCATGGGCATGTTGAGGAAGATAATTAGGAAGAGCTTGAAGAGCATCTTGTTCAATAATAATTTCAATAAAAGGCTTAGTAAGAGTGTAGGCATAATGAGGTTCCATAATATGGAAGGGCTCATGTAGCTACAGAACTTGCATGAGACATGAAGAAATTTAATCCTCTTAAGTTTGATGGAACTTTTTTAGGGGATGGTGTTGAATATTGGTTAATAGAAATAAAAAATTAATTTGAGATTTGTAATTACTCAAAAGTCATTAAGGTAGTTTGGGAAGCATATTAGCTTGTTAGAGAAGCAAAAATGTGGTGGAAAAATAAGAAGTTTAAGATAAACCTCAACTATTCTACCACCAACTAAGAGCAATTATTGGTTTTGTTCAAATCATGAAAGTTTTCATGGTTGTATTTTGACCAGAAGTTGATAGATTTTTAGAATCTGAAGCAGGGAGATCCTTTAGTTAATGAATATTGGGAATAATTCACAAAGCTCCTAAAATATGTTCCTCAATATTAGGTAGATGAAAGGTTTCACATTTGAAATTTAATTATGGAATTAAAACACCAAATTGGATATGAGGTAGATGTACATGGGCCATCTATGATGGATTAGGTATTTGAGAAGGTAGCTAAATAGGAGTCAAAACTTAAGTCTCTTTCTTAGGTCAAAGAGAAGTTCAAGAATAAGTTTTAAGGTTTCAAACCCACTCTTAAGAAGAACTAGAAAAATAATGGAAATTCAAATAATTAGTTTTGGAATTAGAATGCTAAGTTCAGTAACTTCACGAGTAGCAAGAAAATAAAAGGTGGATTTAAGCCTAGTTTCAATGGGAACTAGTTGTTGGAAAGGAAAGGACCACCTGATAGATGTTTCATCTATGGAGGTAATCACTATGGTATGGAATGTACTCAAGGAAAGTCTAAGGGTAAAGCTAAGGGTATTACGTAGAAAGGAAATCTTCAATAGAGAATCCATGCGACTATTAACAATCAACTTATTTTCAAGTCTCACCTATTGAGGTTGCAGGAAATCTTTTTTGGTCAACTTATTTCCATTTTGATTGATAATGGATCTATAGACTTTTTTATTTATCCATGAATTCTTTCTAAGTTATCTATGAAATTTGGTTCAATGGTAAATGCATGGTCATTACAATATGGGAATGAATCCAAGGTCAAAGTCAATAGGTTTTTAGTGTTCAGTGGAATCTGAGATTGAATTACTTGAATTCACTACAATAGTATATATTTATGTAGTTAAACTAGGGTCATATGATGTAACCCTAGGGTTGAATTAGATTGTTATCTTAATAAGGTAGAATGTTAGGATGATTTTGGAAATCAGAATTAGATTCAAGGTGAGAAAAGAGAGCTGAAACTTAGTCATATTTTCATAATTTACCTTAAAAAATCTCATAATAAATTATGCCAAACATTTATTATTAAAATAAATGAAATGGAAGAATATAAGGAATCATCCATTAATGATTACCCTTCTCTTAAGAACTTTCAAGATGTGGTTTTATAGGAATTATTGGGATTACCACCCAAGTAGGAATTCAATTTCTTAATTGACATAATACCTAGTTTAAAATTGTAATCAAAACACACTTTATATGATAATGATTAAAATTATGGTTGATTTAAAATCTCAACTACAAGATTTTTTATCTAAAGGGTTGATTCAACCTAGTGTTTCACCATGGGGTGCACCATTTATGTTCATCAAGAAGAAGGATAGTACTCTTTGTCTGTGTATTGATTATAGGATGTTGAACAAAGTGACAATTAAGAATAGGTATGTATTTCCTTACATTGATGATATCTTTGATCAAATGTGTGGCATGACATTTTTTATAATATAAATCTTTGAGTTGGATATCACCATTTGAGGATTTGAGAAGAGGATATTCCCAAAATAGCATTCAAAACTTAGAATGGGAACTATGAATTTACAATGTTGCCTTTCAGGTTAACAAATTCTTTAGCAACATTTATGAATATCATGAATGTTAAGCACGAGATATACTGAGAGGGGGGGTGAACTAGTATATCATATATCTTATAAAAATTTCCCTTAATCAAATTCCACTTAACCAAGCATTCAAGATATGCAATAAAACTGAAACAATAAACACCACACAAGATAGAGAGAGACACCAAATATAATGTGGAAACCCAATATGGTAAAATCCATGGAGAAAAATCTCAAGTATATGAATGAGCACTAACTCAAACAATATTTTCAAGCACCAACTTGCAGGAGCACCAACCCCTTTGCTAAGCACCAACACATCAACTATTCATGAGAACCAACCCACAGGAGCACCAACCCCTTTGTTGAGCACCAACACAGCAAAAATTCATGATCACCAACCCACAGTAGCACCAACCCATTTATTGAGCACCAACACAGAAATAATTCATGAGCACCAACCCATAGAAGCACCAACCCCTTTGTTGATCACCAACACAACAATAATTCATGAGCACCAACCCATAGGAGCACCAACCCCTTTGCTGAGCACCAACATAGCAACAATTCATGAGCACCAACCCCTTTTTTGAGCACCAACATAGCAATAATTAATGAGCACCAACCCATAGGAGCACCAACCCCTTTTGTGTATACCACACAACTATCTCTCAATGTCGTTATCTCAACAAATGATAGTTCATTACAATATCTCTTTACTCTCTCACACCTTTGCTCTTATAAGCTAGATATAACAAATACAAGTCATATTCATCTCTCATAAATGCTCTTCTAAGCTAGATATATCTATCTCAAATCAAACTCTCTCAATCATATTACAATTGGCTTCTCAAGCCTTTATTTATAGCTTTCCAAATGACCTTTGGCCTTCCCCCTTTGTGACCCTTCAATCCTCATAGGAATTGGTGCCAAACTTGTATGACACTTCATATCCTTGCCTTCAAAAATTCATGTGGTGACCCTTCATGATCAAAAGTGTCCTTCCTTCTTTTGTCTTTACCTTGGTGACTTTACGTATTCCTCAAAGTGTCCCTTCATGAGAAATTGTGCCCTTCTTCTTTTGTCTTCACTTGGTGACTCTTGGAATTCCCCAAGATGACTCTTCATGGGAAAATGCATCCCATCCTCCTTTTGTCTTTACCCCGTGACTCTTTGACTTCTCCATGGGCCCTTCTTTTGTCTCATATGCAACCAAAAATATATTCGTTAATATTAAATAAATATTAACACACATTAGCCAAGATATATCTATTACAAACATCATTAAATGCAATGGGGCCTTTATCACCAATAATGCTAGACCTTTGACATCAATGACTATATTTCCAACAATGAACAATGTGTTGATGAATTATCTAGATCACTTTGAGTTAGTTTTTCTAGATTATATCTTCATTCATTTTAAGAATGAAGAAGAACATCTACAACATTTGGTTTGGTTTTATAGCATTTTTAGAAGCACAAACTTTATGGTAAGCTATCTAAATGTGTGTTTTTAAGAATAATGTGGAATACTTAGGACACATTATCTTTGTAGATGGAATTTTAGTTGATCTAGTGAAGATAGGAGTTATAATGGAGTGGCCAACACCTAAAAATGTGCATGAGGTAAGAAGTTTTATGGGATTAGTAGGGTTTACAATAAATTTATTCTATTTTTTTTTTAAATAGATAACCCAATTACCTCTCTTCAATGGAAGAACTAGAGTTTTGTTTCGTTAAAAAAGTACAAAAACTCCTTTCAAGAGTTAAAAATGAGGTTTACTTTAGCACCTATGCTAAGATTTTCTAATCCTAATGGTCATTTCTTAGTAATCACTGATGCATTTGGGGATGGTCTTAGAGGAGTTATTATGCAATATGGTTCAATTGTAGCATATGAGTCCAAGAAGCTTAAACCATATGAGGCAAATTATGCCCCACATGATCTAGAACTTTCTATAATAGTGCATGCTTTACAAATTTAGAGGTATTATCTATTGTAAAAACCATTTGAGCTCAAGACTAACAACTTCAGGCTCATATATATCTTCACCCAACTAAACCTGAATGCTATAATTTTGATATTAGCTATATCAAGGGCAAGGAAAATAGAGTTGTTGATGCCCTAAGTCAAAGAAGGTATAAATTACCTACTTTTAGGAGTACCTTTCATGATCAAGTTGTTAAATTCTCCCATAGAGATAAATTCTATGACCAAGTTAAGAAAGCTTTGTCAAAGGATGCTCAGAACCCTAAGTTTAAAGGAGTCAAGTTGGAGAATAATGGTCTTTTGAAGTACAATGGTAGAATGTATGTACTGGATAGAGATAATTTGAGGAGCATGGTGTCAAAGGAATTGAAAAATGACCCTTATTCAGGTAATCCTAGATTGAATAAGTTCATGGCTAAGTTAAAACCTCTTTATTTATAGAAAGGAATTAAAAGGGATGCAACAGATTTTATGTTTCATTGTTTAGAGTGTTAGCATGTGAAGGATGAACATGTGTATTTAGTAGGATTGGTGTATCCTCATGATATATTGGAATGGAAGTGATAGGTAATTAGTATGGACTTTGTCCAAGGTTTGTTGTTATCATAAAACCAACATACCATGATCTTGGTGGTAATTAATAAACTAAGGTAGCTCACTTCATACTAGGCAATTTGATTGATGATGCACCAATGCCTATGAAAAGATTCATAAAATAGGTGTACCAATTATATGGTTTTTTAGAGAAGATCATTTTTTATCGAGATCTGAGGATGACATCTAAGTTTTGGTTGACTCTAAATTTAGATTTGGACACACAAGTGAATTTTAGTATTGAATATCATTCAAAAATAGATGGAGAAATAGAGAGAGTAAACCAAGTTCTAAAAGATATTTTTAGCATGTATTACATGGATCAACATTACAAATGGGAAGATTATCTTACACTAGTATAATTTTTTCATAATAAATCTTACCAATCATATTTAAATATGGCTCCATTTGAAGAATTTTATAGAAGGAGGTGTCAAACACCAATCAGTTAGGACAAGCTTGAGGAAAGGGTAGTCTTTAGTCTTGAAATGCTTATAGAAATGGAGGAGTAGGTCAAGTCAATCAGACAAAGGTTGGTTGAAGCCAATGATAGAAAAAAAAGCTATGCTACTATGAGAAGGATAATAAAATAGTTTTCTATTGGTGATAAAGTATTTATGAGGGTTAAGCCTCAGAAGAGTTTGATTAAGTTTGGTAAATCAATGAATCTTTCACCATAATATGTGGGACCCTTTGAGGTCTTTGAAGTGATCAATCTTATTGTGTATAGGGTTGCCTTACCACCAGATTTAGCTCTCTTACATAATGTTTTTCATGTTTTTTATCTTAAAAAGTATGTATTTGATCCTTTTCATGTATTGAATTAGAATGCTTTATAGGTTCTAGATTCAAGGGTGGTCACAGTAGAACTAGCCAGAATAATTAACATTCCAAATTTAGTTTATGTAATAGGAAAGTGTCACAGTGCAAGGTCCAGTGGGACAAATATTTTGAAGATAGTGCCACTTGGGAGGACTATGATGAATTCTATAAGATATTTCCATATTTACTTATTTAGAGAATTTAATATTGTTATTTGATTTGCTACTATGTGTTATTTGATTTCAGAACTTTGGTTTGAAATAAATGTCATCAGGATGATGACCAATTTTAGGGGGGAAGGATGTGACATTTAAATTTCCTCACTAAAGTTGATTTACTTATTAAACATATATTAAAGGGTTAATATTATTTAATTATTATTTCAGAAAACTATTTTTATTATGTTTATGTATGGACAAACATATAATGATTATTTGTATGTGACTCATTACTTGATTATTACATGTACATGAGTTTCATATGCATGTGTATTATGCTTGGTTAGTACTATTATGTTTTAACAACATTTTTATTGATTAGCATTATTACAGGATAACTACCATTTACATTTGTGAGGTGGATGTAGGAGAAAGTCCACTCGTCAGAGAAGTATGAAAGGAAAGTATCATCAGAGAGGATGTTGTAGATGAATACATTAGAGGTGTAGATATTTGACAAAGAACCCAACACACACCATGTAGTACAAATATATGCATGATTACTTTAATTATAGTTATGTTTAATTATTTTGTGTTTGGTCATGATTGATTTGGTTTTGATTCATGTTTTGATGTTATTTAGTGTTAATTGTAGTTGTTACTGTTTGCCAAGATTATGATGTGTTTCCATTATATAGTATGACAATTGTATATTTGTTTTTAGATGATTATAATTTTGAATTACATAACCCATATAGCATGTACCTATAAGCATTCAATAAAAAACTATTGCTAGAACATATATGTATGTGGCAAAGAAATAAATTGCATTATTGATTATATAAAAAAATGATTTTATTAAACCTTACCTAACCTAGACCTAAGTGGAAGTAACTAAGGTGGTACTTAGGGTGGCATAGTTTTTATACCTAATGGTTAAATAGGTATGAAGCCTTGATTGTTTAAATGTTTAAAGTGGATAGGCATTTGAGTTTGATTAAAACATAATTATTATGTTTATTTGACATAATATGATTTTAGCCATAATATTGAAAGTCATCATTTAGTTTGGTTTGTTTTTGTTTATTCAAACCATATAAAAATTAGGATGGATAGGGTTTGACTGCAAGTTGAAGGAAATATAGAGGAGATTGTTTTATTCGGAGGTCAATTTGTGAGTTGTTGGAAGCATGTCAAGAATTTATGGTGTTATAGTGATTTATTCTTGGATAAATAATGAGGGAGAAGGATTCAAAATGAAATTAGGGGTTTGAATGGCATATAGATGAATTTGAAAACATAAAAGAAGGAATGGAATTTTTAAAAAGGCATAGAGAGGCCAAGGGTTAATAAAAAAGAAGAAGGAAAAGGAACAAACTTTTACAAATAGACCAAAAGGAGAAAGACTACTTCAAGGGTACTAAGAGGTAGGGTTTGTTTTGGGTTCACTCTAAAATTTTGTATTCGGGTTATACTATAAATAGATGAAATGTGTATGGGTATTATAAAAATGGTTATCTTATAATTTTTATAACCCTTGTATGAATCAAGGATTCAACCATGTGGGAGGAAGAATCCCCTCATAGAATCAAATAAATGATTTTATTCGAGTATAAACTAAATATGGAAGATTAGGGGTTACTATTAAAAATAATATCTTTATGTGTTTATTCACATGGCTGTGTATGGATTATTTGATTTATTTTCATTTTTGTGTGTGTTATTCCATGTATTACTTAAATGACTAAATGTTATTAAAATGGCTTGGAAACATTGTTTTGATAGGGTTTGAAACTAGTTATTTTTTATGGTCAATATATGATTGCATTTTTACTTAGCTCATTTATATATATTGAAATGGATGTGTATTAATTTATCCATACGGATTGGGATATTATCTTAAATTTTGGGTTTTATTGGATTTTGTTTGGCTGTGTATTCATTTTGATTCAACCTAGAAATGGCTAGAAGTTTGTATTCGATTTAGCTTAAATTAGTGAGTTGATTAGTTATGATCAGAATGTGTATAATTGTTGTGAGTCGACTATGTATAAAATATTATTTTGAATATGTATTACTATTTTGCCAACACTTGTGTATGATGTTTCTATGAGACTATTGGTCAACTATGTATATAGGGATTATTGATGGATTATGTGTTAATTTAATTGATTACATAGATAATAGGATAAAAATTATTTTTTATGGATTATACACAAGTGGTACATTGTTATATGGTCACAGGGTTGATATACCTAAAATGAGATTCAATATAAACCATAGGTTCAATTTGTATAAAACAATTGAATTTGTTTTTTAAAGTTTATATATGGAATTGTTATTGTTTGTGTAGTTGTGATGCTTTTATGTTGATATATACACACACACACACACACACACACACACACACACACACACACACACACACACAAAAAAAAAATTGACATCCCTTATGGTACATAACAGAATATTTCATATTTTGTGTTTGTCTTTTAATTAATTCAATTTGGGTTTTAAATGATGTCTGTTGTTAATGTGATTATATGTTAGTTTTAAATTGAGTTATGTTTCTTGAGTTGGGATCTTAGGATATGAGAATTAAATCAAAACATATATAAATATGTATATATGTAATTATGGATTATACATAAAGATGATATTATATTCTTTATGAATAGTCCATAAAAACACATATACATATATTTAATTAACACTTGCAAATTACACACACATACACACATATGACCATTTATATGTATATATCATGTCATTAAGAAATCAATGTCTAAGGATTTTAAATATATGAATGTGTTAATTTGATCATTATCTAGATGAATCATAATTAGTTTATTATGTAAAATGCATTTAGTTAAAGATCAATTATGTTATCTTATTTTGGAATAATTTGATTAAATTATTAAAGTAAAGTTTTAAAAAATTACCATTTTTTGAGTTAAACCTAGTGGAGTTCTAACAAAAGACAAACATAAGTTCACAAATAAATTCTAGGTTATGGATAAGAATACAATGAACACAAGATAAGGAAGTTATAACATGTATTTGGTATAGTGGGAAGCACTAAAACAATAATAAAACACATGGTTTTTAGAATGTGACATTAAAAATATTTATATGAATAAATGTCTAGAATATAATTAGGCAAATTGTAGGAGTTGAGTTGTTTTCAACCAGAAGAGAATGATGTAGTGACCTATCTTCCAGAGAACATAACATTTGACTCATTAACCTGATTGAAATATTGTTTGTGCCAAAATGAATATAGAGGAAATAATAATTCATCCATATCTTTATTCACAAGTTAGGGACAATTCTAAAAAAATTGGAGAGCCATATGAGATCATCTAAGGGTCTAAAATTGCATTCCATTATTTTTAATCATGCTAAAAATAGTAGAAATTGGACAATTTTTTTACTAGATGTGAACATGGTTTGAAACTCATAAGACATTATGAATTTATTATTTATAACATATATTTTAAATTTTAGATCCATAAAAACTTTCATGTAAATGTTAATAAGAAATTTAAGAACTTATATTTATAGCAGGGACAACTAACTCTAAATAGCTTATTATTTTTTATAGATTTTTTAATTTTGCATGTCAACTCTAATTTTGAGTTGACATTTATTTTTAAAAATTATGTAATAATTTGAATCATTCAAGGTAAAATAATGTATATTATGGTTTCACTAAATTTTGAGTATTGTGCCTATTGATAATTTTTTACTTTATTAGTCTTTGGATTAATTAATGTAGATCTATACAAGAAAGTGTTATAGCAAGGTAAATGTTGAGATCATTAAGTGAAAAATGGATATATATTGTGAAACAAATTGAATATTATAAGGACATGAATGTTATTAATGTTTATGAGTTGGTTGTTTCTCTCTTATCCCATGAAGATAAGATGAGACTATATGTAGGAGATAAAGAATAATCACTTGAAACAAAGGCAAGGGTTTCATATATTAAAGAATAAAAAAAAAATCAAAATCAAGTGAGTTAAAAAAATACATATTCAAAAGGAAAATTTGAAGCTAACTTCATAGGTAAACTTAGCAAAAAATGTTTTACTTATCATTACTATAAAAATCTAGGACACCTTATAAAATATTGCAATATATTGATAGTGATAGCTAAGAACCAAGGTAAAAAAGAGAGTGACAATAAGGATTTACAATATGAAAAAGTGAGGTTAAATATCACTCAAATTATTATCTCACATGTAATGTGGGAATAGAGGGATCAAATAAGTTATTAATTTAGATTGCTTAAATCACATGATGAGACAAAAATATGGTTTCATCATGTTAGATGACTCTTTCAAAATTCAAATGAAATTGGGAGAGGGAAAATCTATCCAAACTAAAGAAAAAAGAAGAAAGAAAATCACCACAATTCAAGGTAAGGTTGAAATAAAGGATGTTTATTTTTATCTAAATCTAAGTCATAATCTTATTAATGTTAGTCAATTAGTAGAAAAGTGTTTCAAACTTCCTTTTGAAGATGGTGTTAATTCTATTTCTGATTAGAAAATTATAAATAGATTGAGTATAAAATCATATATGAAAAATAATAGGATGTTTTTATTGAATATATTTATGATGAAAGAATGTACTTGTTTCTCCACCATTGATGATGTTAACATGTTTTGGAATTCAATATATGGTCATTTCAATTTTAAGATCCTACATATTCTTGACACAAAAGGTATGGTAAGAAGTCTTCAAAATATATATTTTAAGAATGATAATGCATGAAAATCATGTATTTTTAAGAAAAATCATAGGGAGTCTTTCACTATCAAAAAATGGAGAGAAATAATAGCTTTGTAAGTGTTTCATTCATACTTATGTTGACCAATGTCATGCATAAGTGTTGGTAATACTTTATAGTTCATTTCCTTCATAAATGATTCTACAAGGTTTAATTGGGTTTTTTTTTTTGTTACAAAAGAGTGTAGCCTTTTCATATTTTAAAATTTTCAAAGATTTAGTTAAAAATTAATTTTTACATTCTATCAAGTCCTTAAAAATAGATAGAGGAGGTGTATTTTTTTCTAACAAGTTTCATGATTTTTGTGCTTCACGTGGAATGAAAAGGAAACTAATAACTCCTTACATACTCAAATAGAATGGTGTAACTAAAATAAATAATAGATCCATCATGGAATTATCAAGGAATATTTCATAAAATAAACACTTTGAAATTTTTTTTTAGATTGAAGCAAGGAAAATAATATTCTAGATCGTTAATAGAAGTAATACAATGGAAATCAAAGACAAGACACCTTATGAAGATTTTTATGGCATAAATCTAGTTGTTTTTATCTAAATGTATTTGGTTATTTATATTTTGTAATGTTCTAGATGAGAAGATATATATATATATATATATATATATATATATATATATATATATATATATATATATATATATATATATATATTATTCCTCATATTTTCATAGGTTATAATGATGAAAACAAATCATACAAGTATTATAATCATGGTAGTAAATGCATAATTATTTCTAGGGATTGTAATTTTATTTTATTTTTTAAATGAGGTGTATGTTGATTCTAATCATGTAGATACATAGGTAATAATTTAATTGGGGTAACATCTTGAATTTTATTTGTATGGCTTACATAGTCGTACACATTTTTCTATTTCAACAAGAAATAGTACCATCTCTTCACAAGAGACTAGTCACCATCTTCATCAACTCCAAGTAAGAAAAAATGTTTGTTGAATCCACATCCAATAAATAAAATGTTATATTATAATTATGAGAGGATAATCACAAGTCTTTAAAATTAGGAAGTTAATTTATTTTATGATGCTCATGATTAAAATATTATGTTTGCATTATCATTTTTGGCTAGTGTGCCTATAAGTTATGCACAAACTACTCAAAAGAAAGATTGGGTTAATGTTATAAAAATAGAGATGGATTAAATTGATGGGAATTATTTCATCCTAAATTAAATAAACATTTCATTAGAACCAATTTGTTATACAATAATATATTTAATTGTGATGGTATTGTTAACAAGCTAAAAATTATATTAGTTACAAAAGATTTGCATAAATATATGGGGTTGACTATGAAGAAACCTATGAAATTGTGGTACATCGAGATAATATAAGACTAATTTTTATTTTAGTTTCTCATAAAATATGTATAATCTATAAAATGGATATCAAAATTACATTCCTAAATAGAGTGATTGAAGAATAAATATATGTGGGATAGCCACAAGGTTTTGAGGTAAAGGGTAGAAATTTTTGGGTATATAAATTGATGAAAGCTCTTTATGGTTTTAATAAATATGATATAACTAGGTACTTAATAATTTATATATGGTTATTGGATGAAGTGTTTTTAATAAGTCAAAATGAACCAACTATTTACATACAAGCATTGGGTTTTATGTGTTATGTTTATCTCTATGTAGATGACTTGATTTTTACAGGTAGCTTTATTAAGATATTGAATATATTTAAGGAATTTATGAAATAATAGTTTGAGATGATTGATCTTGGAATTATGAATTACTTTATTGGCATGAAATTCCATGATAATAAAGATGGTGTATTCATTTTTTAATCTAAATATTTCCAATATATATTAAAGAAGTACGACCATCATGATTCTAAACCAATGTAAACTCTGATTTAAAATGGATAAAGTATAATGAGAGAGGACTTAATTCCTTTAAATGATGAAAATAATTTTAAAATCATGGTGGGAGGTGTGATGTATCTCACTATGAAAAGACAATATAAGTTATGAGGGTTCAATAGTTTCTAGATTTATGGGAAAACCATCACTCAAACATTTTCAAGAAATAAAAATAATTTTATGATATATAAGAGGGAATTTATTCATAGTATTAATTTCAGATTATAAAGTTCATTATTTCTAATTGGATATATATTTTTATATTGGCGGGGGCAGGAGGGGGCGAGGGGGGGAAGGGGAGTGGGGGGTGTCTTGATGATAGGAAGTCAACTTCAAGTTATTATTGCACATTAGGAAATGGGTCGATTTCTTGGTAATCAAAAAAACAAGCTATAGTTGTATTATCATATAATAAATATAAATATTAAAAATATAAACCAAATTTCACACAATATTATGTTTAATAATACTTTTTTTTTCAAAGAGGCTCAACTTGAGCCAACATAATTTTTTGTGATAAAAATGGGGCAACATAATTATCCAAGAATCCATTATTACATGCTAGAACCAAACATATTGAACTACAACAACACTTTTTCAATGATTATTTGATGATTTAAGGTCAATTTTATTTTATGTTCACCAAGAATTTGGTGAATAATATTCATGCAAGACTTAAGGAAATGCTAAGAATATATCTTCTTTCCCTCAAATGGGGGAATGTCAAGTATCATACCAATGTTGACACTTTTTTACTTGATAAGGTAAACCCAGGTTTTACAAGGACCTAAAACCATGAAAATGAGATATAAAAGTTTAAATAGGCCCTTCACAATTGAACGAGCAAAAAAAAAGCTATAGACTAGAGTGAAATAAAACTAAAAATAGAAAAAACTAGATTATGTGGAGGGACCCTCTTGGGTATCTTCAGTAGTAGAACTATCCTTTACCAAAATGTTGGTTTTATCTTTTGAAACCTTGGCTCAAGTGCAATTCCTTGGACCTTCAATGGTTTCTCCAAGAAAAATCATCTTGGGACGCTTCCTGACTTTCACCTGTAAGGGGGTTTGCTTTGGGGAAAAACTTGAGGGAACCTAGGGGGATTTCAGGACCTTGGAGGATTTGAAAGCAGGGAATTGGGGAGGGGGCTAGGTAGAATGCATAAAAGATTTAATAGTAGCCTATGCACTTGATGAAGCTCATTCTATTCTTGTATTAACTTTGCCAAGTTGAATCCCACCTGTTGAACCTTTGCATTGAAATATTCCAACATTTGTTTATTTTTCTCAAATTCCTCTATTATAATGGCCTTACCCTTCTAATCTAAGGTTATGGGAGACCCAATTTAGATGATTTTAGGCTTTAAAATGGACAAAAAATTAAGTGGTCGGTCATCAGGTCAGGATTTGGATAAGCTATTTTAGGGAGAGTGTTTTAAAAGAGGGTGGAATCCCTCTATAAGATTCTCCTCTGGGGAGTACTCCTTGGAGGAAGATCCTTCTCGGGGAACCTTTCAACCTAGAAGGGTCTAGCCATGTTTTACAGGAAGGATAAGGTCTTGATGGAGAATGGGGTTAGTGTCATTAACCTGATGGAGCAGGATAGTGTCTTCCAAAGATTTGAGAAGGCAATAGGGGCGGTTAATTTTAAAACCAATGAAATGATTAAGTAACAGGAAATGGTGTGAGAAAATAAGGGTACACTTACCTTCTAGAGTCATGTACCTCATGACCTAAAGTTAGATGTCAGTCAAGTAATGAGGTATGTCAGCGTGAGGAAAGTATTTTTTCTCAATTTGCACAAAGTAATTAGTTTGAAAGAAACCTTGTAGGTATTTCTATTTCTTGGACTGGTCTTTGAAATCTTTAGCACCATTGTAGGACATACCCATGGTATCACCAATAAACTCCTTAGAGATGTTTATGGAAATACCCTACATAGTGACCTTTTTTGTCCATGTAAATATGAAATATTAGACCATCATGGCATTGTGCTCAATAATACACTCCATAAAATATGTAAGTTCCCCTTCTTAAGTTTTTTCTAGACCTTCTATTCTCAAACCTATTTATAATAAGTTGGCTCTAAATGATCTCTATCATCTCCCATGGTTATATCAAGTGTAGGAATGGAGGGAGAAATCCAAGAGTTCTAGATATGATCTAAATAACTAGGGCTTGAATAATGTAGAACACCCACCAAAACAACATTAACATAATTGCATCCCCTTACCTCAAAATTAATGTAGATTTATAGGATCATGATTAGACCAATTGAGTTGAGGGATTGCACGTGCAAGGAGATGATGATTTTAAGTTGCATATGTACCTTCCATATGAATGACATTATTGCCTTAGGGGGGATGTTTCCTTCATCATAATAGTTAGTTAAAAGTTATAGATCCACTCTAGTGTTGGCGAGGAGGTCTTCCACCCCATTTCCTTCCATATAGGTGTGCGTGAGTTAGACTTGAGGTATGGTTTGTAATATGTGCTTCACATCATCAATGAGATCCTTGACAGTGTGTGAAGGAATAGTTTTTCCTTCCAAGGTATTTAAGATGTTGAATGAATCCCCCTGTATTATGATTATGCTCTATTTGAGACTCTACACTAGTTGAATACCCCAGAGGGCTACTTTGGCTTTAGCTAGATGGTTTGTTTGCTTACCCATGGGACCCATGTAAGCCACCAACATCTCCCCTTTAGAATTTCTTATGATGCCTCCTCTGCCTACAGGGCCCATGTTGCCTTTCGAAGCCCCATGAAAATTTATTTTTACCCACCCCTTAGGGGGGCCTTCTATTTAGTTTGTTTTTGAATTAAGTCTTTTTTGGAAGAAATAATAACTTGTTGTAAGTATTAGTTATTAATAATGAGCTGGGTTGAAAGCGGGGTAGGTTCCTTATCTTTGGGAGGGAAAGCCTTCCAATTTTAAAAAATAGCTTGGCAAAGCTAGGGTAAAATGCTCTTAAGCTGATGTTTTTTATTTCAAAATAGGATGTCATTACAAAGTTTCCATATGTACCAGAATCAGTGAGGGAGGGCGAGGTACCAAAGGAAAGATAAAGAGGGAATGCTCCACAGGGGGTTTCATTGTATAATGAGATCCAAGATGCTATTGGGTTTAACCCAAGTCATGTTGAGGTGATTGAGGAGCCCATTAAATAAGGATAAATTGAGGGGGGATTCCAAAAATAGGTGTTGAGTGGAATCTTCTACACTTTGACAGATCAGGCATCTATTTGGGACAATCAGTCCCCTTTTGGCTAAGATCTCTATAGTTAGAATTTTGTTCTATGCTTCTAGCTAGTAGAAGTTGACCTTGGGGATTAGATGCTTTACCTAAATAAATTCTAATGATCCCAGTTACTATCCAAATTAAGTTCAATGGCATGTACCGAGGACACTAAATATGTATCATTATCTTCTACTCTCCAAACAAAATGGTCCTCTTTATAAATGAAGGGAATATGTATCTGATTTAAAGCCTAGTTGAGGTTATGGATAACTTGTGATTCTTCCAAGGGGAGATCTTTACCGGGTATGACCTTTCAGCACTTAGTTCCTTGATTTCCTAGTAATCCTTGTCCATACCATCCATCCCATGTCTCCTAGGCTAAAAGGGGGTGGGTAATATCCATGCATCTTCCCAAAAATCAATTTTCTCACCATTGCCAATTTTCCATGAGATGCCCTTTTTAAAAAGGTCTTTGCAGCTAGATAGCCTTCTAGAAGGTGGAACCACCAGTGGGACCCTCTTCCCATAGGAAGGCATCCTCTTCCCCTCCTTCCAGATATTTAGCCTTAAGTATTATAGTCTATTCACCATTCTCCTTCATCAGGTGCCAGCCCATTTTAGCCAATAAAGTTTTGTTCATAGTATTTATGCTTCTGAGCCTGAGACCTTTATTAGCTTTGGGAAGGCAACTTTTTTACCAGGAAACCAAATTAAATCTAAATCTTTCTTCAATGCCTCTACATAAAAATTTATTTTGAATTTTCTCAATTTTATAGGCCACATTATATGGCATTTTGAAGATTGACATAAGGTATAGAAGAATGTTATGAATTGAGGCCTCTAGTAGTTGATATTTCCCTGCCTGTATAAAGAGATGACCCTTCTATACCACTAATTTCCTTTGAATACAATCAATCAAGGGATTTTAGAGTTGTGATTTCATTCTCCTAGTAAAGAGGGAGATGCCTAGATGATTATCTGACAAGTTACCCACTTGGTAGTTTAAAATTTTAACAGTTATTCTCTATTGAGAGGGAGGTGTGTTGATAAAGAAGAGGAAACTTTTTCGAAACTTAATGCATTGATTGGACACTTTTTCATAATTTTTAGGGATACATTTGAGACTCTTATCTTCCTTAGTTGAATCATCTCCTAAGATAATAGTGTCATTGGTGAACTATTGGTGAGTGATAGGATCCATATTTTGGGCCATCAAAATCCCCTTTATCAAACCTTGAATGCAGGCATGTCTCAATCTTCTCCCCAAAGTTTATGCTAAGATGATGAAGAGGTATGGGAGAGTGGGTATCCCTATCTTAATCCTTTTGAGGCATGGAAAAAACCTTTAGGGAACCCATTTATAATGATAGAGAACTTAGGAGTGGATATATAATTCCATATGATTTTCCTAGTGTCATGATTTAACCCAAGCTTTTCTAGAATCTACAACAAGAACCACCAAGAAACATGGTCATAGGCCTTTGACATATTCATTTTAAGTAGGATTCCCTATCTAGAATATTTTTTAATAGAGTGAACCACTTCATGACTTATGGAAATGTCATCAGAGATTTGCCTACTAGTAATGAAAGCCCCCTATTTTTCCTTGATGATTGAGTCGAGAAGGGGTTGCATGCACTTGACCAAGATGAAGGAAAAAATATTATAAGTGGTGTTACATAGAATAATGGGCCTAAATTCATAAATTTTATCACCCCCTTATTTTTTTTGGATTAGGAACAAGAAAGTATTGTTGATTTCTTTTAGGATGGATTTAGATTGAAAGAATTCTTTAATCACTTCTTCAACTTCTAGGTGAATAATGTCCTAGAATTTTTGAAAAGAGAGAGGGTGAAAACCATCCAGTCTAGGATCCTTGAGGCAATCCATGAGGAAGATATCACTTTTTATTTCCTCATTAGAAGGAATTTGGATGAGGGAAGCATTATTTGTAGCTATGAAGACCTTATCAAAGTTAGATAAAGTAGAAGAGACCATTGAATTATCTAGCTCACCATCTTCATAGAGAAGATGCTTGAAGAAGTTAATAATGTGTCAGGATATGTCTTCATCATATTTGCTAATGTTTCCATCATCCATTTGTAGCTAGGGGATTCTATTATTACTCCTATGTCTTGAAGTTGAATGGTGGAATAAATTTGTATTCATGCCCCCTTCCTTCAGCCACAAACATCTGGATTTTTATTTCCATTAAGCCTCTTTTTTTGCTTCCAGATTATGAAAGTGGCATAGGAGGTCTTTTTATTTAGAACCACTTGCTCATTTTAATCCCTTAAAGCACTAATTTCTTTAATAGTCGAGAGTTCCATTCAAAGGCCTTTTTTCTACAGAAATATGTCTCCAAAGACTTCCTTGTTCCATATTTTTAGCTTGTTTTTTAGGAAGTTGAGTTTTTTTTTTAGAATGAACATGGTTGATCTTGAAAAAGGTTCTTCCCACATTATTTCAAGGAATATGTGAAGTTAGGATGATGGGTCCACATAATTTCAAATTTTAAAGGGAAACATTTTGGCTTAGAGAATTTCTTAGCTTCAAAAATCATGGGATTATGGTCAGACCCAATTCTAGGTAGAGAAGAGAGCTTTCTGGAATAAAAAATGTCCCAATTTAAGGAGATCATAAATATATCAAGGTGGACTTGGATCATTTTTTATCCCAATCTTATATTAGACCAAGTATAATGGATTCTATTAAGATCCATGTCTATTAAGCCCATGTTTTTTATGAAGTCATTGAATTCTAGCATGCTATCATTAAGGTCGATGAGGCCACCTTTTTTGTCCCCTAGGGTGAGTGAATTGTTGAAATCACCCATCACTATCCAATTCCAACTATTGCAGTTCTTGTGAAAGTCCTCAAGTGCCTTCCATAAGAGGTTTTTGGTAGATTTGGAGTTTGGTGCATAAACATTGGTGAGAATCCATTTATCCTTGCTTGCAATGTTAGTGAATAATATGGAATTTTGATTTGAGGATTTTAAAAATAGGTCACCTTTTAGAGCATCAAGATTCTAAAAGATATAAAATCATCCCAATGCACCTATGGATTCTAAGATTAGAACATGGGCATTTTTACAAATCCATGCCATGTTAATTTTGAGAGTAGAATCAGACATTTTGGTTTCCTAAATAATCAAAATAAATGGGTTGACCCTTTTTACAGTGTTACAAAGTGTCCTTTATTTATTGGGGTTATTTAAACCCCTAACATTCCAAAAGAGCACTTTCATTTTTTATCTCGTTGGACCTTAAGAGTTTGTTGAGAGCCATTAGAAATATCTTTTATAGTTTCTATGTTTCTAGTTAAGATTCTAAGAGATCTACCAATTGGTTTAGGAGTAACCCTGAGGTTAGCTTTCTTTTTGCCTCTTTTGGATTTAGGACAAATAGCAAGCCATTCACCCTGACAGGGGTCTCAAGAAGGAGATAGGGGTTTAGAGCATTGTCCCACTTCCTTGTCAACCAAGGGGGAAAGAGGGAAGGAGTGAATGGGGTGGTCCTTAGGGGGAGGGGAGAAACCCAAGATAGCAAAGAGGGCATTTTTTTGAGCAAGGGCTTGAATAATCTCCAAATTTGGGGATGAGAGGAGGAGAGAAAGAGGGGGTAGAACTAGGGGATAAGGATAGGGTTCTTAGGGGGAAAAAGAGGGGGGAGAGGTACCATGATGGTAGAACTAGGGAGGAGGAAGGTCCAAGCTAGGGAGAAGGGGGGAATGGGTTGAGAGGGTAGAATGGGGGAGAAATGAGGGGGAAGCTTGCAAAGCAAGGGGGGATAAAATTAGAGGGAGAGAAGAGGGGGGAGGTAGATAAGGAGAGGTAGTAGAGGGGGAAGGAGGAGCACCAAGGAGAGGGGGGTAGAGGGGGCATTCCTAGAATATTGGGAGTACTCAAGGGATTGGAATCGGGTAATGAAAAAAGAGGAGTGAAAGGGTTAGATCATTTTGTACCTTTGAGACCCTCTAAATAAAAATATATTATGGGAGATCGAAAAGAATCTCACAAAATAGGGTTGATCAAGGCAAAATCCCACATAGGTGCAGTAGATATTGTGTTGGTAGTCTTTTTGGAAGTAACTGAAGGAGAAAGTTTGGGATTGCCAGATAGAGGAGTCCTTGGGGGGTCACGGTGGGAGCCAATGCTTAGCGGTCACTCTAAGTGAGAATCCTTCTTCAAGGCATCAACTTTATCTCTGAGCAAGGAGGATTCCTCTAAAACATTTATTTTTTTGGGTAGTCATGTAGCGTGTGACTGGGAACATCACATCTAGGGCAGATAATAGCATTGTTTTCATAAACAATGTTTTGACTCCAGACACCGTACTTATATTTGATCTTAATATCATGGAGAAGGGGCTTATTAGCTAAAATAAAATGTGAACATGAGCAGAAACAAATCTCTGATGAGAGAGAGTGGCTAGGTTAATTTTGATGGGTTAACCTAGGGCTCTAGCAATTCCAGGATAACTTATGGGTGCCAATATTCTAGTGGGAGCTCAGGTAGAAGAGCCCACATGAGAAGGTCATCCATGGTAGTGGAGTTGAGATTTAAATCAGCCTTTTATCTTCTAACTAAAATGATATCCTTCCCCATGAACAAAGGGCCTTTTGAAAGGTCCCTGATGCAACCTTCTTGGAGAGAGAAATTAGCAAGGAAAAATCCCCTGACTAATGTGATGATCTCTAAGTGACTCTTCAGTTCTCATATTTTTGTGGCCCATTTATTAAAGGCATCTATGTTCAAAAATAACCTGTTAACTCTTGAGAGAATGTATTTGGCAAGCTCCACGTCAGCCTGTTCCACAATGGTGTTTGGGACTAGGATGAAAGTTTCATTTCCACATCAACTAGGAAAATATGATTGCCCAAAGAGACATGTCCCACCAGATCATAACCTTTGACCATGTCAGCCCATGAGGTTTTTCAAAGGCTAGGGTCAAGCAATTTTTGAGCTAAAGAAGATATGTCCAAAAAGTTTGGGGTTGGATCCGACAAATTTGGGCATTTGTCTTGAAGGCCCAAAGGCTGTATCAACTCATGAGAGGAATCATGTGATTCTGTAATAGCGTTGACCATGGGTGTTACACTAATGGATCCATCTTGAGACTAGGCATTATGAATCTGGCCCATCTAAAATTCTCACCTAAACAAAAATTCAAATTGTTGAAGGTCTTTCGCAATGTTCTCCATCAAAATATAGTCATACCAATGTTGAAACTTGATAGTTAATGTTAGATTTAGTTTATTTTATGTTTTTTTAATTTAGGAAGGTTATTTTTTAGTTATGTCATGGATTAATTATTTGGTCAATTTTAGACACTTTATGGGAACTTCATAAATAATAACTAGAAGTGGTAGTTAGAGTACAGTTTATTGAATGTGTACTTAATCAAGCTCAAACACTTATACATTCATCCTCAAGAGGTGGGGAGTAATTTTAAGAGTTTAATTAAATTAAACTTGATTTTATTTTAATCATTTTCATATTTTATAGGTATTTGACGTTCTTAGTTTGACTAGGTTGCATGAGCTACTTACTTGCTAGGAAAGGCTTCATGCATGTTGACTTGTCTTATTAATAAGTGAACCTATATTTATTGAATCTACTTTCAATTATCCTAGATTCTATTTTTAGGAGTCCATTTTTAGAATAATTCATTTTTAATTAAAGGTCTTAATTTATATTTCATTTTATGGACATAACTTTTCATGCAAGTTATGTTGTAATATGATTTTTTTAGCTTTATTTATAGATAAATAATTGTGAATAAATAAGTTTCACGTAATAGTTTTTATTGGAGAACATTTTTTAATATTTTTAGCTATCATATTTATATCTGGTTTTCACAAAGGAAAAATGGCAAGCATATGCATTCTAATTTGAAGTTATCCAATACATTTTATGTCATCAATCACCTTATGCCAATATTAGATTAACAACTAGTAATTCTAGGATATATTGGATGATATACAGCTTCAATTTCAAATTAAATCAAAGCTAATTTGCACTCCATCAATCAATTCAAAACCTTCAAAAATGTGGTTTCCACAATGAAACTACATAAAATGGTGTTTAGAAATTTTTAATGAAACTTTATATGCCATTGATTTGAAATTTTCATGCCTTCATCTCCTCAAATATTGTGATCATAGTCATTGCTATGTCACCTAACATAACAAGGCATGGTTAGCTATGTAATTGTATATTTCATCATCATGAATAATTCACAATAATATCACCCAAATTTAAATTCACATAGTCAAGTAATGGTAGGTTAGTTAAATTGACTTATTCATTCACCATTTATTTAAAATTATTTTCATCTTAATAAATCAACCTTGATTTACATATTCCATAATGCATTGAGTTAGGTATATCATACATCAACCAAAGTATTTTATCAACACATTACGCCATCAAAGATGAAATTATTTTCATTCCCATGTATATTTTTTCTTTCATTGTTAAATCACATGCAATAGTGATTGATTATCTAAGTGAATCCTCCCAAGATTATCCCATTAATTTCTCTTCCCAAGATATTGTGGTATAAGTCCTTCATTTGTTGTATATGATAAACAAAACATGGGAAATCTTACACATTTTAATGTTTCCAATTACATCATTAAATAATTTTCCTCTTTAATATTGGGGCTACATGCAATAAGAGACGGCTGAAAAATGTAATCCCGTATAATTCCCTCTTATATTTTTCCCATCTTACAAAATGTTCAATGGAAAAAACCTATAATTTCACTCTAATAGAAGCTTAGATTTATAAATAAATTTGTTTAGGTGTTTTGATTTATTTTATAATATCATTACATAATGGTTCAATCCACACTTCACATCAACTAGTAATATATCCATAGTGATTATAATTTTTTTATTTACAACCATATATTCTTTATGACATAGCTCTTAGTTCTTAATTTATCTCTAAATAAAATCAAGCATATGCATTAAGTTATTCCAATACTGTTAAAAGGAATAAATGAAATAAAAATAACATTTATAACTCTAAAAAATACCAAATATAAGTATATCATCATATGAGTAGTCTCTTCTACGCATAGTCAAGTATGCCTAGTATTTAGAATTGAGCATCTTGTACGATCAAGTATAAAGTAACAAATCATTCTTAAACATTATCAAATAACTCATCAAGAATATCATTGATTCATTTTAGAGGAGTTTAATTATCCATTATCAATTGTATAAATGATATTTATATCCACCAACAACTTCCATCGCGTTTCCTCTTAGCTTATTTTAGTCACTAAATTGAATTAATGATTACTAAAAAATGAGTCAATTATAGTTAATTAATCAACATCTAAGGAAAGTGAGAGTTTATATTCCAATACAATTTTAATTTAATATCTCAAATTGCAATCAAGAGAGCATTTATAGATTTATTTTTTAAGCACACTGTGTCCAAGATTTCCCATTCTCACATAATAAATATTGTTATGAAAAATTCTCACACAAGTTCCCTTATTCTCATAAATAGCCTTCTACAATACTGAAATGTCTTCCACATCATCTTGTATATCTTTAAAAAAAATAATTTTAGTTGTATACATACATATATACATGTGTATGTGCACACGCGTGCATGCATGCACGTGTGTGTGTGCATGTATACACACATATATACAAGCACACACATAAACACAAAATTATGGCCATTATATATATCACATCATTCAATGTGATAACAAAATTTCTTATGCAATCATATTTCATGTGTTCCTCACATATGTTTGCCACCATGGAATTCAAATTTTATCATCCACATATTAATAGTCTCATGGGTCCACAAACTCATGGGATTCACTATGGAGTGGTGATACCACATTTGAGATGACACCATGTTCGATGTGAGAAACATGACCTTATCATGGATATAAAACCCAAATTGAATTTTAATATAATGTATAACACATTTGTTGCATTCACAACAATTCATAAAATCCACAAATAATGTCTTTGCATTATATCTAAGAGACATGGCAAATCCGCTATCCAGATGTCTACCACTAACTAACCCCTACATATTTCAAAATAAATGAATGAATATTTACAAACCAATGGGTATGTGCTCTCAAATATTACCCTAAAGCCTATCATGTGTTTGTGGGGCCCTAATATGCTGACACATGTCATAATAAATCATTGTCTCAGACATGAAAAAATCCAAAGCTAACGATCCTTATTCCAAATAAATCTAATGTTACATTGACAAAGGAAGTTGGCGGATCAACCCTCTCCATATGGATACCATTTTAGCTCCAAGGTATATGGCATACTACATGTCCCCTTACCCACTAATAACTTATCACATGAACACCTGTCCATAGTTTGTTATGGACTTGAATTCAAATTATCCATAATTTAAGGTTTAATGATGTCAACACTTCAATAGAAGAGGCTAGGTTCCAACTTATGCAAGGCCAAGTTGTGTCTTTGATATGAGTGCCATATTGCCTCATCATGGGATACTTATAACCAAAATGACCCAAGAAGTTCTAATTCATAAAGCCACTTTGGATTAATCTAAATGCTTAGATATCTACCATGTGATAGGATCATGGATGGAGGGTCACAATATGATAAAAACCTAAGTCAAGTATATATGACAACATAATTAAATAAATAATGCTTTCATGAATTCAAGGCTAATTAATATTCCATTTTACGCCATTTTAAATAAAGTGATGGTCTCGTCCATAATTTCCTTGCCCATGATCTTATGTGAATAGGGATAAATGCGAGTGGTTGGGATGGTCAAACTTGTCATCATCATGACTTCATGTGATCAAATACTCCATAGAGTTATGAAGACTAATATAAAATGGAATGAGTGGTACATTGTAATTTAATTATGATATTGTGACAAATAGCATGATTATAATGACACATTTATTGGCGACCAAAATATTTCCCACAAAACCTAAAATAAATGCAAAGAAAATAATTCCAAATCCAATCATAGTGTAGAAAATTAATAAGAAGATAAGGAAGCTCAAAATGACATTAAAATCAAAGTAATTAATGTCTTCCTCAATTCAACCAAGTAAATTAGGACATCAAATTCTATGAACTAGCATTTATATCTCACAAATTAGGTTTATATATATATATATATATATATATATATATATATATATATATATATATATATATATATATATAACTAAAGAAATTCATCAGCTTGTAAATTTATACAAGATCATTAACAATGTTTGTGTATATAAGGACCACTATGAATATTGATATATAATAAATTTACATGGGTTATGATACAATCAATACTAAATTTTTCTAAGGTTATACCAATGAATTGTAAATTTTATTCAAATAATCAATGTTTAAGATGATAAAATCAAAGATCAAAAGTAAAGGCCTAAATATAGAAGTCCATGTCATTATCTATTTTAGACATAAAATTTTCACATGTAAAAACATGTATATGCCTTGATAACAAAAGTTTCAGATTTAAGAACAAGGATATTGTGATTTATCTTTGGGAGCTTCCCTTTATTGAAGCTAGGCTACCTTACATTCATTAGTCATAGGGTTTAGTTCTATCTAGTGACCTCATCTCAAAAACCTCAAAGGGATTAGTCTATCATATTTATAACTAAAGAAATGCATTAGCTTGTAAATTTATACAAGATTATTAACAATGTTTGTGTATATAAGGACCACTATAAATATTGATATATAATAAATTTACATGGGTTATGATACAATCAATACTAATTTTTTCTAAGGTTATACCAATGAATTGCAAATTGTATTCAAATAATCAATGTTTAAGATGATGAAATCAAAGATCAAAAGTAAAGGCCTAAATATAGAAGTCCATGTCATTATCTATTTTAGACATAAAATTTTCACATGTAAGAACATGTATATGCCTTGATAACAAAAGTTTCAGATTTAAGAACAAGGATATTGTGATTTATCTTTGGGAGCTTCCCTTTATTGAAGCTAGGCTACCTTACATTCATTAGTCATAGGGTTTAGTTCTATCTAGTGATCTCATCTTAAAAACCTCAAAGGGATTAGTCTATCATATTTATAACTAAATAAATTCATCAGCTTGTAAATTTATACAAGATTATTAACAATGTTTGTGTATATAAGGACCACTATAAATATTGATATATAATAAATTTACATGGGTTATGATACAATCAATACTAAATTTTTCTAAGGTTATACCAATGAATTTCAAATTTTATTCAAATAATCAATGGTTAAGATGATGAAATCAAAGATCAAAAGTAAAGGCCTAAATATAGAAGTCCATGACATTATCTATTTTAGACATAAAATTTTCACATGTAAGAACATGTATATGCCTTGATAACAAAAGTTTCAGATTTAAGAACAAGGATATTGTGATTTATCTTTGGGAACTTCCCTTTATTGAAGCTAGGCTACCTTACATTCATTAGTCATAGGGTTTAGTTCTATCTAGTGACCTCATCTCAAAAACCTCAAAGGGATTAGTCTATCATATTTAAACATAAGGAATAAAAATTATATAAAGGGAATTGAAATTTTATTTTTGGTTAATTTATTCTTTATATAATTGTAATGGAGCTCACAATGCTCATTTCTCAAGGAAGAGGAAAAGTATTATCTTATTTCCCAAAATAATGGTATAAGAGATGTTAAACTCTTTCAATACTTTTCACCCTTTTCATTATTTATAAATAAATAGGAAAAAATATTAATCACTATGACCTTATAATTATAATTTAAAATTTACTTAATCTAATATAAGCATTTCATACATCACAAACAATGTAGTGAAATAAATGAAACATAATAAATCTCAAACCATAATTTGTCACTATTCAATTTCCTAGATCTGATGTCTCACTAGCAACATTATATTTTCAAATGAAAATGAAGTGAATATTTAAGATTTAAACATGTGCACCTAATTATTAAAGCTTTCTTGCTTGTCATATAAAAATAATAAAATAATATACCTGGATAATGAGAGGATTTTGTGATATGCACCCCCAGACACTCTCGCAGTGTTTGGAAATAATTCATAAAGTGAAACTGAGGAATCCTATGAATACTCTACACACACACACCAAAAAAAAAATTAATGTCAACTCAAAAATCTACACACAAACTACTACCACATCCTTAACTCATTCACTCAGTATTTTAATCCAACTTAATCAGTGAGCTTAAATCAGGAAATGGTCACATAAGGGTAAACAGTAAATAAAAATTGATTCAAATTGAAAAGTTGCAAGGAAAATATAAAATAAAATCAACAAAATGGATGTCAGAAGAATCAGCAAAGATAAATCCACAAGTGGCATGAAGCCATAATAAAATATTCAAATGTTGTAAAAATGTCACATAAAATAGGGTCCTTAAACCCATAACTTCTCGAGATCTAAATGTTATCAATAGAATTTAATCACATGTATAATAAATAGGGTTGTTTAATGTGGATAAATATAACCCCACATGATTTAAATAACCTCCAATCACACCATTATGGGACTTAATCACCTATCCCACACCCTAATGGAGGCCTCTAGCTATGTATAAATATAAGACAATGGGAACAAAGAAACTAATGAACACAAAGTTCAATTCTTATTATTCTTATAACTCACTTAAATAAATCATAAAGGATGAAAAATATAAAATAATCAAAGAGAAAATTAATTTAAAATAGACAAGATAGGGCAACCATTGTCTAAAAATGTAATTAATCACATTAGAAAGTTTCCAAAATTAAAAATGATTCATAGATCATTGAAATGAGGCACACCCTTTCAAAAAATGGGAAAATGCATAAAAAGTAAACTTATAAAATAAGGGAAATGATGAATGTATAATAATCATCAAATCATCAGCCTAAATAACTACCTTAAATAGATTAGAAAATAGATGAACAATAATAAAAATAATTACATTGACAAATTTATGATATTTTTCTTGATCTTACACAATCCATTATAATTTTACTATATTCCCATCATATTAACTCATAGCCCAAACTCTCTTCATTTTATTTTTAAAACCCCAACCAATTATTCCTAATCTAAACAAGCCAATATCATGTGACCTTACCATCCAAACTAATTAAACAACTAATTGGTTGGTCATTTAAATTCATAAACCCTTTCTTACCAAGATTCCTCTCTCTTATTTAATTATTGTACTCTCAGCAAATCCCTAGCTACCATTGATTACTACAACCAAAATCTATCAATTTCTCAAGTCATATTGAGTGAGGAATGTTGATCCCTGTATTATTATAAATTGAGGATTTATTGTGGACATTTCTTTCTTTTTTTCATGTAATTACTGAAAACTAACTGGTTGATTGTGGTGACTTACTACAATCTCTTTTTGTTTTTAATTGTTCATAGTCTACTTTTATATTTAATGTTTATAGGCCATTGTGATCTCCTCTTGATTTGGATTGTGACCTCCATAGTCTTTGGTCACTACTCTATTTAATATTGTCTATATATTTTATATTTTCACAAATATTTTATTAACGTCTAGGTTACTGCATATTAGATTCCCTTGACTTTATTTTGTTTACTATTTTTGTATTATGTGAATGTCACTTCTTTTTTTTTTTATTGATGAATATTTTTATATTGTAACTGCACTTGTTTGTCATGGCTATGATTTAGGTCATGGCCATGTGTCACTTTATATTACATGGCTTTTACTTTTTTTTTATTTTGTTTATATTATGTTACTATCACTTTATTTTTAATCGTTATTGAATTATTTTCCATCATCACTATGACTATGTGGCTTATAGTTATCTCATTGATGATCAGGTTTTTATTTATACTTATAGTGCCTTTTATTTCTACCACTTATACTCAAGTGGCCACATAACACCTTTGTATTACTCATGATCATGTGAAGGATAATCTACATTAAAAAATAATGTGTCCATTTGTAAGTATACCCATAGTGAATCCCATGAGACCGTGGACCCATAAAAATACTAATGATAAATTTTGGATTCCACAGCGACCACTATTTATGTAGAACATAGTAAATTTGATCATGTAAGAATATTGTGATCATTTTTTTTTTTTTTTTTTTTTTTTTTGTGAGAGTGAAAGAGAGAGACAGAGACAGAGACTACCTCGAATATTTTAGGTATTGAAATAGTCTCCATGGACTTTATGATAACTGTAAACCTTTGATAGATTAATGAATTATTATTGTGAAAATAATATTTAAGTTTGGGATTAAATAAACTAAGATTTTAATTGAGAACTCAATCCAATTTAGTGTTATATATATAAGGGGGTACCTCAAATATTTTAGGTATTGAAATAGCCTCCATGGTATTTATGATAACTATAAACCTTTGACTAATTAATGAATTATTATTGTGAAAATAATATTTAAGTTTGGGATTAAATAAAATAAGATTGTAATTGAGAACTCAATCCAATTTAGTATTTTATATATGAATTCCAAGAGGGATAAGTTTACAGGTTTTCCTTTTAAGTTTTCAAGTGTTTTGAATTTGATGTTCAAAAGCCATAATCTATACCCATTGTGGATGTTTTTTATTGGATCTCC
Source organism: Torreya grandis (assembly GCA_037957365.1). NCBI lineage: Eukaryota > Viridiplantae > Streptophyta > Pinopsida > Cupressales > Taxaceae > Torreya > Torreya grandis. The sequence goes on along the minus strand of JARHVA010000026.1, from coordinate 1,878,315 downwards.
TTCTTATGTTACATAAACTCATCTCATCATATGTGTATAATAAGATTGGAAAACATTTGGAAACCTCTATATCTTGTACATAAATTAAACTTGTGACAATACCTTTATGGTGTGAAGAGATATAAATAAAACCTTGATAATTAAATTCTTATTAATGATTATCACAATTTATTTTCCCATGACCCAATATAAAACAATCAAAAGTACATAAAACCAAGGACGATCCCGATCATGTTAAATATCATAATTAACCGATCCAACTGTGATTAATACTTATACATGACCTAAATAAAGATTAGTCTAAAGAAGGAATTATAGTGAAGTTCACTCTAAAAAAATAATTAAATGCTAATTTAAAGTTGTATTGAATTAATTTAGAGAAAATATAATAAAATCTCAAAATCTCATAAGAGAGGTTTACCTTATGATTTATTTATTTATTAATCCAAATCTATTGTTATCTTATTGACTTATTTTGATAATATGATTTGTTGAAACAATCTATTAAAATATGATTTGAAATATATTAAGGAAATTAATTATTATAAATATTATTATACATATAATATTTTATTTATATAATTGTAACATAAAATACTTATATAATGTTATTATTATTTTTATTAAATCAATTTCTTATTATTTGATCGTTTTAAAATTTATGAAATGATGGATGAACCTTTTAATTTTAAAAAATAAATAGAATTTAATTATAAAATTAATATTAATTAAAAAAAATTGTATAAACAAAAACATATAGTTAGAAGTTAATAATATTGATTTAAGATGAACATCATATTTTAGAGTTATTGTATAATGTGTATTTTTATGGAAGCCCAAAATGAAATTTTAATTTCAACATGTTATTGTGCGATATGAAATGTAGAAGAATGTTCAAACTTAGATGCCACTCATATTTTTTCTATACTTTCTTAAAAATTAGGTCATTTTATTTAATTTATATAAATTATATTTTATTTGATATATTGGAACACTTGTTAATTGTGTGACTTTTATATTTCATTATTATCACAATACAACTTTATTAAAGAGGAATTATATTCATATTGTAGAAGTTTACTCGAACAATGGTTTGAATCATTTTTATAATTAAAATAATAAAATCTTGTTTACACAATTAAAAAAAAATGAATATTTTTTCAATAAAATCTATTCATACAATGATTTGAATCATTATCATAATTAAAAAATATATAATCTGATGAGCACAATTAGAAAAAATGGAACATTTTTCCAATTTTCTTAAGAACTCAACTTCAACTTTTCATCCTCCAATATGGTCAGGTGGAGTCAACAATAATATTTTTATATAGTTGACCCTTGAAATTGGGTATCAGCTTAAGGAGGTTGTAAATAAAGAATGAAATTTTGTTTTCATTTACAAAAATGTGCAATTACTTGGTATCCTAATTAACCAATCTAAGAAGTAGTGTTTTGGGATGTTAAATTATTTTCTTCCCAATATAAGATTTGACGACAATAAGATGTGTTGTTGATTAGTCGAATGAAAGGAAAAAGCATAGAAAATGAGGTTGATTATTCATTGTGTAAATATTTTTTCCATCCCTCACATTGCTGAAGAAACAAACTTTGGATTTAATTATTTTATTACATGTTTAGGTAGCAATACACATTTTAACCTTCTTGCCCTACGAATTGCTACAGTCGAGCTTCATCAACGCCATTACATGCTCTCAATGGTCGTGTATACTTTCCATATTTATTCTTCCCATGGAATCACCGTAAAATCCATTTTTCTCAAATTTTCTACACACATTTAATAGTAGTTTTATCTATTATTTCAGGTGTTTTTTCTTCCACAATTTTCGTGTACAAAAAATGCTGCAGCTTTGTCTGGTTGATACTTTTTATTATCTTATGTATTTTTATTTTACAATTTGGTGGCTACTTTATTGCCAAAATATTAAATGCAGTTCAAGTTTTATTTCCATATGGTTTTTATCCTTAACTATATGAAGTGCAGATATTACCAGTTTAATAAAGAAGTTTTGTACTTACTACATTTTACAACAGACATCAAGATTATTTTCCATAGTATTATTTTCTTGTTGAATGTGGATTTGCATAATTTGGAGGGAGAGTGGGTATTAAATACTTTGTTAATGATGAACAATGTGTTTATGATTGTTCAATTGCCCACAACACTGCACCTCAAGTTCACCATCTTATTAGTTGCAGCTCAGATTCACCATCTTATTAGTAGTTTTGGATATGGAGCTTGTTTAAAACTTTAGATCAATTGAGTATAACTTTTTGAAGCACCAGAGAATGAGTTTATTAGTCCCGAAGGGAGGGACTACTGTCTTCAATTTGTTATAACTAGTTATTAATCTCTACTCTGAGGACCAATCATAGTTTATAATTTTTTTGTGTAAAAAGTATGCCAGCAATTTATTTAAATAAACTGCAAGATTGTTAAGGAAGGTAATATAATAATATTATTCACTGCTTGTTGATTGGTTAAATGATTTAGATGTTATTACTGCCTTTGCATCATTCTAGGCAATCAAACCGTGGAGAATGTGTAGTCATAATTAAAAAATTAAATGTTGTCAGCCTCTGACCTTCCCAGTGGCCCCCTTGCTCTCAGTTGTCTCGTGATTGTGTGTCTAAATGAAATCATAGCATGGCCTCAATTCGTAAAGGTCTGGATTTGTCATAAAACAAGAAAAGTGACTGCAGAGCTCTTCAGCATGATTAAATCATATCATGCCTCGAGGAAGGCCTCATCTCCCTGTATGCCCATCCACACCGCCAACATGACATCGCCCTTTGCCTTCCCTTCTAGTCTATACCAATGCAGACCCAGGGGATATATGGGGGTGCTCGTTTCACAACCTCCTACAAATCAAATGACACCAGGGCTAGTGTAACATTGTTGGACAAAGTGTCATCTCTCAAAGAAGCAGTTGCAAAAGCCCTTCAAACTACGAAGATAGAAGCTACTGAAAAGCGCTTAAGATCTTGTTGCCTTCCAAGAAGCGAGAATGCCTTCCTTGAAAATCCATTCTAATAAGTGGTCTTTGTCTATATTTTTCTATTGCTATATTAGCTTCTTTATTTTGACACGGATTCTTTGTCTTATGTTTTTTGCAGTGAGCAGCTAGCAAGGAGGGACGAGCAGCGGCAGAGTATTCTATGGTTTTTTATATTTCTAATGTTGATGATCTCTACTAACTTTGCCTCTTACTTGTGCTTCTACCGAACCACGACAAATCCAGATTAAATTTGGCAAAGATACCATACTAGAATTATCTGTTATATTATTTTTGCAAATCATACACTCTGTGCTCAGACGACCCAACTAGACAAATTCTTTTTTTTAAAGTTATTATTATTAACAACACATTACAAAATCAGCCTGTACAAGTTGAAAGGTTAAAAAAAAGACCATCGAGGGCCTAAATTTGATGGTCTACACTGCCTATCATTTTTAATAAAGATAATGATTATATATTCAATGATCCCCTCAAAAACTACAAGAATTCATAATAGAACACACATATTTTTTACAGTTTTTGACTGTCTGCCTAAAATTTTACATCTCAAAAACACTAATACGGGTATACCGAAATCAGATTTAAACCTTGGGGCCAGCAATAATATTCATATTCCTCATAAAACTCATATAACTTTTGTTTCTCTTCAAATATAATGAAGGCGGCCATGGCTTTTTGAACTGATTAGAATATATGAATGATAAATAACATCTTATATAAATTCATGTTCTTTACTTCATAGATTTTTTAGTGGAATATTCTGCTAAATTAAAATATATTTATAGTAAAAGATGTCTAATTTAAATGTTCTTGATTTTTTTATAAAATTATCGATATTAATTTTTAATATTGTTTGTTATGGAATATCATAATTATTGTTAGATTTTTTTGTTTTTTTTAATATATATTTTTTATTGTGGTTTGTTGGGTTGCAGGGTCGATCTTCTGGTTTCCAATAAATCTTGTTGCTGGACGTGGTCATATTCACCAATTCTTAAAAATAAAATAAAAAAATTCCCTTAGTAGAATATATGGCTGGTTTTGCAGCCGTGTTAATGATTTTACTTTATTATTCCAGGTTGGATAGGAAACCTGTAAAATCAACGACAACTACAAGAAATGGGGATCAACATGGCAGCCCCTGTCAGACAACCAATGAGAAAATGATGGCATCCCAGCAGTCATCACCTTTATGCTTTTTTTTCACCATGCATGCAGCGATTAGTATTAGCAATGGTCACTTAAAGTTCCATGCGCATGTCTATAGAAATTGTTTTTTTTGGATCTTATATTTGTTTAAGTTTGTCCTCCATTTTTACGTAAAATAAAACATTTGACATGTTTTCAAGAGCATGACAGGACTAGAGATCAAAACACTATTAAAATCTAACTGTTCAATTTTCTCTTTCTACTTTCCACAAGAACTTGACACTCTACACTCTTATTTTATATCACTACGGTTCCCAATCTCCATGCTAAAATATACTAGGTCTTAAGCCTTTTTTTTAAAGTTTATCCATCCTGCAAACTTATTTTTACACTTGATCTTCAAGAGTTGCAATGAGGTAAGGTAATTGGTATTTATTTTAGGGATCATTTAGGGCATACCAAATAGCATAGGGAGCTAATTACTTTGAAAGTGCATTGGATACGTCTCTTTTCGAGTGGACTATCGATTGGTATGGTATATAGATTTAAATCTATACTAAACACCGTACGAGTACCCAAAATTATTTAGTGTGTCGAAGTAGGTGCCTAGTAATAAGCTCCATCATACCAGCCTACAACAATACAATAGCATATGACACTGAATAAAATCAAGCATACGAAACTACGGAGGCTCTCAAATGGTCAATTCACTTGTTTAGTTTTGCATATCTATCCTAGTATGGCTTTCATTGCACTTAAATGATCACATATATCTCTTGTGCATTGAGGGAATCTATTTATTTTTTATTTTTTTATTTTTTTTTTAATTCTATTGTTTAATATTTTTAAAATATTTTAAAGTTAAATATTTTAGAAAAAATTAAAAAATTAAAAATTCTAAAAATAATATATCTGTTAAAAATTAAAATATATATATATATATATTTCGAAATTTAAAATTATTTTTAAAATGTTTTTATCTTATTTTCTTATATATTTTATTTATTTTAATATAAATATATAGCATATTTCAGTTTCAATACACAATATTTTTTATGAGGTATGTGAGTGTGATACAAAGTATAGTATTACATAGCTTTTTTATGTTAGTCTTCTTTTATTATCAAACAACTTTGATAAATTGTAGGCATATATTTGTTCTCTATGAACACTTTAAATATTTTACCTATACACAACCTCTGTACCATTGATATGTTATTTACTAATAATAACATTCATACTTATGATTAATGTAAATTAATTTTATTTGGATTATGTTTCTTTTCAAAATTATTACTTTACTACATGATATATTAGGACTTGTTTGTTTATTGTGTGTGGCATTTGGCATTGTTTATGTAATATATACATGTTTTTTTTATGGCATCATCATGTCATTTGAGTGTGACTTTTGGCCTTGTGTGTTTATGTGACATTCTCATGTATCTTGTATGTGTCTCTTGCATCTTATGTGTGATATTCTATACAAATTGTGTTGTATTTTATGACATTACTTGTATGTCATTACTTGTTTACATCAAATTACAAATTATGTATAAACACTTGGGTTTGTATATCCTTTACTTTAATAAATTCACCTCATTTCATCAATAAAATAAAATGGAAAAAAATGTAATCACTAAAAATAAATCATTAAGAGTTTAACAATGTTTAATCTTGACAATGTATAAATTATAATCTCTATGAGAGCATTCACTATTCTATTCATTGTCTTAAAACTACTTAGAACCTGATTCAAACATCCATGTTCTACTTATAGACTCTTCTTATCCATATCATAGTAGTGTTTGTCCTTTTTGGACAAGATTGCACTAGGAAGTGTTGGTCCCACTATAGCCTTGTCCATCACGCTCCAATAGTAACTTTTTAAATCTGAAACATTTCATTTTATCCTTCCCACACATTTAACAAGTTTGGTTAATGGAAATATTCAAAAACTTCCTCTACATTAGCACATCAAGGCCTCTGCAAATACATATAAAAATCACTTGGCATTTCTACTACACATTGATCAAAACAACACTATTATCTCCAATTCAAATTCTAAAGCATTCTAACTAACATAGATCACATATAAAATTGTTTTATTGTAGGTCAAGGGTACTCATTATCAATCATTCAAATATATATATATATATATATATATATATATATATATATATATATATATATATATATATATATATATATATTCACACACTTACCTTAGGAGGGATAACTAAATTAGCTCGAGGCTCATTTGGGCTATGTAGACAACATTCATATTGCACAAATTTGTTTAGGATAGCTCATATATTACCCTTCCCTGATTCTTCTTTTTGTATTTGATTTCAATTGTATTTATTGTAAAAATTTTAGGGTTTAATTTTTTCAGATATTCCATGCATCAAATTGGCATACATAGTCAAATAGTAAACCCTCCAAGATAGTTGTAGGTGTCTAAATCATAAAATTAGTCGCACATTCAATTAGAATGTGATCGAAGTCAACAGACAAGGCCACAATGCATCCCTATCCTCCTAGTGTGGCCTTATCCCAACATAGTTTAAATTTATATTTTTGGATGCAACATAGTTCATATGTATTTGAAATCAATTTCCATTCACATTCAGCCTGCACAATCAACAATAAATTAGTTTGAGCTAGGTTTGCATATCTCTTTGTCAATTACTATTTTTATCTCTTTTTTAATTCAATAAATTTTACATTTCACTTTCGAATATGTATATTTATGTAGATTTAAATCAATTTTCAATAGTTTATTTTTTTGAGATTTTCTTTTTTAAATTAGAAGCAACATTAAACACTAGAGTATTAACAAATATCTTCTAGTTTAAACAATAAAAATAAAGTTTGACGAAAAATAATCATAGCTTGGTGAAGACTATTCTTAATATTTTGAAAACTCTTGGTGGAATCTATCCTATTAATAAATAAATCCAAAAATATGTATATCCATTTTGTATGTGATTCATAAAAACATTAATTTCTATTATTTGGTTCTCCCACCATTTATTTTTTTGACTCTTTAGTTCATAAATGGAATTCTTGGTGTGGCATCCCCTAAGAAGACTGAGAGGTGGAACCTTCATAAAATCTAAAATTAAATCCTTAAATGTCAAGACTAATTTTATATTTATTTAATGTTCTAAATGTTGTAAAAAAATGAAATTTTTACAAATTTTTCACCTCTTAAACTCTCCCACAAAAATAATAAATTTTATATTCTATCCATATTAATTATAATTAAAATATTGTTTGCAATCATTATATCTATTCCCCTATATTTTCTGAGTCATGGACATCAAAAATCATATATTTATTAGGTTGGATGCTATTTGTGTCTTCACTATTTACTATAAGCTTAATTGTTGATCGAATAGTGGGAACACCTTCTAAAAACATCTAATCTGATTGTGGGAGGGGATTTCAAGATGTGACGTGAGCATAATCTCCCAAAAAAATCTCCTACTAATAGATCTTATGCATATCAATAAAAGGAGCATATTTTATTAGATTTAAATTTTCTTTCTCATGAACTCTTATTATTTTTTAAGTTTTTTCCTTGTAATATCAATGATGCTCTGAAGCTTTTCTCCTAACTGACATCATATACATTATATCGAGGCTATGAGGGACCTCTTGAAATTTTTATTTTTTTAAAAAAAATTAACTCGAAGGTGTCTTATGACTTTTAAACTTGTGAACTATGAATTTTTTATGTTTTTTTTTTTTTTTTTTCCTCTCTTTTACAAAATATATTTTATAGGTTAATGGTTAGTTAGGCTTATTTTTAATTTAACGGTGTGAGTTGTTCCTTATTATTGATGTTGTGATTTATCTTTTAAAATGTATTATGCACAAGAATTTTAATATCGAAGGAAGTGGAGGATGGCTGCGGGCAGTGGGAAGGTGGGCGACGGGCCGGGAGAGGGTTCCGGCGGTCTGGGCCAGGCGCAGGACAAGGCTCCTCAGGGGAAGGAGCCGTTTTATGCAAGTGAACGCCCCAGATTCGTTAAAGTCAATGGATGCCTGCCGAGGAGTCTAGAAAGGCCCGTTTTAGTGATTCAACCAGAAACTGTCAGGGAGGACGTGGAGTATATGGCTGCCCACACCCTGATATGCAAGTTTTTGGGTATTCGGATCTCTCAGGCTGCGCCGAAAGCATGGATGTGCCGTACCTGGCAGGTGGAGGGAGATTTAGAGGTTATGCTGGCTGGGAACAGTTATTTTCTTGTGAATTTCTCCTCTGTTGCTGACAGGAATCGTATCTTCGAAGGGGGGCCCTACTTCTATGATCGGATTGGACTTTTTGTTAAACTCTGGCATCCTGGGTTTAATTCTGCGGAAACCTGCCAACCCGCGTCCCTGTGTGGGTCAAGCTCCCGAGACTCCCTCTGGAATTTTGGAGAGAAGATATTCTCCGGCAAATCGCTGCACTATTGGGATCACCAATGGCTATTTCGCACCAATCTCTGGACCGGAAGCTCATTTCCTTTGCTCGTATTTGTGTAGAAATGGATTTGAATAACCCCCTGCCGGATACTATGGGAATCCGTATGGGAGGCTCATCCTGGATACAACAAATTGATTATGAAGCAATCCCATTTCGATGCAGAATTTGTCACGCTTATGGTCACCTGCACCGTCAATGCCCCCATGCTGGGAGATTCACCAAGATGGAGACCAACGGAGGTAAAGAGGCTGGCCTTCGGCCCAAAAGGCTTCTTCAAACCATGCCCCGAACAATGAGCCAATTGGGAATTCTCAACCAAATCAGGTAATTTCGAATCATCGCCAGCGGACGCTTAACAATCATGATAATGAGGGTTTCACCCAAGTTTGACGTCGGGTGAGGGGACGTGGACAAAAATGGAGGAACCAGGATCGGACTCAAGACTTGGGTTTTAACCGCTTTGAAATCCTAGACTACATGGCCATTGAGGATGGCATTCCTCCAGAGGAGTTGGGAGCACCTTCTGAGGGTGAAGAGAAGACTTCTCACACCGTTGAAACCCAGGACATGATGATCCAGTTGGGCCGAGAGAGAGAGATTGTACCGAAAGAGGGGGCTTTGGTAGTCCTCCCAACACAGCAAGACAAGGATATCAGGTGGGCTGATTTGGTTAAGGATACAGAAACCTCCTGGAAAGAGAAGGGGCCGATGTCTGCTCTGGGCTTAGTGCAGAGACCTCTCAAGAAAGTCTCCTTCACCAACCCCTCTAGAGCGGGACGCAAGAAAGATCATGAGAAAATTCAACGCACAGGGGATTTACTGGTGGAATCAGGGGCGGTCAAGACCCTGGATGTACACTTCACCCAATCCTCATAATGATAGTGCTGTCTTGGAATGTAAGGGGACTGCATAGTACCCCAAGACAAAGAGCTATGCGTACGTTGGTTGTGGAGCATTCACCAGATATTCTTTGCATTCAAGAGACCAAGCTCTCTGTGGATGCCATGCTCAGTTGTATGTCTAAGTTTTGGTGCTGGGGGCATTGCCAGTGTGTGGGAGCCTTAGGAAGTGCTGGAGGATTGGCAATTTGCTGGGATCCGGATAAGGTCACCCCTCTCCATTGGATGGCTAGTCTCTCGGCACTCTCTATGATTGCGTCCTCCCCTGAGTCAGGTGAACTGATCCTGGTTACTAATGTGTATGCACCAGGAGATATTGCGGGGCAGGTCAAGCTTTGGGACCATTTACAGTATGTACGGAGTTGTGCGCCCTACTTGCCCTGGATCGTTGTTGGTGATTTTAATGCTGTTATTAGTTTGGAAGAGAAAAGGGGTGGACTGGCGCGTCTAGATCCTTCGGCCGAGCTGCTCGGACTTAATATTGACCGGTTGCGCCTCGCTGATGTGAAGCCCATGAATGGGCTTTTCACCTGGAATAACAGAAGGTCAGGTAAGGATGCTATCTCTGAGCGTTTAGATAGATTTCTAGTCTCCTGTTTTTGGCTGTCTAGCTCTTTTTCTCTAGCTTTCGAAATTCTCGATTGGAACGGATCTGATCATTGGCCCATCAAGCTCACCACTTGCTTTATTGCCGGGCCCAAGCGACCTCCCTTCAAATTTCAGCTAATGTGGCTTCGGGATCCCGATCTCCATAGCCTTATGACTCACTGGTGGAGGCAAGGGGCTCCTGAATATGGGACAGCCATGTTCTCTTTTGCTAAGAAGCTTCAGTTTGTGAAGCGAAAGATGCAGGATTGGAACAGAAACAACTTCGGCAATCTTCATGTAATGAAGAAAAGGGCGCAGGAAAGTTTGGACAGTGTGACTAGACAAATCCAGGACTTTGGCTTGACGGAGGATCTTCATAGGGCTGAATTTGTGGCCTTAAAAGACCTTTCGGAATGGGAATTACGGGAAGAGATATTTTGGAAGCAGAAATCACATATTGACTGGCTCCAGGAGGGGGATAGGAACACAGCTTTCTTCCATAAGTCGGTCCAGGCACGCCGCAACAAGAATTATTTAACCTCTCTTGTGACTTCGGATGGCTCTCGTATCACCTCCTCTACTGCTATAGCTAAGGAAGCTGTACGCTTCTTTTCGGAGCTCCTTTCTGGCATACCACCTACAGCTGATCCAGAGGGGAATGAGATTCTGGACTACATCCCTTCTCTTATCACGCCGGAGATGAATGAAGCTTTGCTGAAACCGATTGAGAAAACGGAAGTGGAAAATGTGGTTTTTAGTATGCGCAGAGGAAAAGCGCCTGGACCAGATGGTTTCCCGACTGAGTTTTATCAGGAGTTCTGGAGTATCATCAGCGAGGACCTCGTGGATGTGGTGCAGGAATCCTTCCTTAATAAGGAAATGCTCAGAGCGCTCAACGCTACCTTCTTGGTCCTGATCCCGAAAGAGAAACAAGCTAATTGTTTGGATCATTTCAGGGCTATTGCTCTCTGCAATATGATATACAAAATTATCACCAAGCTCATTGCAGAAAGGCTCAAAGTCTGGCTTCCTATAATTATCTCCGAGGAACAGGGGGGTTTTGTTGCGGGAAGGCAAATTCTGGATGGTGTAGTGATTGCTTCGGAAGCAATCCATTCTATGCACATTTCTCAAGAGAGGGCTATGTTCATTAAGCTAGATTTGGCCAAGGCCTATGATAGGGTGGATTGGAGTTTTCTACGGAAAATCCTCATGGCATTTGGCTTTGGCCAGGACTGGATAAAATGGGTTCTTAGCTGTGTTACTACACCCTCATATTCGATCCTCATCAACGAGGCGCCCTCCTGCTTGTTTGGGGCGACTAGAGGTCTCCGTCAAGGGGACCCGATCTCCCCATACCTGTTCATTATCCTTGCTGAAGGGCTGGGCCGTCTCATCAAATTTCGTGCAGCGCAACATGTGATTCAGGGATGGAGCTGGGGACAAGGGATTCCTAACCTGACTCACCTTCAATTTGTGGATGACACCATTTTAGCGGGGCAAGCCCGGATTCGCGAAGCACAGGGTTTCAGGAGCACTTTGGACTCTTACCTCGCTGCCTCCGGTCAGAGGATAAACGAGCACAAATCTTCCATTTTTTTCTTCAATACTCCAGAGGCTATTCAGAGACGGATTGCTGCTATATTTAGATTCCAGACTCAATCTCTCCCAGTTATTTATCTGGGGATTTCCATTGTGGTTGGTAGGCAACCCAGGCTCTTCTGGCAGAATGTGCTGGACAAACTGAAGCAGAGAGTTAATCATTGGACCCACCGTTGGCTCACGACCGCTGGGAGGGTGACCCTTCTGCAATCCGTAATTTAGGCGTTGCCAACTTATCATAGTATGATCCAGGCTGCCCCCATGTTCTTTCTTAAGGAATATGACGCTCTATCTCGACAATTTTTGTGGAGCGGCAATTTAAGACAATTGAAATGGAGTCTTGTTAATTGGAGCACGATTTGTCGTCCGAAGAAGGATGGTGGTCTTGGGCTGAGATCTGCCATTCTCTCGAGTCAGGCCCTTGCGGCAAAGTTATATTGGCGGTGGTGCACTAGCCAGTCCCATCTTTGGGCCCGTATCGTGTCCTCGAAATATTGCCCAGGGGTTAACCCAATGGAAATTCCCAGAATGCCTATTGAGGGAAGAGGTTTTGTGGTATGGACCACCCTCAAATTTGGAGCGCAGTTGGTGCAGCCCAGATTTTTCTGGATTTGTAACAGGGGTTCTGAGGCGCTCTTTTGGGAAGACTCTTGGAACGGAGCTCCCCCCTCCTTGCATCTCATCCACATTTGCAATTACTGTGTGAGGCTTTTCTTGCTGCTGGCTGGACCACTGTGGAACATTACAAGGAGGCTTATAACTTGGGGACTTTTATTGCGTACAAATGGAAGAATGAGACGGATTGGCCACTGGGAGGGACTGTGGAGAACCGTGTGGAGCTTTCCCAGATTCTTGCTTCTCGTGGCTGTAGCTCTTTGAGGGAGCGTGATGACTTGGCTTGGGGAGGGGATCCTAGTGGACAGTATTCGGTCTCTTCGGGTTATCAGGTGCTTTCTAAGTTTCGTCTTGGAGACGTGGACTTCTTATGGGGGAAAAACATATGGAATTCGGCTGCCTGGCTGAAATGCAATTTCTTCCTCTGGACTCTCACCTACAACAAATGTCTGACTTGGGAGAACCTCTGCAGAAGAGGATATCAGGGGCCTTCTATGTGTTTGCTGTGTTGTAATAATCAAGAGAATGGGGCACACCTATTTTTTCAGTGTCCTTTTGCCAGAGGCTTATGGCATCTTTGGTGGGAGGTCTGGAACTGCCCCTGTTGGCATGCTTCCTCCCTGGCTGAATTTTGGCAGCGCCTGGGTCGGCCCCCTGACAAAATGCCTATTCTGCAGACTATGTGGGCCATTGGTCCTGCTTTTATTCTGTGGAACATCTGGATCGAACGCAACAGAAGGACGTTCCAAGCCTCTGTTTCCAGCCTCAGGGAAGTCTGGGCCAAAGTTAGCAATGCTATTATGGAGACTATTCGGGCTAATTGTGACCAGGCGGCGGCTCAAGACCCATCTGTGGTCACTATTTTGCAATGCCTTTCCCCTGTTCTGTTGGCTGCAACGTCCACTCCTTCTGCCACGCGGACCACTTTTGGGAATAGACTGCGGGCTCCTCCTATAAGCCGCGTGGGACGCTGGAATCCTCCCTCACACGGCTGCATCAAAGTCAATGTTGACGGGTCCTCTAAGGGCAACCCAGGGGCTGTTGGAATCGGCGGCTTAGGCAGAGACTCCTCTGGCTCAGTTTGTTTTCTATTCTCCATTTATAAGGGCCACTACACCAACAACTTGATGGAGGCCTTGGCAATTCTGGAAGCGCTTCAGCCTTGCTGTACTCAGGGTTTTTTTAGCGTTACCTGTGAATCCGATTCTCAAGTGATTATAAACATGGTGAATAATGGCAATTTAGGCAATGCTGACTGGAAGCTCGCTACTGTGATTAAACAGATTCGGCAAATCAGTGTTTCTTTTGTTGATATTTCTTTTAAGCACATTCCTCGTGAGTGGAATAGTGTCGCTGATGGCTTAGCTAAATGGGCCTCGGAAAAAGGGCCGAACTGGTGTATTCTGGAGCGGACTATGCTTCCTGATGATCTTGCTCTTTCCTTGGCTCAACTTCTGGAGCAGGATATGAGATTGTAATGTTCCAGTTCTTTGGTTTCTTTCAATAAATTTTTACCCCTTTAGTTGCAAAAAATGTATTATGATATTATATTTTAAATTAGATTAAAGGTAAGATGAATTCAAATATTTTATTGAAAAAAAATATTTACTTATTTTTATGAAAAAAAAGGAAAAAAATTATTTATGAGAACAGACATTTAAAAATGATATTTTCTCTATTTTTTTATTGAAAAAAAATATTTACTTATTTTTATGAAAAAAAAGGAAAAAAATTATTTATGAGAACAGACATTTAAAAATGATATTTTCTCTATTTTTTAATATATATATATATATATATAAACTAACATGACTAAGAGAGATGGGTTTAGGGGAGGATGCTTAAATTGTGAATTAATTAAGATATATTAATTTTTTTGAAATTTCAATGCCCACATTTATGGTAGACCTCCATACAATAAAACATAGCCCTAAACATAAATTATAAAAAATAACTACCATTATTTAATTTTGTTATTCTATTTTCTAAAAATTGAGGTTTTTTTTTTAAGTTTTATAAATTTTTACTCATCTTCTACTTTTTTTTTTTTTTTGGTTTCCATAAAATTTGTAATATTTTATTTTATTTTTTATATGATATATTTGATCCAAAAACTATTAACAAAAGAAAACACACAGAATTCAAATGAGTATTAAAATGAATATTAAAATGAAGTAAAAAAACATCTCATTATTTTTTAAAATAAAATAATATTATAATATATACTCAAAAAAATTGACTTAAACAAAACTATTAATTACTGGATTAAAATGATTATCTTTTTTAATTATATTTTCTCTCATAAAATCAACTTAAAAGTAATAAAAGTTAGACATAAAAATAACCTAATAAAAATTTATATCATTTTAAGACTTTTGACTTCTAAAAATAGCATATTTACAATAATACATCCACGTTATTTGGTTATTTATGTTATGTTCTTATTGGTAGATGGTTGGGATGAAAATACCAATGTTTTAGATCCTTCTCATACTTTGTTTTAAATCATGATAGGTGGATCCTCCTTATTGGTTTCCAAGAGAATATGAAATCTAATATAGCCCCTATTTTTCAAGTAAATAAATTTATAATTTTCCTGAGAATTGGGATCCTTTTATGTTGTTGGATCTTTTATGTTGTTGGATAAAATATTTTAAGTGTCTTTTAATTTTTATGGATGAGAACTTAAATTTATTCAAAGAGGATGTATCTTTTTTTTAACAAAAATGAAAATGGGTCTTTAATATTATCATATATTAAAAAAAAAAAAAAAATTATGAAATTTTTTTAAAATGAGAGTTTTTTTTTCATATTTTGTTTTTGAGGTTCATTTCTTCTTCTTACTTCTTGTCAATAATATTTATTGGTTCCATATTACTATTATTTTATTCAAATATATTTTCAACAAAATTATATAGGTTGAATTCATCATGAAAATGATGGTCCTGAGTCAAGGATGAATCCTCAAGAACAAATTTCATTTTTAAGTCATCTCTTTATTCATTTTCGTCATTATAAAAGTTTTCTCCATCTAACTTGAAGTTGTTTATAGTGATCTTCTGCCATGAAAAAAGTTTTAGAGGAGACAACTTATCATCATTGTTATAAATAGAAACTAAACATTATGAATAATTTTCTCTTTTAAATACATTTATTTTGGATATGAGAATGATACATTGTAAGTCTCATATCAGTTGAAGATTATGTTTTATGCTCAACTTCTTTATTACCACATTCCTCTTTTATGATCCATTTTTTTAATCTTTATAAAATTAACTATATCAGTGTACTTTTTAATATCTTTTATTTATTCACATTAAAAAAAAACTCCATTGTTTATCCATTAATTTTTTAGAAAATAAATTAAGATTTCCACCTTTTTTTAATTTCTTTTCACCTTTTTAATTGTTGAAGCTTAAATTTGGATTGAACTGACATTAAATGTAATATCTTCTTTTTGTTGGTAGCATGTGGAAAAAAAATTCATTTGTGTTTAGATTAAAATCTATGATTGAGAATAAGATGAGTTCTCCTTTGATATTTTACAACATCATGCTGATTTTGAAAAGCAAAATGTAGCTAGCTTCCTTTTTAAATGCATTGGAAACATTTAAAAATAAGATATTTATCTTAGTAAATAAGTGAATGATCACAAATTTATTCAAGAGTGGTTAGGATGATAAAGTGATTTGCATTGGGTAACTTTGGGAAACATGAGGAAAACTACTAAGGTAATGGAAGCACATTTGATTTTAAAATTATATAAGAAACCCTACCAACTTATATGAGTATTTATTGAGCTAGAAAAAAATATCATAAGATTATGGGAGTTTCCTTCCTCCTAATATTTGTATCATTACATCAAGGTTTGAATCATAAACCTTCAAGTAGTATCAATGAGAAATATATGAAAAGTGTTTAAATTCAATTTGAATATTTTTTCAAGTTATTTTTAATTTTAAATTAAAATTAATCATGTACTTTAAGGTATCTTTTTTTATTTTTTTAAAATGTTCAATAAGAGAAAACAAATCTACCTCCTATATTTATACAAATTTTATCTCAACTCATCTTATGTTAAAACTAAGTTAAAATTCAAACCTTTGAACCAGTCAAATGTTTTTAATTTGAGATAAAACAAAACCATCATTAAGGATACATCTTACTATATAATGTAGTGGATTACACAAAGGCTTGTCATATATTTAATGCAGTAAATGAGGATTGTATAACCATCTCCATTGAAATAGAGAAGGGTCTTTAAGGAAACTCTTATAACATGTTTCCATTACTACAGTTGTATGGTAATCCCATGACATAAAATTTTTAATTCTTGGATGGTTATGATATTTTAATTTCATTAAATTATTTGCTATTTTTTTTAAATAATATTCTTTTAAAAGAGAAGTACATGAATCTACTTTGAGAAAAATAAAGGTATGGTCTAATTATCCTTGAGTTTGGGTTCTTTTGACTAGTTATTATAGATGATTAATAAAATGTTTAAAATAATAAGTAGGTATGTAAATGAAGTTTTAAATTCTTTGATTTAGCAAATATGGATTTGTTGACAAGCTTCTTAATTAAGCTAAGGTGTATAAAAATATTAATTTATTTGATTGATAAAATTGGTTTTTATTTACAAGTAGAATTATTAAGTTAAGGTGTAGGATCATTAAGCTAAAGTATAAACAAATTCTAATTTTTTTAATCAAAAAAAATTATATTTATTTGTAAATAAACTTATTGAACCAAAATATTTAAATTGTTAAAAAAATCCTTATTTTATACATAATTAAATTTAAAAGATACATTCTAAAATGATATAATTATTATTATTATATATATATATATATATATATATATATATATATATATATATAAACCAAATTAAATATTAAAACATATTTGATAAAAGAGTGGTTGAGTTGGCTATAAGAAGATGCTTATTTACTAAGAGAGTTAGTATATTGGATTATTATGTTTATAAACACAATAAATTTATTTTCTTCTAAAAGTGGTATATATTGCTATAAAAACTTCCTCCGTGTATTTTCACACTTCATGAATATGTTTTCTCAAGAATATAACATTCTATGAAGATATATAAAAGTTTCATGAGCAATCTCTCAACGAGAATGGCAAAGGACATTTCAATTCATATGGAATTTTTTTGTGATCATATTTTATTTTATTTTTCAAAAAATAAATATGAGTTATTAGTTGTTTTTGTGAGCTTAAACCTATTTTAATGTTAGATAAGTATTAGTAAATGGAATTGAAGCATTTATCTTATTATTCTTTTTTAAAATCATTCTCATATTATTAATAATTTTGAATTTATAAATTTTTTTTAGATGTTTTTATTTGTGTTTAAAATATCATGTTTTAGTCATTTTTTTTCTTTGATCAAGAGAGAAGGAAAATAATGACTAATTTAAAGTATAAGAAGGGTAAAAATTATTATAAATAAAAGTAATAACATATAATGGAGGTTTAATTATTGGTTCAGATAGGCTTCATCCAAAAAAAAAGTAGATTATTGTGCATCCTTCTACCATTAGGGCTTTATGCCCATGGTTTCTATGATCGACCAAGAGGGTAATAGAAACTTGTTCCCTCTAACAAGACTATTGTGTTTGAAGGAGGATGACGAGGGTTATAGTAGTAGGGTTGGTTGATCATAAGCATTGGTAGGTGGGAGGGAAGCAATGGCTGGCGATGGGGAGTTTGGGGAAAGAAGGGAGCCAAGGAAGGTGGCTGCAACAGCCAACAAAAAAGATCTAGGGTAATCATTTACTCCTTTCCAGGTAGAACTGCAAGAAGCTAGTAAATCAAATGATCAAGCAATTTGTCAGAGGAAGCAGTCAACAGCCCTAGGCATTGTAAAATTTATCCTAGTTGTTATTCTTGAAAAAGGTCTGGAGGAAGTACTTGAATATGAGGATGGGTCTTTGGAAAGGGGTTTAGTTTGTAGGTTCGACAAGTTTTGACCTTCCCTTCCTGGCCTTCATTACTGGATTTTTGATTTGTGGCGATCATTATTAGAAGATAGTTTGGAATTATATCCCTGTGCCAGATGTTTCTTTATTTTGGTTTTTGAACCTCTTGTAGATTGTAATAAGATATTACAGTTCAAATCTTAGAGCTTTGATCATCATCTTCTTCTTCTGAAACCCTAGTTTCTATAGTTGTTATTTTTGAAAAAGAAGCTCTAGAGGAAGTACTTGAATATGAAGATGGGTTTTCGGAATGGGGTTTAGTTTGTAGGTTCAACAGGTTTTGGCCTTCCCTTCTCGGCCTTCATTAGTGGATTTATGATTTGTGGTGGCCATTGTTAGAAGATTGTTTAGAATTATTCCCTATTTTATATGTTTCTTTATTGTGGTTTTTGAATCTCTTGTAAATTGTAATAAGATCTTATAGTCTAAATCTTGGAGCTTTGATGATCATCTTCTTCTTTTGAAACCTTAGTTTCTAGATATTAACCCTTTAATTGAAAATATCTCTTTCAGACCTATTTGGGTGTAGTTGCCTTATCTTCCTCTCCAATTTTGGTTAGAGTCTGGGTTAACTATTATTGGGAAAACCCTAGGGAATTTGTTAGAAATTGATGCATCATATTTGAATTTTTCCCCAACAACCTTTACTAGGGTTCTTGTTTATTTAGATATTTTCCAATCCCTTCCTGATATGATTGAGTTGAGAGTTAAAGGCAGATGCTAGTCTCAAACCCTTGCTTATGAGGGTCTCCCCTTTAGTTGTAGGAATTGCTTTAAAATTTGTCATCTTGTTGATTCTTGTCTAAGTTCCAAGTGTAAAGTGGCATATTCATGGTGGAAGGAGGTAAGTGAAGAGTTTTTCATAGTTTTTATAGATAATGATCATGTTTTATCCTCAGAAACTATTGTAGAAGTCCCTAAGGAGGAGGAATCTAAATCAGGGTTGGCTAATTTGGTGTTGTCACCTCATTTGTTGGATCATTTTTGAAGAGTAATAGGGATTTAGATAGTAGAAATAAGGTTGGTAGAAGCTCGTCTTTGGAAAGGTATATCTTCCTAAGTTTGGATACAAGTTCTTTGAGTAAATCAAAAGAATGGATGATAGTAAAAAATAAGAAAAGAGGGCATTTTATATATAATCCATCTTTCAGGGTACTTCGCTCTTATGGCAAAGCGAGTAGGGGTGAAACGTTGTAATTTTAGCTTAATATTTTTGTAAATTTTGTTATTTATTGTTAAATTGAATTATTTATTAATACTTTAGATAGTTGGTTTTGAATGAAATATGTTGGCCAGATACCTTAATAGTTTTATCATCAAGTTAGGCCTAATTAGTTTTTTGAGTAATTTTGTTATCGTGAAAGGGCCCCATAATCCCTATAATCGATAAAAAAGGATAAAAATCATTATTTTCTTAACATAATTAAACACAAAATAATTTTACCATCTCTTTTTTTCTTAAGAAGATTAAACTATATGAGTATTAAACTTACACTTTAGATGTTGACTTGAAAAAATACAATTTATCCAAAAAAATTATATAGGGTATCAAGATTTTAATAATTATTCTAATACAATAGCCATACAAACTAAATTTATTAGTTAATACCATGCCTCTCACTCACCATCTATCCAACAAATAAAAATATGACCGTATTATACAAAATACACCTCAATAATATTAAATTCACTACATTGGATCTAATGTGAATCTGGTAGCCCATCGTCAAGCAACCACCAAAGTTGTGCCCTTTCCACAACATAAGAACAATTTTAACAAAAGGGGCTTATATAAATCCCAAAAAACTAATTATATTTCCAAAAAATGGGACTGTATCATATATATGTGGTTATTAAGATTAATTTCATTTAATAAAATGTTTTTTTTAATTTATACTTGAGGGTTATGGGGTCCCTAACATATTAAAAAGAAAATATTATAAAAATTAGTTATTTTTCCAAATAATTCAAGGAAAAAATAAAACCAAAGTATTACAAACATGACCTATATTTCTTAGATAGAAAAACAAAGGAATCCAAAAAGGCTATAACCACTCCCATATCTATATAAAGAGTGGGGAAAGCTAAAATACACTAAAACAAAAATATCACATAGACAAAACTTAAAAAGGGACTAGACCCCAAATCACTCCTAAGGTGACACAAAACAACACACTATTTAATCTAAGTCAACAACATCAACAAGTGACACCACATTGGGAGCCAATCTATCATCATATTCTTCCATGCAACTATTAAGTCACCAATTCCAACACGCACATTTAAATCCAAAGATGAAAATCCTACCTTTACAATGGCTAAAACCTCAAATAATACTCTTACAACACCATTTTGAGTGCCCACAAAATTATTCTTAACATTGAGAAGTAATTTATTCAACATATATCCTTTGGGGACTAGAAAACCACACAAACGAATCCCTTAGAAGACCACCAACACCACCAAACACCTGGATAGAGCTTCCATGTAGAAACTCACAACCCTAAAAATCCCCTTGGAAATCTTGATCCCTCTTTTGGATAATGTTACCACCCAAAGAATTACCCCTATGTTTACATTTATCAGAATAAAAACTGAAGTGTCATCATGAAGATGTTTGGTCTTCTAGAAAGTTGCTAGCCACTCACCTAAGCCAAAAATAAAGCTACCTTTGAGGATAGGGAAGACAATATTTTCTCCAAAAAATTCTACCACACTCATGAATCAACCTTACAACTCCATAAAAACATAAATAAGAATCAACCCCTACATCATGTACTACATAAAGGGAGAAGGGGAGGGGAACTATAAACTCATAGGTGTTGACGCTGGAGATTGCACCCAGGGCAAGGAGGCCTAGCTCCTGCCTTCTCCTCGCAACATGGAAACTCTCCTCTCGCCTGTGGGACCGGTGAAGCTAGAGGAGAGAGTCTCTAGATAAGGGCTAGCTCCCTTTGGTGCATCGTGTTTTTTCCAGCAAGTGCTAACATACATACATACATACATATATATATATATATATATATATATATATATATATATATATATATATATATATATATATATATAAGGGGGGGATGAAAAGAGAGAGAGAGAATGCAGGAAAAACAAGCCTACTCTAAAAGAGGTGATGCACCAAAAAACAAGGGTCGACCTTCACACATCCACTCTCAGAACCAGACAAATACAGACATACACTACACATTTGGCAGAAAAGACCAGGCTGCAAAAGACTGGCAGGGAGGCTTTCATGAAAACACAAGAGACAGAAAATCACTGAGGTGCTGTGAAATGCACACTGTAAGTAACTCTTTTTGTTATGGTCTTCTCAAATGTCAGCTCTTCTCCTTTCAGCTGCAGAAATGGTGCCTTGTAGATGACAGGTCTGCTGGTGTTACACCTGTGAGAGCATCAAAAAATGATGACTGGACACAAACAAACATTCAATGCATACTCTAAAACATCTATCCAAATGGAGGTAAAAAACTACATTTTATTTGATTTAGGTGAAATTTTGCTAGGGCTGCGCCTTTGCAAAAGTGGAAGAACCGATTCTTCTCAAAAATGAGAAGTTACAATAAATAAAAGAAAAGAGAAAGAAACTTGGCGCTTTTTTGACAAGTTGGCCTATCACACCCATTGGAAAGAGGAAACACTGTCGTGTTGTCATCATCCTAGAAGAAGCCTGCTGGAACCATGCTGTATAATTGTCAAATTTGACTTTGGCATTCGAGCTTTAATGTAGAATCATGGGTCGCACCTCTTTTCTGCCAACAGATGAAAATTTGTCCCCTTTTTTAAATGCAGGGGCCCTGCTATATGTTGTTTGCGCCTTTTGGAATTAACAGGCAATAAATCACCTGCACTTTGCCATTTGGACTACCTTGTCACTTTTGTGCCATGTCATCTCCTTGTCTATCACTTTGTTTTGTCTTCTTCTGCATCCTTGTCTTTTCTGGCCGCTTGGCCCTTTAAGCGAACTCCTTGGCGAGTCACTACATTCAGGCCCTTTTCCCTTTTTCAATGTTTGAAAACCCAACAGCTATTCTATTTCATTAAATTTGACGGCCTCGAAGACGTCATCGGGCCTACTGGCTTCTTTTCCTAAACTTTTACGCGGACTGCTCCTCTGCCTACTAGTCGGGTCCATGCTAGCTGTTTGACTGCTGATGAGCCTTCTCGTGTCCTTCACGGACTACCTTATGTCTTTGCCTTTGTATTAAACCACAGGATTTTTTGTATCAAGCTGCGGGCTTTTGGCCTTGAAATGTGCCCGACTTTGATTAACTTGAACCTCACCCAATTTCCTCCTCAAAGTGCCTGCCTTAGTGTTAAGCTGTGTGCACCAATGAACCAAGGATGTTGAACCGTTGAACCCGGGCATGAAATGAACTCTTTGAACTCGCTGAACCCAAAAATGACTGGCATTTGAACAACAGGTGAAGAAGGTAACCAAGATTTTGCCTACGGGCAAAATGGGTCAATAATTTGGTGACTCACAGGGGAAGCATGTTTGCTATGCTTAGAACCAGTTGCCTTAAAATCCATTGGGCACGGAGTCAGATGCAGCTATAACGAAAGTTAGCAACAGCCCCAAAAGATCTGAGAATCAACTATGAAACCTTTACCCCCAAGCAAAGGGAAACACACAAGGCTAAAAAATGTTACTTGTGTAACTGCACTTAGGGAAAACAGGAAAAACAACTAAAAACAAACTATTATATACAGCTAACCAAGAAAATTCACCTCCCGCCTGGATCAAAGGGAAAATTTCTTAAGTCCCCTTCCTGGAAAGAAGAATTATGGTGCCAGGCAAGTAGCTGAATGAAGAAGAGAGTTAGTGACTTGATCTTCTTGCCTATCACCTACATTGGCTGGAATCCGAGTGGATCAAATTCAAACATGCCTCCAATATATATATATATATATATATATATATATATATATTGCTTGTCCCTGGAGGCCTGTTGAATGCTAGTCCCTTCTATTGGTGCTCTTCACCAAGAAATCAGTGGTTGCTGGCTTATCACCATTAGCCCTTTGACATGTACATTCCCTCTGCAATGCATCATGGTCTGGCCCATTTCCTTCTGCTTCATTGCAGGCTCTGTCAGACTCATCCTCTGCTTCCCTTTGGCCTTCTTGAAGAAGGGTGACTGCTGTGATGTCTGAAATGGACTCACAAAATGATTGCTCATCCCACAAAACATTGCCTCTTTCTTCAAAACTCTCTTCTTCAAGGCGTTCCTCCAGGAAGACAGACCTCTCCTTTCTTTCCTCTAACTCAGGCTCCTCAGCGTAGTCGTCCTCATCATCAAAACAACAAGGAAGTTCATCAAACAGAGGAGAAGAGAGCTTACCATGCATTTTTTCATCTTCGTATTGCTGGAACATCTGCATATATGCAAGACTTGCATCTTCTCCACTGCTGATAAGGTCTTCACAAGGAGCATCAATGATGATTTCTTCTTCATCGTCGCTCGTGACAGCCTCTTGAAGGACTACAGATTGGATCTTCTGCTCCTCACTCGCCTCCTACAGAATAGGTTCCTCCTTGAGAAGGGGTGAAGTGGAGAAAACATGTGGAAGAGGAGGCAGTCCTTAAACTAGAATCGAATCATTCTCCCCTCTCCACTTGATCAACACTTCATCAATATCAGGCACAGCCTGATAACTCTCTAGGAAATGTGTAGGTGGGGTGTGTTCAGGCATGGAATGTGTTGTTTGGTCTGAACCGTCCACCACACATTGGCTGAGGAATTTCTCTTTGGATTCCAACTCTGCTATTCTCTTGGCCAGATCTTCTTGGAAGAGCTTCTCCTGGAGATCTCCAGCATTATCATGAGCAAGTGCAGTTTCAGCTTCTTCAAGGCTTTGAGAAAAACCTTGCTCTTCCTCCTTCCTGCCCCATGATTCTACTATTTCCTCCCAAGTCAAGAATTTTGAATTAGAATTTTGCCCCTGCGAACAGGCAGCAACTTTGTTTTCCACAAGGTCCGGAGGCTCCTCTGTAAGGTCTGTAAGTTTTTTCTCTCTTTCAAGAAGCAACTTCATCTTAGCCTCTAAATCTTCAATTTGCTTGGCTAGGTTGTCCTGAAAGAGTCTTTCTTGGAGGTCACCAGCATGATCCTCTCCAAAGCTTAGAGCTGGTTCCTGGCATTCCTTCCTCCAACTTGGAATCTGCACATTATGCTGAAGGACTTGGGGAGGTTGGGGAATGTAAGGAAAACACTGCTGGTGTGTTGGAGGACAATTCAGAGGAGGGACATGCTGGCTGGTGGTATTCCCCCCAATGGAAGATTCACAATATAAAGGATTGGGAAGATTAATATCCATGGGGGGTTGCTATGATGCCCTCTGGTATTGGAAAGCTAGGCGCACGAGATTGAAAGTAGATGTATTTGGTAAGCTAGAGTGAGCAAGTGGAATGTGATAGAAAGGATTTGGTGCAAAAGAGGGGGCTTCTTTTAGAATATGAGGGGGCGCACAAGGCTGGCTGCCTTGAAAAGATGGATTTATCCATTTTGTTACCTCCTCATTCATGGATTGTGAAGCCAGTGCTTGCCTAAACAAACACTCCTCTTTATACATCAACTCCTACTGATATATGTACTGCTCCTCCTCTCTGTTGATCTCCATTATCTGCCTCTCAAAATCCAGCTTCATTTCCCTTATCGTTGTAGGGCAACTAGGAGAGTTGGTTGAGGGGACACCATAAAGAGGCTGAGTCTAATCATGGTAATATGAAGGAATATAAGGCCCATGATTTTGGGCAAAGGGATTATACATAAAGAAAGTAGATTTCTGATGGCACCAGGCTGCTTAACCAGTAGATTCAACTCGGAGTCGCCATTGGTGTTTGATGCAAAGCCTCCAAAGGCTGGTCGATTGAAGAACACACCAAAAACTCTTCAACTCTTTGGACAAAACCTGTCCCAGTTGGTCCCACCAGGCGTGCCAGAACTATTGACGCTGGAGATTGCACCCGGGGCAAGGAGGCTTAGCTCCTGCCTTCTCCTCGCAACATGGAAACTCTCCTCTCGCTTGTGGGATCAGTGAAGCTGGAGGAGAGAGTCTCTAGATAAGGGCTAGCTCCCTTTGATGCATCGTGTTTTTTCCAGCAAGTGCTAACATACATACATACATACATATATATATATATATATATATATATATATATATATATATATATATATATATATATATATATATATATATATATATATAAAAGGGGGGGTGAAAAGAGAGAGAGAGAATGGAGGAAAAACAAGCCTACTCTAAAAGAGGTGATGCACCAAAAAACAAGGGTTGACCTTCACACATCCACTCTCAGAACCAAACAAATACAGACATACACTACACATTTGGCAGAAAAGACCAGGCTGCAAAAGACCGGCAGGGAGGCTTTCATGAAAACACAGGAGACAGAAAATCATTGAGGTGTTGTGAAATGCACACTGTAAGTAACTATTTCTGTTTTGGTCTTCTCAAATGTCAGCTCTTCTCCTTTCAGCTGCAGAAATGGCGCCTTGTAGATGACAGGTCTGTTGGTGTTAAACCTGTGAGAGCATCAAGAAACGATGACTGGACACAGACAAACATTCAATGCATACTCTAAAACATCTATCCAAATGGAGGTAAAAAACTGCATTTTATTTGATTCAGGTGAAATTTTGCCAGGGCTGCGCCTTTGCAAAAGTGGAAGAATCGATTCTTCTTAGAAATGAGAAGTTACAATAAATAGAAGAAAAGAGAAAGAAACTTGGTGCTTTTTTGACAAGTTGGCCTGTCGCGCCCATTGGAAAGAGGAAACACTGTTGTGTTGTCATCATCCTAGAAGAAGCCTGCTGGAACCATGCTGTATAATTGTCAAATTTGACTTTGGCATTCAAGCTCTAATGTAGAAGCATGGGTCGTGCCTCTTTTCTGCCAACATATGAAAATTTGTCCCCTTTTTTAAATGCACAGGCCCTGTTGTATGTTGTTTGTGCCTTTTGGAATTAATAGGCAATAAATCACCTGCACTTTGCCATTTGGACTGCCTTGTCACTTATGTGCCATGTCATCTCCTTGTTTGTCACTTTGTTTTGTCTTCTTCTGCATCCTTGTCTTTTCTGGCCGCTTGGCCCTTTAGGTGAACTCCTTGGCGGGTCGCTACATTCAGGCCCTTTTCCCTTTTTCAATGTTTGAAAACCCAACGGCTATTCTATTTCATTAAATTTGACGGCCTCAGAGACGTCATCGGGCCTATTGGCTTCTTTTCCTAAACTTTTACGCGGCCTGCTCCTCTGCCTGCTAGTCGGGTCCATGCTAGTTGTTTGACTGCTGACTGGCCTTCTCGTGTCCTTTGCATACTGCCTTATGTCTTTTCCTTTGTATTAAGCCATGGGCTTTTTTGTATCAAGCTGCGGGATTTTGGCCTTGAAATGTGCCCGGCTTTGATTAACTTGAACCTCACCCAATTTTATCCTCGAAGCGCCTGCCTTAGTGTTAAGCCGTGTGCACCAATGAACCAAGGACGTTGAACCGTTGAACCCGGGCATGAAATGAACTCTCTGAACTTGCTGAACCAGAAAATGACTGGCATTTGAACAGCAGGTGAAGAAGGTGACCAAGATCTTGCCTGCGGGCAAAATGGGTCAACAATAGGTTAAGGATAAACTAACTCTATATTCAAGCCTAATAAACTTCTCTTCCATGATATGTGAAATCACTCTAATATCCAATATTTTGATAAGATTTCTTACAAAAATTGATGCCAATTTTTAATTTACTGAGATACAAATTTTGAACTTACCGTAATCCATGCTTAAAGTTTCAAAAATAACATCCAAAACATGACCAATGGAATTCCAGAAGATGCTCTTGATTCTATTTTCCATCAACCAACTCTTAAAGGCCATCTCATGATTAGTGATGACCAAGAAGATAATTGGCTACATAAGAGCTAATTCCATTTCCCCCTGCATGAAATAACACCTATCACCACTAGGAACCCATGAAACTAGCTCTACAACTTTCCTCTATTGAAAACTAAGGCAAACTTCTTATCATAACTATCAAATAAATCATACAAGCATGAGCAACCAAGATGGAGAGAAGGAATTAAAATTTTTAAAAGGAAATAAGAATGATCCAAAAAAAAATCCTCCCATAATTTCAACCATCCATTTAAATCATGAGAGAGGGGTGAACACACTTAGAGAATAATCATTCACACGTGCAGCATAGATTTTGTAATCAAGCAATCAATATTACTAATTAAGCAAATAAATCTACAAATAAAGAGGAAAATGAGAAATGGGAGGATAAGGTTAAAATAGGGTGAGATACCTCATCCAACCTTGCCAGGATCTCTTAATCATACCAAGTATCCCTTATATTATCTAAAAATGTATCCCTTGTGAAATTTCATAATTTTCCATGAAGTTGGCCTCAACATTTGCTTCTCAAATATAATTAGAGGTAGACCAACAAATGAAGGAGTGATGGATTCTATAGGCCCTAAAAAATTGTATATGATATTCCTAGAGTTATATCTTTGATTTTGGTGGGAATAATGATAACCACTGAGTCACCCTTAATCAAAAGATGTTGTATGCCACATTGCATTATTAGCTTCAACTCATGGACATTCACTTGCACTTCAGCATCATTATTTGTATGATCTAATAATTTCAAGGAGGTAGCCCTAATTATCAATCTAGAGTATTCTTGAATGGTACAAATAACACAAAAGGTCCTAGGGTTGCCTTTGGGTACCCCATCAAAATTAAACTTGAATAATCTGACGAGAGAGGGAATCCAAATTGAGTTATTAGACCTTCTTCTATTCAAAATTATTTCTCTTGGCCCATTAATAGGAAGAATTTTCAATAGCATCCATTTGGGTCTTACCAAAAAATCCAAGCTTGAGAAAGAGGCCACAAACTAGCAAACATGCAAAAAAATAACAAAAGAAATGGCTATCTCGCTTGTTATTAAAATTTTAAGAATGATTTGGCTTTATGTTCGAAGATGCATTTATTTCTCTCCTTCTAAATAATCTAAATGAGAATATATGGGTTGGCATTCCTTATTATTGAGATCGAATCTAAAGAAGCCCCGAATAACAATGAAGAAAGTTCATGTGGAAGGGAAGAAGGCCTAGCCCACTACCAATACAACTTATCATATATCCACTACAGAAAATATATAGTAAACAAACATTTGAAGCGGATGGGATTGACAATTTCTTCATAATTGAGGCAAAAAAGATAGTATGAATGACCTTCAAACCCCATATTTTAGATCCTATCATGTGTGATAATTCTATATTATAAGGCAAACTAGGGGAAATCCCCTCCCTTTACCATCCCATCCTTGTTCTAACATAGGTGCATATACCATTCGAAGTGCAACTCATTAATTTATGCCATTTTATAACCCAAATTAATTTAGTATTTCTCTAAATTAATTTAGTATTTCTCTAATTTAGAATCAACCTACTAAATCCTTTCATTCCTTTTTTTATAGATATTGATTTTGGTGGGATCATTACTCTTTTCACTTTTGATCGGAGCTTCAACCGGTCTAGGACACAATTGGGGGCCTAGATCCCCAAGTGATCATCTATCACAAATACCATAATTACTAACAATGGCCACAACTAGTTTGAGAATGTCAACGAATAACTATAATAGACCCGAAAATACTATCGACGGCCATAACCAACCTAAGAATACTAATGATCGATCACAACTAACCTATCATACCAAACTAGGATTTAAACGTAGATAATATTTGTAACAACCAAATCACTTTAACAACTTACCTACATATCATCAATAATTTTTTCATACTTATTATTAATAAATAATTTTTACTTTTAAAATAAATAAATAAATAAAAACACTATTTTAATCTTTAGGAATGTGAGAAATTACCAATATTTTCCACTTCCGAATCATATGGCCAATGAGATAAACTTGTTCCAAGTAATCTTTACCCTTCCCCTGCGCCACGAAAATGGAAAGGATACCTCCAACCAACATCATTCGACGAGTCATACCATAAATTTATAGATTCTCCATTCTTTATTTCCTAAGAGACATGATTGTTGATAAATTTCAAATTGTGGGAACCACATGAAGGATCCTCGGTCAAAATAATGTTTTTTTAATCTAGAGTGCCAAAATATTTGAGATTAATCTATCTACTTCAATGGGAACATGGTGAGATTATATCCCTATCCAGGCATGATTATGATATTTAATATTCCTTACACCAACACTACCAAAATTTTTCAAAAGGTATACCCTATCTTATTTCAGCAAAAAATATTCTTTTTCTCTTCACATCCTTGTCACAACCCAAAAAAATCATAATTTAGTTGAATGTTCTATTAAATTTTATATAAAATTTTTATAAATCAAAAAACATATTTCAACAAAATCAATCTAAAATAAAAGAGTTGATGAAAAAAAATTGACTTAATTTCATTCATTTTTTTCTTAAAGATAGTTGTATAATTTTCCAAAAATATTTTAAAAAGTCTTACTTCTCTAACTAATATTTCTAAAAATAGAAAGGTATCATTAAAAAAAAATGATTAGTTATGTTTTCAAACCCCTTCATGACATGTAATGCACTTATGAACTCCTCAACCTAATACACATGGATTTCCCTCCTTAAAACTTAAACTATCAAAATGAATAAGAAAAGGAAGATGGGATCTCCATACTTCATGCCTCTTAAGGCTTCATAAAATCCTATTAAAAAACCATTCAAAAACAATTGAGAACATAAGGCTAGAGATGCAACAAAAATCAAATTTTAATAAATTTAATAAAAACCAAAATTTTCCATCACCTTCATTAAAATCCTCTAATTTACTAGATCCTAGGATTTGCTAATATAAAAATGTGTCTACATATATTTTTGAAAATTAGAATTCAAATATTGAATGATTTATTGAGCAAAAATAACCCCTCTTAGATATTTATACCTAGCACAAAGCCTCCTTGTTTGCAAGAAATGGTATCAAAAATTAAAAAAATTAGACAGAAAGAAATAGTTTTAGACACAATTTTATAAATAGTGTTGCACAAAGAAATTAGCATAAAATCACCAACACAATGTTTTATAGAACCTTTCAAGATAATGGAAACAAAGGTTTAATTGAGATTACGACTCTAAGTTTTTCTTATCTGTAAATTCCTTTAGAACATCAACCACCTCAGCTTTGACAATAGGCAAAGTGATTAGGAATAAAGTAACTAGGAAACTATCCATCCAAGGGGTCTTATAGTTTTTCATAGGAAACACAATCTTTTTATTTATTCCTCTAAAAATGGAATAAAAAAATCTTGATTTTGATCATTTGAGATGATCCTTAGAATATATTTAAGCATCTCATCTTGAGCGATTAAATCCAATGTTAAACACAAATAGAGACTCAAATAAGAATTCTACCTCCTTCGAACCTCAAAGAACATTTATATTAAAATAATATATATAATATAAAATATTTTTATTTTTAATGTATAGTTTTATTACATAAAATTATGATCAAAAGAAGTTATAATCAAGAAGGAAAATACAATCTTCATTTTCATAAGAGAGAAAAGGTGAATTTGATGGAAGAAAATTTATTAATACTTCACTTAGCTTTGGTAAAATTGTGTAAAAACATTGATTTATTATCACCTTTTTTTAGCTAAAACTCATAATATTTTTACTTCCAATTAATTTATTATTTGAGGTGAAACTCTTCCAATTCCACAAACAATTATTTTCCTTTGTGTAAAAGGTATTATCCATCCCTACACTCATGACAATTTAAATTAAAGTATCAAATTCTTCCTCCAATCTATGAGTTTCTATAAACATAAATATGCTTTTGAATTTCTCTATTAAACTTTTGGATGCAATATTGGACATGAATTAGTCTTTTGAAAAAATAATCATTTTATTACATTTAACTTTCATAGCCTTTGACAACTAATCTTGTATATGATCTATTTAAAAAAAAAATCATGAAGCCACATTAATTCAAATTTAAAAATTTAATTTTAAAGGGCAGTCGTCATTGTGATTCACCCATTCAATAGGGGCATGATCTGAATTAGGAATAGGAAGACTATTTTTATATGAAATCTCATCCATTTTTAACCATGAAAGAATAATTAGGAACCTACCAAGCCTATTATCAATGGTCATAAATTCAATTCTTTGATTGGTTTTAAGGGTAGAGTCCATTATTTATATAAATATCAATAATGTTATTGATATCAACAAAATCTAAAAAATCCACTTATGATTGCACTAGACAAAATGACATTGAAATCATCACCAAAGGAAAAAATTCATTGGAATGTTGAACCATACATTGAGAAAGTTTTACCCAATATATATTTTTTTGGGAGGTTAGGTGATTTTGACCATAAACATTGAAGACAAAAGGATATGTTAGAAGAAAAATCAGAGAATTTACATAGTTTCCACCTATATTCTTTGTCACAAATTTTCACCATCACTTTTGAGGGAAACCAAATTATCACTAATTCACCTAAATCACTTTCTTAGGTTAAAAAGTAACCCTTCCAATTATTCCAACTAGTGTCCATGAACAAGGTAGCCTCTTCCTCACTTAATTTGGTTTATTTCAAAAAAATGATATCTAAATTAAGGGATATCAATTGGCGCTTAACTAATTATTTCTTGTTAGATGCATTTATCCAATAAATGATCCTCATAACTCACTTCATGGGAATCCTACCCATCAAAATTCAGCTCCATAAAAGTCTTTGATTGGATTTTGTTTACCATTTATTCTCACTTAAGCTAATTTTTTTGCATTATATTTCCTCCCTAACTTAACTTTTGATTTGCATATGGGTTGATAAATGAGACTTACTATCTAAGAAGTTGTCAAAATTTCTATTGAGTTAATCTTATCTAACAAATCACTACTTAAAAAAGGATATGATATTAATGGCGCATTTGTGGCTCTGCAAATTGAAGCCAAGCTAGGGCAACCGTGCCCTAGCTTGTTCAGGCTGTGGTTGGGATTGCACAGGAGAAGAGTGGGGGGTCAAGTGCATGGAGGAGGTACTCAGGCGTTCAAAAATCAAGGAGGACCAAGGAGGGCGTGGTTATGGCTCAGCAGGAGCCTCCAAAGACTGCGCCTAGTAGGATTTTTAGTGAAGCCATGGGCTTGAACAGGACAAGGCAGCAAGTTAAAACACTTGGCAATGAGTTTTCTTCCCATATTACAGGTGTTGTGGATTGGAGCTTGCCTGGGGGATCCCGTATCATGAAGATTAACGGGTGCCTGGAGCGGTGCAAGGAGCAACCTGTTTCCAACTATTTTCGCTTTTCACATTCAAAAGGAAAGGAGAAACTAAGATAAGTGGTCTAGGGTTAGATGATACCTATATGAGGTCTGCGCACTGTTATCCAGACATTGAGATAACTCCTCTTTGGCTGTGGAGGATGACACCTGCAGAAGAAAGAGACTCAAACAAAGAGATTGTTAGATGGATGTAAGGTGGACTGCCAAGCAATGCTTGATCCCAAAAGTGCAAAGACTTCTTGGAAGGGTGTCAGTCCACTGATTGATAAAGAAAATGTCTGATAATGAGAAATAATGGAAGACTAAGCAAAATAAATAGAGAAGATGTGTACCTGTGTGTTGCTGTCGGTCTTCCACAGTCACCGACGTCGATTAGTCTGTCGGCATCGATTTGTCAAGTCTACCGACGTCGGTTAAGCTGCCAACATCGGTGGGGGTAGTAGTCTGTGGACGGGTTTGAGGTTGTGTCTGTGGTCGACAGAAGGGGTCTGGGAGTTTGAAAGGGTCTGTGCAGGGTTGCAGGGCAGTAGACAGGGTCTTAGGAGGGACAAGGAGTAGAGGATAGTGGTCAAAAGGGGTCAGGTTAAGAGGAGGGTTTTTCAGCCTCTCCAAGAAGAGTGTCTGATTAGTCTGGTTGATAGCCAGGTCTGGTTGGTGATGTGGCTTAGAAGCAATAAACAAAAAATTTATTACAAATACATTCTAAGCTACTGAAATGAAAAGACAGAGGAATACTTAGCTGTTGCTTGCTGATGCCGCTGTTGTAGAAGACTTCCTATAATGTACCTGTAGCCTGTGATGCTTGTTGTACGTCTAGGAGAGAGAGAGAGAGAGGTCAAAGTGCAGCTGCAAGAGAGTTAGCGTTTGGGGAAGAGAATGAGGATTCGGGTGAGAGAATCAGGAGCTAAGGGGAGAGAATGTGCCTTCGGGGTTGTCTTAAGAGATCGACGTCGGTGATCCCACCAGCGTCGGCCGATAGGTAACCGACGTCGGTAGCTAGAAAAGGGGTAGAAAGAGCTAAAATTAGCCTTTTGCCCATTCTTCTGACTATCGAGTTTAGGGGTCGTGGGAAAATGGTCGAAGGCGGGTTAAATGGGCGTGGGAGAGAGGGGAAGAGTTGGAATGGGGTCATAAATTGGTCATAGGGTGATGGGAGGCATCCAAGGAGAGGGAATCCAAGGGGAGGATGATGTGTCATGGGTGAAGGGTAAAGGGGGTGTTATTAATTTAAAATAGTTGATTATTTTCAATTAATAAGTGTGTGGGTTAGAAATGCTAGGAAGTGGACTAAGGGGGCTAAGGGGGAGGGTCAACCAATGAGTAGACACGATTTTGGTGTCTACATTTGCCCCTTTTTGTCTTGTTGGTTGTTCTAGATGAACTGCAAGACAAAAATAGGAGTTGATTGCCCCAGGTATAGGATGAGGTTGCTTTCATCTTGTTGGTTATTCTGATGAACTGCAAGACAAAAAATGAATGTTGATTACCCTGATTATGAGATGAGGTATTCCCCCTCAAAGCAGGAGTCGAGAGAAGGGAACCTGAAATTGGGTGCTGATTTGATAGATAGTGGATGGCTATGGTGAAGGTGAGTGAGAATGCTGCAAAAGTTGAGATTGCACACACACCACTTCACGAGATGGTCGGGTCAAATTGTCACAGGTCAAAGGTCAAGGAGTGCCAAAATTGAAATAACCAGGCCCCAACATTTAGTCGTAGCTGATTGGGTTATTCGATCCAAGCTGTAGCTCCAATGGTTGTCGTGCTCCAAGTATCTCGGGCTCAGGAAGTGCTCTTGGAAAACATGAAAAATGGTCACAAGTAGTGGGGATCAACTTGCTCGTGATCCAGTACTTGTGAGGGTCAAAATATGGGTTGTAGACAATTTGGCTAACCATTCATGAGGTAGCACACATACAATCAAAACAACTAAGGCAAAGTTGTCTTGGAAGTGGTCATGGTCGGAGGAGATAGGCGTGATCTCTAAGGTTGATGGTTGAGTCGAGGTGAGATAGTTGGTCCATTAGATGGATAGACGAAGGAATGTGGCTGAGCGAACCCCAGAAGACGTCATGTTGACTGAGTGCTACCTACATAGCCCCTATCATTAGGGCCTCAGGCCAATGTAGTTCTCCCTAAAAGGGAGGAAGAGTCAAAGTGGTTGATAGTTGGTTTGGACAGGTTAGGTCATGGTCAAAGGATGAAGATAATATGGTTTGTCCATTAGATAGACGAACAAATGGATGTGGTCGAGCTAACCCCAGAAGATGTCCTGTCATCTGAGTGCTGCCTACATAGCCCTTGTTGTTAGGGCCTCAGACCAATGTAGTTCAGATGAAGAGTCAAAATGGTTGATGATTGGTTGTGGTCATGGTCAAGGTCATGGTCAAAGGATGAAGATAATATGGTTTATCCATCAGATAGATGGACAAACGGATGTGGTCGAGCTAATCCCAGAAGACCCCATGTCAACTGAGTGCTGCCTACATAGCCCCTATTGTTAGGGCCTCAGGCCAATGTAGTTCTCCCAAAAAGGGAGGAAGAGAGTTGGTTATGGATGGGTTGGACGAGGTTAAGTCATGGTCAAAGGAAGATGGTTTGTCCTCAGGTAGACGAACAAACAGAGGTGGCCGAGCTAACCCCAGAAGATGTCATGTCATCTGAGTGCTACCTACATAGCCCATGTGTGAAGGGCCTCAGACCAATGTAGTTCAGATGAAGAGTCAAAGTGGTTGATAGATTGGTGGTGGTCATGATGATGTTACAGCCTTTTCCATATTGTGTGATGGTGTATTCTGTAACATTGGTTGAGTGGTCTTTCATCCCTAGCAAGTTTCCATATCGGTGATGGATATATGCTAAAAATGAATTGAGGATGTTTATGCTTCAGCAAGTAATGGTTTATGCTTGGCATAAATTGTGTGGTCGATAGTTTCCATGTGTATTGGCTTCCATAGAAACTATGTGAAATGGACTAGGTCATGGCAATGGTCTGAAAATGTTTGGTTTGGTTGGGTTTGGTTTGGAAATGATTTGGTTGAATGTTTGTGACCAAAGTGCAAGAAGCAAAAGGCACGTTGCTCTTTCATTGATAAGGACCATAATGATTGCATAGATAAGGTTTTTGCAAACAAAAGCCCCGTTCATGCATTGCGTCTTTGACCAATGGTTGTGTTAGAGAAGTATTCGAATCACTTGACGTTAAGTGAGCTCGAAATCCCTTGAGTATGTTGGGGTGATAGGTGTGATATGTGAGATGGATGGAAGGGGGAACCCTTTCTTGGCAGGAACAACTTTGCCCCTTTTATAGGTGACCCTGAGAATGACTATAGACAAGTCCATGACTTTATAGTTTGTCAGTCAGTTTTTTTTTTTTTTTTTGGTAGACTAATCGATGCGGGAAGTCTACAAGAGGATGTTGTCTTGTGTTGTGGTCATGTTGTCAAGCTGATCGATGCGGGAAGCTTTAGAGATAGTGCTGTGTGTATCAAGATTTTAGTCATAGCCATCCTTCGAGGGAGTGGTCTATATTTTTGCTTTATATATATATGAGAGCTTTGAATAGCTGTCCTTCAAGGGAGCAGACTATTAGCTACAACAATGATAGTACATCTATCCTTCGAGGGAGCAGTCTGTATTTAGAGTTTATGACCTTTGATATTTTGACATCTCAATTTATTTTTGATAGAAATTTGAGTCATGGACAAGACTATAGAAGTTTAAGGGCTCCCTTTCATTAGGACAAAGCATTCATGCTTGACAAAAGGGTTGACTGATGTTTACAGGGTTGAGGGTTGAAAAGGAATAGGAATGACAATGACGGGGAGTGCTCAAGGGATCGAGCTCAAGTTAAACGTCAAGTGAATAATTACTTGACTGATAGTAGACTGGTCGAAGATGCAAGGCATAAAGGGGTTTAGGTTTTGATAAGTCCCTGACCCATGCTTGTGTTATGATGTAAGGTCTGAATCAATTAGGAGCAAACTTGTCCCATTTGTTTCGTTCCAAATTGGTCACATGTTGGAGATGAGTAAGAAGTTTGTTGATGTTTGGTCGAGGCTTGGTCGAGGTCAATGTTTGGTCGAGGCTTGGTTGAAGTCTATGTTTGGTCGAGGTTACGATAGTCAGGATAAGGTTGAATTCCCCCAGTTGCTAGGGAGAAAGTTTGACAGATTTAGTTTGAGAGGGTGAGATCCTGATCTGCCAAGTTGGAGGCAAGAATCTCAAAATCGCGAATGGTGACAAAAGAAAAGGTTGGTAATGATTTGATTAAAGTGGCTAATAGTTGGGGGTCATTAGGCTAGACCTCCATCGATTGTAAGGCTTGGATCAAAGTTTGATGGTGTTGTGGAGATTTTTGTATGAGATCATACAAAGACATCTTCACAGGGGTCGCGTGGTGAGATTGTTTCACCACGGAGTCAGGGATTGTCTTTGAGGATACTGGTCGAGATGTACCCAAGACAGTAATCTTGGGTTTTGGTTGTGGTGAAGGCTTGGTAGATGGGGATGTCCAAGGGATAGAAACATGTCTTTTCCCTTTATATTTTTGGGTTGGTGGGCTGGTGGTCAAGTTGACTGTGTTGATTTCGAATAATGGGGTTAAAGGCGGTGGAGGGACCATAGTCTGGTGTTGAGATCCCAATTTAGGTGATGATGTTTGTGAGGCATGTGATGGTGTCAAAGATTTAGCAAAGGGGTAGTCAAGAGGATCGTTGATGAGAAGGGTATCCTTTTTCCGGTGTTGACGAATGACAGCTTTAAGAGCACAACAATGCTCGGTGTCATGTCCCGGTGTGCGATGATAGTGAAAAAATTTAGTGTTGTCGAATCAAGATGATCTTGATCTAGGGGTTGATGAGTGTGAAGGTGAGGAGGTATGGGAAGCATGGGACGATGTTGACAATTTGTTGATAATATGGTCAAGAAGAAGGGTGTCTTTCTCCAAGCATTGGTGAATGACAACCTTGAGGGCACAACAATGCTCAGTGTCATGTCGCGGCGTGCGATGATATGCACAAACTTTAGTGTCATTGAACCAGGGCAGTTTTGGTCTGAGAGATTGGTATGGTTTAAGAGGTGGAAGACTGATGCGAGAAGACTGCAACAATTGTCATAACATCAAGGCATAAGAACCCACCAATGGGTTTGCATGTTTTGTTGCAGTAGGGGTTGATGAATTTTGTTTTGGAGGCATAGGAGGCATTGGTCATTTTGGAGGAAATATATGTTTAATGGGTAAAGGGGATAATGGAGGCAATTTTCCTCTATGAGGTGTTGGAGTAGGAAGCACTCCTATTAAGGTGGATGGATGTGGGCCCAAGATAGAGGGCAATGATGAAGGTGGGGGAGGAATTCTCCGGTGTGGTTTAGTGGCCTTCTTTGGTTTGGTTTGAGGGCCACTATTGTGCGAGGCAAGATTAGATATGGGGCGAACACCAATAGATTTAATCTCTTTTGGCATGGTGGACGCTTGCCTGGTTTGGGTTCAGATGTGGATGGAGGTGAGTGTAATATAGAAATCTCAGGCAAAAGGCAAGAGAAAACCGTCACTGGGTCTTCCTCGGTCGAAGTGGGTGAAGAGACAGGGTCTTCTCTTGTTGGAGAAGTTTTTAGAGAATGTGACTCCTCAAGAGGATAGAGGGCAGTGATGATGGTGCCTTCTACTTGTGGTTGAGGAGTAGGAAGGGTATGGTCCTCCATTGGTACAAGGAAGGATGAAGGTGGGGCTAATGGCATTGGTATGGTCGAAGTGTCCTCCAATATAAGAGAGGTCGATGGAGAACTAATAGGAGAAGAAAGCTCTTCTACCTGTGGAGGAGGTTGGTCAGGGACAAGAGGTGAGACCGTGTTGACCGTGCATATATCATGCTCTTGGGAGCTATCAGCCATGGTCTGAACATTGTTTTGGCTAGGAGGGTGGTTAGGAAAAGGTTGTTTGAAGATATCAATGTTTTGATTGGGTGGCGCATTTGGGTTATCCAAAACAAGATCACCCTTATCTATCATGTCTTGGATAATGTTCTTGAAGATTCGGTAGTTGTTTATGTCATGGCCTTGGACACGGTGATAGTGACAGAAGTCATTTTCCTTGTACCATGCAGGAATAGGTTTTGAAGTTTCGAATTGAGGTGGTCGGATTGGAGGTAGATTGAGGACCCCCTACTTGACAAGTTTATCCAAAACGGAAGCATATGATTCTCTTATAAGAGTATACTGACGCTGTATGTACCATTGTTGGAATTGTTTTGTGATGCTTTGTGATGTTGATGGTTGAGATTTGTTGGTTGTTGTAGAGGATGGTGATCTAATGACCACAGTGTTTGCCACTCCCTTAGGCTTGGAGTGGGAAGAAGAAGGTCTGGAAGAAGAAGGGTCATCGGTTTTTCCGTTGGTATTACGCAATTTGACCTTGTTTTCTACAATAGCACGGAGTTCAAGCTTTCGGGCCATGGTGAAAGCTTCATCAAAAGTGTGGAATGTTTGAACCCATAAGGTGGATGAGATGTGTGTGGCACATGCTCGAGAGAAGAGCTCAATGAGCTCAGATTGAGGTAAAGGGAAGGAGAGTTGGTTGATTAAGCCTCTCCAATGGGCGACGAAATTGGCTATTGATTCATCGTCAAACTGTCTAATAGAGTATAAGTCTATGATAGAGACCTTTTTGGTGATATTGATCGAGAAGTGGTCAAAGAAAAGTTGGGCTAGCTGAGTGAATGAAAAGATAGAGTGACTAGTGAGAGAGCTGTACCAATTGAGGGCAGGGCTAGAAAGCGACATGGGAAATGTGCGTAGAAATAACCCATCGTCATGTGCTATCAAGTAACAAGCATGTCTGAATGCTCGTAAATGTTGCTGTGGGTCTTCCTTACTCTGGAAGCGAGTAAACTTAGGAAGCTCCCACTGACTGGGATACGGTCGGATTGGGACGGAGGGATGGATGGGTTCGTTGTAAATTTG
Organism: Torreya grandis; assembly: GCA_037957365.1. Lineage (NCBI taxonomy): Eukaryota > Viridiplantae > Streptophyta > Pinopsida > Cupressales > Taxaceae > Torreya > Torreya grandis. The sequence goes on along the minus strand of JARHVA010000026.1, from coordinate 1,838,647 downwards.
GTCATATGAAAGGACATTGCTTGAACCAGAAATGGAAGCCTCAAGATTAGACATTTTGTCCATCAGCATCTTGATGAGATCGGCTGATGGATTGGTAGATGGGGCAGCCCCTAGGTTGTAAGGTGCTTGGAAGGTGTTAGAAGAGACGTATGACGTAGTCAATTATGCTTGTATAGGCGCAACACATTGATAACTAGTCATTGGGATAAATGTGGAAGCCAGGGGTGGTTGTGCCATGGAGTTAGAGGGCACAAATTGAATAGGGCCCGCCAAAGGTGGTTGAGGGGTGGTAGCAATGGTTGAAGGGTAGGTAGTTACTCTTGCATTTATAGGTGCAAGAGTGTGTGGAGTCGAGACAATCAAGTTTTGGTATGATGTATAACTTGGTTGAATTGCTTGTGGTTGAGGGGGTAATGAAACCCCGATGGAGGTCAGTCCAAAAATAAATGGGGAGGCCAAACTTTGTGTATTGGCCATGGTCGAGTTAATGGTCAAGGCAATAGTCTGAGTCATAAAAGGCTGGGTAGCGGATGGTGTTGATGTCATCGTTGCTTCAGTTGAAAGGTCTCGCATTTGGTTTCTTGCAAGATAGTGTTGGAGAGCCTTGATGTTGTGGTCAAGGAGTCTCTCAAAGTTTGGGTCCCCTTCAGGGACAATTGAAGGTTGATTGGGAGTTGGTCGGGTAGGAGTTTGTTTGGTCTCTGAAAGATACTCCATTAAAGGACTAGGCATAGATGGCGAAGGCAGGAGCGGTTGTTGCCTCACGTGGTCAACAAGAGTCTTGGTTTGACTACGTGTCAAAACCATTCAAGGTAAGAGGTTCAGGTTTTAGAAACTATGTTTTTTAGTCTCAGAAAACCAGAATGGGTGGTTTGACAGAAAAAGGGGTCGGGTTTTTAAGCTTGTTATTTTGAGAAGAAAATGGTGGACAGTGACCGATGTCAGTGAAATAGATTGCCGATGTTGGTTAGATAACTGATGCTAGCGAAAAAAGGTTGCCGACATCGGTGGTTAAAACTGATGTCGGGAACTGTGTTTTCCAAAAACTCAGAAAATTTGAAAGTTTTTGGAAAAAAAAGAAGAAAACGTCCTCACTAGCTCAAAAAACCAGATAAAGACAGAAAGAAGATGAAGACAAGAAGACCCTAACATTAATTCCTAAGAATAATTTTTAGAATCTTGTTGGCTTATGCCTTAGATGAATGTGTTTGGGAAGTTGGCTTGTAGAACGGGTCCTAGAAGAAGTAGTCTAAAGTTGGTTTCAGGTTAGTTTTGGTGCTCAATGTCTGTGTAAAGTTCCGTACGTGGCCTGGTGCTAAGGAGCAAGCTCCCCTCACTTCACGAGCCCAATGATAAGCTGGTCTCGCTTAGCTAGTATATACGTCCCCTAGAGTTTATCCTCTGCCAGAGAACAGAGTGGGCTTTCCCCTTGGTAGTGAAGTCCAAGTGGGATTGTCGGGACGGGTAAGGTATCCACTAGGTGATGAAATCTTAGTCGGACCTTGTCTCAGGTAAGTTTAGATGTTTGATTTTGTGCAAGTGATTTGGTTGTGTAACATAAGTAGACTACGATTAATTCATGATGCGGTTTAATTACTAGATGTGTGGACTAAAGATGCATGCAATTAGAAATGAAATGCAATTGATTTTAATCCCAAATAGAAATGTGTGTTCGTATGCAGACAAGTGAGAAGAGGTTGAAGAGTATGACTTTGACTAGTCTAGATGCAGAAAAGAAAGAAAAAGAATGATTCTTTTTAACTTTGCTGATAGTGTCCTTTCAGAAGAGATAGAAGAAGAGAGATGCAAGGAGAGACCAAATGCACCTATAAGAATGTTTCAAACTATTTTCACTTTTCTACATTCAAAGGAAGTAAAAAACTAGAGAAATGGTCTAGGGTTAGATGTTACCCGGATGAGGTCTGCGCACTGTTATCCAGACATTGAGAGAACTCCTCTTTGGCTGTGGAGGATGACACCTGCAGAAGAAAGAGACTCAAATAAAGAGATTGTTAGATGGATGTAAGGTGGACTACCAAGAAATGCTTGATCCCAAAAGTGTAAAGACTTCTTGGAAGGGTGTCAGTCCACTGATTGATAAAGAAAATGTCTGATAATGAGAAATAATGGAAGACTAAGCAAAAGAAATAGAGAAGATGCGTACCTGTGTGTTGTTGTCGGTCTTTCACAGTCACCGATGTCGGTTAGTCTGCCAGTGTCGGTTGGTCAAGTCTACCGACATTGGTTAGGCTGCCGATGTCGGTAGGGGCAGTAGTCTATGGATGGGTCTGAGGTTGTGTCTGTGGTCGATAGAAGGGGTCTGCAACAGTCTGAGAGGGTCTGCACAGGGTTGCTGGGTCGATGGACAGGGTCTTAGGAGGGAGTCAGGTTGAGTAGAGGATGGTGGTCAAAAGGGGTCAGGTTAAGAGGAGGGCTTTTTAGCCTCTCCAAGAAGAGTCTCTGATTGGTCTGGTTGATAGCTGGGTCTGGTCTGGAAATATGGCTTAGAAGCAATAAACATAAAATTGATTACAAATACATTCTAAGCTACTGAAATAAAAAGACAGAGGAATACTTAGCTATTGCTTGTTGAAGGAGGAGTGTAGAAGACTGGTTGTTGATGCCGCTGTTGTAGAAGACTTCCTCCAATGTACCTATATCCTGTGATGCTTGCTGTACGTCCAGGAGAGAGAGAGAGAGAGAGAGAGAGAGAGAGAGAGGTCAAAGTGCAGGTGTAAGAGAGTTAGCATTCTGGGGAAGAGAATGAGGATCCAGGTGAGAGAATCAAGAGCCAGCAGGAGAGAATGCACCTTTGGGCCTGTCTTAAGAGACTGATGTCGGTGATCCCACCGGCATCAGACCGATGGGTAACCGATGTCGGCAGCTAGAAAAGGGGTAGAAAGGGCTAAAATTAGCCTTTCACCCATTCTTCTGACTGCCGAGTTCAAGGGTCGTGGGAAAACGGTCGAAGGCGGGTTAAATGGGCGTGGGAGAGAGGGGAAGAGTTGGAACAAGGTCATAAATTGGTCATAGGGTGATGGAAAGCATCCAAGGAGAGGGAATCCAAGGGGAGGGTGATGTGTCATGGGTGAAGTGTCAAAGGGGGTGTCAAGGGGGAATGTTATTAATTTAAAATAGATGATTATTTTAAATTAATAAGTGTGTGGGTTAGGAATGCTAGGAAGTGGACTAAGGAGGCCAAGGGGGAGGGTCGACCAATGAGTAGACACGATTTCAGTGTCTACATTTGCCCTCTTTTTATCTTGTTGGTTGTTCTGGACGAACTACAAGACAAAAATAGGAGTTGATTGCCTCAGGTATGGGATGAGGTTGCTTTCGTCTTGTTGGTTGTTCTAATGAATTGCAAGACAAAAAATGAATGTTGGTTGCCCTGATTATGGGATGAGGTATTCCCCCTCAAAGCCAGAGTCGAGAGAAAGGGAACCTGGAATCGGGTGCTGATTTGATATAGAGTGGATGGATATGGTGAAGGTGGAGTGAGAACGCTGCAATAGTTGAGATTGCATGACATACCACTTCACGAGATGGTCAAGTCAAATTATCACAGGTCAAGGGTCGAGGAGTGCTAAAATTGAAATAATTGGGCCCCATCATTTAGTCGTAGCTGATTGGGTTATTCGATCCAAGTTGTAGCTCTAATGGTCGTCGTGTTCCAAGTATCCCGGGCTCAGGAAGTGCTCTTGGAAACAATGAAAAATGGTCACAAGTAGTGGGGATCAACTTGCTCATGATCCAGTACTTGTGAGGGTCAAAATATGGGTTGCAGATAATTTTGATAACCATTCGTGAGGTAGCAAACATGCAATCAAAACAACCAAGGCAACGTTGTCTTGGAAGTGGTCGAGGTCTGAGGAGATAGTCGCGATCTCCATGGTCATTGGTCGAGGTGGTCAAAGGAATGGCCGAGCTAACCTCAGAAGGCTTGGTTGAGGTCGATGTTTGGTCGAGGCTTGGTTGAGGTCGATGTTTGGTCGAGGTTTGGTTGAGGTCGATGTTTAAAAGGTTGGTTGATGTTTGGTCAATGCTTGGTTGAGGTTGATGTTTAAAAGGTTGGTTGATGTTTGGTCAATGCTTGGTTGAGGTCGATGTTTAAAAGGTTGGTTGATGTTTGGTCAAGATTAATAGTCAGGGTAAGGTCAAATTCCCCCAGTTGATAGGGAGAATGTTTGATAGATTTAGTTTGAGAGGGTGAGATCTTGATATGCTAAGTTGGAGGCAGGAATCTCAAAATCACTGATGGTGATGGAGGCAATGGTTGGTAATGATTTGATTAAAGTGGCTAATGATTGGGGGTCATCAGGCTGGACCTCCATCGATTGTAAGGCTTGGATCAAAGTTTGATGATGCTGTGGAGAGTTTTGTATGAGATCATACATAGACATCTTCACAGGGGTCATGTGGTGAAGTTGTTTCACCACGGAGTCAGGGATTGTCTTTGAGGATGCTAGTCGAGATGTATGCCCAAGACATGTAATCTTGGGTGATTTGGTTGTGGTGAAGGCTTGGTAGATGGTCTATGTCCAAGGGATAGAAACATGTCTTTTCTCTAGTTATCCTTTTGGTATTGGTGTCCATAATAACTAGTGTGAATAAGTTATGATAATGTGAGTGGTCTGAAAAAGGGACCATAGGTTGGGTTGGATGGCAAATGATTTGGTTGAATGTGTGACCAAGATGTGTCAGAAGTGAAAGGCGCGTTGCTCTTTCATTGACAAGGACCATAATGATGGCATGGATAAGTGTTTTTAAACAAAAGCCCCGTTCATGCATTATGTGCTTTGACCAATTAGTTTGTGTTAGAGAAGTAATCGAATCACTTGATGTTAAGTGAGCTCAAAATCCCTTGAGTATGTTGGGGTGATAAGATTTGATCATGTGATATGGATGGAAGGGGGAGCCCTTTTTGGCAGGAAAAACTTTGCCCCTTTTATAGGTGATCCCGAGAATGACTAGTAGACAAGTCCATGACTTTATAGTTTGTCAGTCATTTTTTTTTTTTTTTGGGGCAGACTGATCGATGCGGGAAGTCTGCGAGGGGATGTTGTCTTGCTTTGTGGTCATGTTGTGAAGCTGATCGATGCGGGAAGCTTCTGAGATAATGTTGTGTATGTAGCAAAATTTAGGCATAGCCATCCTTCGAGGGAGTGGTCTATATTCTGCTTGTATATGCTTTTGATATGACTTTGGCCTAGCTGTCCTTCAAGGGAGCAGTCTAGTAAATACAACAATTATGTAGCTATCCTTTGAGGGATTATTCTACATTTTATAGCTTTATGACCTTGGAATATGCATCCCACTTATATATATATATATATATATATATATATATATATATATATATATATATATATATTTTGTTGACTGAAGTTCTCCGGTCATGGTTTAGTGGCTATAGAGGTTTAGAGGGTTTCCCTTTGATTAGGGCCAAAGCTATTCATGCTTGAGGCAAGAGGGTTGACTGATGTTTGCAGGGTTGAGGGTTGAAACACCAAGATATTTAATCTCTTTTGGCATGGTGAGACGTCTGCGTCAAGGGTTTGGGTTCAAGATGTGGATGTCAGGTGAGTGAGATGTAGCTTGACTCTCACTGGTCAAAGAGGCAAGAGCATAAACCGTCACTAGGTTCTGATAAGTCCTTGGTCGAAGCTTGTGTTATGATGAAGAGACAGGGTCTTCTCTTGGTGGAGAAGAAATTGGAGAATGTGACTCCTCAAGAGGATAGAGGGCAGGGATGATGGTGCCTTCTACTTGTGGTTGAGGAGTAGGAAGGTTATGGTCCTCCATTGGTAAGAGGAAGGATGAAGGTGGGGCTAATGGCATTGGTATGGTCGAAGTGTCCTTCAATATAAGAGAGGTCTTTGGAGAAATAATAGGAGAATAAAACTCTCTCTACTTGTGGAGGAGGTTGGTCAGGGACAAGAGGCGAGACCGTGTTGATCGTGCGTATATCATGCTCTTGGGAGCTATCAGCCATGGTCTGGACATTGTTTTGGCTAGGAGGATGGTTAGGAAAAGGTTGTTTGAAGATGTCAATGTTTTGATTGGGTGGCGCGTTCAGGTTATCCAAAACAAGATCTCCCTTATCTATCATGTCTTGGACAATGTTCTTGAAGGTTCGGCAGTTGTTTATGTCATGGCCTTGGACGCAGTGATAGTGACAGAAGTCATTTTCCCTATACCATGTAGGGATGGATTTTGAAGGGTTGAATTGAGGTGGTCAGATTGGAGGGAGATTGAGGACCCCCTACTTGACAAGTTTATCCAAAATAGAAGCGTATGATTCTCCTATAGGAGTATACTGACGCTGTATATACCGTTGTTGGAATTGTTTTGTGATGCTTTGTGATGTTGAAGGTTGAGGTTGGTCAGTCATTGTTGTAGAGATGGTGATCTAACGACCACAGTGTTTGCCACTCCTTTGACTTGGAGTGGGAAGAAGAAGGTCTGGAAGAAGAAGGGTCATTGGTTTTTGCATTGGTATTACACAATTTGACCCTATTTTCTTCAATAGCGCGGAGTTCAAGCTTTCGGGCCATGGTGAAAGCTTCGTCAAAAGTGTGAGAATGTTTGAACCCGCAAGGTGGATGAGATGTGCGTGGCACATGCTTGAGAGAAGAGCTCAATGAGCTCAGGTTGAGGTAAAGGGAAGGAGAGTTGGTTGATTAAGCCTCTCCAATGGGTGACAAAATCGGCTATGGATTCGTCGTCAAATTGTTTGATAGAGTATAAGTCCGTGATTGAGACCTTTTTGGTGATATTGATCGAAAAATGGTCAAGGAAAAGTTGGGCCAAGCTGAGTGAATGAAAAGATAGAGTGACTGGTAAGGGAGCTATACCAATCGAGGGCAGGGCCAGAAAGCGACATGGGGAACGTGCGTAGCAATAATGCATCGTCATGTGCTATGAGATAACAAGCATGTCTGAATGCTCATAGATGTTGTTGCGGGTCTTCCTTACTCTGGAAGCGAGTAAACTTAGGAAGTTCCCACTGGCTTGGATAGGGTTGGATTGGGACAGAAGGATGAATGGGTTCATTGCAAATTTGGTCATATGAAAGGACATTGCTTGAACCAGAATGGAAGCCTCAAGACTAAAATTTTTATCCATCAGCATCTTGATGAGATCGGCTGATGGATTGGCAGATGGGGCACCCCCTAGGTTGTAAGGCACTTGGAAGGTGTTAGAAGAGACGTATGATGTAGTCAGTTGCACTTGTATAGGTGCAACACATTGATAACTAGTCATTGGGATAAATGTGGAAGCCAGGGGTGGTTGTGCCATGGAGTTAGAGGGCACAAATTGAATAGGGGCCGCCAAAGGTGGTTGAGGGGTGGAAGCACTGGTTGAAGGGTAGGTAGTTACTCTTGTGTTGATAGGGGCAAGGGTAGGCGGGATGGAGACAACTAGATTTTGGAAAGGGGTAGAATTTTGTTGAATAGTCTGTGGTTGATGGGGGACCGAAACCCCGATGGAAGTGGGCCCAAAAACAGATGTCGGCAACCCTCATTGGTCGACGTCGGCGATGCCCCCTAACTAACGTCAGCGACTGTGGAAGATCGACAGCAACACACAAGTACGCATCTTCTCTGTTTCTTTTTTTTATTGCTTCTAAGCCACATCACCAACCAGATCCAGCTATCAACCAGACCAATAAGACACTCTTCTTAGAGAGGCTGAAAAACCCTCCTTTTACCCTGACCCCTTTTGACCACTATCCTCTACTCCTTGTCCCTCCTAAGACCCTGTCCACTGCCCTGCAACCTTGCATAGACCCTTTCAGACTCCCAAATCCCTTATGTCAACCACAGACACAACCTCAAACCCGTCCACGGACTACTACCCCCACTGACATCGGCAGCATAACCGACGTCGGCAGACTTGACCAACCGACGCTGGCAGCCTAACCGACGTCGACAACTATGCAAGATCGACACCAACAACATAGGTACGCATCTTCTCTATTTCTTTTGCTTAGTCTTCCATTATTTCTCATTATCAAACATTTTCTTTATCAATCAGTGGACTGACACCCTTCTAAGAAGTCTTTGCACTTCTGGGATCAAGCATTGCTTGGCAGTCCACCTTACATCCATCTAACAGTTTCTTTGTTTGAGTCTCTTTCTTCTGCAGGTGTCATCCTCCACAACCAAAGAGGAGTCCCTTCAATCATCTGGATAATGGTACGTAGACCTCATCTGAGTATCATCTAACCCTAGACTATTTCTGGCATGCCCGGTGGGACACTAGGAATTCTCCTTGGGTTCATACTTTTTTCTTCTAAACAAACTTTCCATATAGGTGCATTAGGTCTCTCCTTGCATCTCTTTCTTCTTTCTCTTCCAAAAAACACCATTAGCAAGGTTAAAAAGAATCATTCTTTTTCTTTCTTTTCTGCATATAGACTAGTCAAAGTCATACTCTTCAACCTTTTCTCCACTTGTCTGCATATGAACACACATTTCTATTTGGGCTTAAAATCTATTGCATCTCATTTATGATTGCATGCATATTTAGTCCACACATCTAGTAATTAAAAACCGCATCATGAATTAATCGTATCACACTTATGTTACACGACCAGATCACTTGCACAAAATCAAACATCTAAACTCACTTGAGACAAGGTTCGACTAAGATTTCATCACCTAGCGGATACCTTACCTGTCCCGGCAATCCCACTTGGACTTCACTACTAAGGGGAAAGCCCACTCTGTTCTCTGGCAGAGGATAAACTCTAGGGGAAGTATATACTGGCTAGGCAAGACCAGCTTATCACTGGACTCGTGAAGTGAGGCGAGCTTGCTCCCTAGCACCAGGCCACGTACAAAACCTAACACAAAATCTTGAGCACCGAAACTAACATGAAACCAAGCTTAGACTGCTTCTTCTAGGACTCGTTCTACAAGCCAACTTCCCAAACACATTCATCTAAGGCATAAGACAACAAGATTCTGAAAGTTATTCTTACGAATTAATGTTAGGGTCTGCTTGTCTTCATCTACTTTTCTGTCTTTATCTGGTTTTTTGAGCTAGTGAGGACGTTTTCTTCTTTCTTCCAAAAACTCTCAAATTTTTTTGAGTTTCTGGAAAACACAGTAACCGATATCGGTTTTACCACCGACGTCGACAACCTTTCTTCGCCGGCATCGGTTATCTGACCGACATCGGCAACCTGTTTCACCGACATCAATTTTTTAACTGACGTCGGTCACTGTCACAATTTTTCTTCTCAAAACAACAAGCTTAAAACCCGACCCCTTTTTCTGTCAAACCACCCATTCTAGTTTTTAGAGATTGAAAAACATAATTTCTGAAACCTGAACCTCTTGCCTTGAATGGTTTTGACATGCAGTCAAACCAGAACTCTTCTTGACCACGCAAGGCAACGACCACTCCCGCCTTCACCATCTATGCCTAGTCCTCTAATGGAGTATCATTCAGAGATCGAACGAACTCCTACCCGACCAACTCCCAATCAACCTTCAATTGTCCCCGAAGGGGACCCAAACTTTGAGAGACTCCTTGACCACAACGTCAAGGCTCTCCAACACTATCTCGCAAGAAACCAAACGTGAGACCTTTCAGGTGAAGCGACGATGACATCAACACCATCTGCTACCCAGCCTTTTATGACTCAGGCTATTGCCTCAACCATTAACTCGACCATGGCCAATATGCAAAGTTTGGCCTCCCCATCTATTTTTGGACTGACCTCCATCAGGGTTTCATTACCCCCTCAACCACACGCAATTCAATCAAGTTCTACATCATACCAGAATTTGATTGTCTCGACTCCACACACTCTTGCACCTATAAATGCAGGAGTGTCTACCTACCCTTCAACCAGTGCTGCCACCCCTCAACCACCTTTGGCAGCCCCTATTCAATTTGTGCCCTCTAACTCCATGGCACAACCACCCCTAGCTTCCACATATATCCCAATGACTAGATATCAATATGTTGCGCCTATACAAGCGCAATCGACTATGTCATACATCTCTTCTATCACCTTCTAAGTGCCTTACAACCTAGGGGGTGCCCCATCTGCCAATCCGTCAGCCGATCTCATCAAGATGCTGATGGACAAAATGTCTAGTCTTGAGGCTTTCATTTCTGGTTCAAGCAATGTCCTTTCATATGACCAAATTTACAACGAATCCATCCATCCCTCCGTCCCAATCCGACCGTATCCCAGTCAGTGGGAGCTTCTTAAGTTTACTCGCTTCCAAAGTAAGGAAGACCCTCAGCAACATTTATGAGCATTCAGACATGCTTGTTACTTGATAGCACATGACGATGTGTTATTGCTATGCACGTTTTCCATGTCACTTTTTGGCCTTGCCCTCGATTGGTACAGCTCTCTTACTAGTCACTCTATCTTTTCATTCACTCAGCTAGCCCAACTTTTCCTTGACCACTTCCCGATCAATATCACCAAAAAGGTCTCAATCACGGACTTATACTCTATCAAACAGTTTGACGATGAATCAATAGCCAATTTTGTCGCCCGTTGGAGAGGCTTAATCAACCAACTCTCCTTCTCTTTACCTCAACCCGAGATCATTGAGCTCTTCTCTTGAGCATGTGCCACGTACATCTCATCCACCTTGTGGGTTTAAACATTTTGCACTTTTGACGAAGCTTTCACCATGGCCTGAAAGATTGAACTCTGTGCTATTGAAGAAAATAGGGTCAAATTGCGTAATACCAATGCAAAAACCGATGACCCTTCTTCTTCCAGACCTTCTTCTTCCCACTCTAAGTCCAAGGGAGTGGCAAATGCTGTGGTCTTTAGATCACCATCTTCGACAACAACTAATCAAACTCAACTTTCCACATCACAAAGCATCACAAAACAATTCCAACAACGGTATATACAGCGTCAGTACACTCCAATAGGAGAATCATATACTTTCATTTTGGATAAACTCATCAAGCATGGGGTCATCAATCTCCCTCCAATCCAACCACCTCAATTTGACCCTTCAAAACCTATCCCTGCATGGTACAAGAAAAAGGACTTCTGTCACTATCACCGTGTCCAAGGCCATGACATAAACAACTGTCAAACCTTCAAGAACATTGTCCAAGACACGATAGATACGGGTGATCTTATTTTGGATAACCCGAACGTGCCACCCAATCAAAACATCGATATCTTCAAACAACCTTTTCCTAACCATCCTCCTAGCTAAAACAATGTCTAGACCATCGCCGATAGCTCCTAAAAGCATGATATACGCACGGTCAACACGGTCTCACCTCTTGTCCCTGACCAACCTCCTCCACAGGTAGAAGAGCTTTCTTCTCCTATTAGTTCTCCATCGACCTCTCTTATATTGGAGGACGCTTCGACCATACCAATGCCATTAGCCCCACCTTCATCCTTCCTCCTACCAATGGAGGACCATATCCTTCCTACTCCTCAACCACAAGTAGAAGGCACAATCATCCCTGCCCTCTATCCTCTTGAGGAGTCACATTCTCCAATTTCTTCTCCACCAAGATAAGACCCTGACTCTTCACCCACTTCGACTGAGGAAGACCCAGTGACGGTTTTCTCTTGCCTTTTTCCTGAGATCGCTACATCTCACTCACCTCTGTCCACATCTAAACCCAAACCCACGCAGGCATCCACCATGCCAAAAGAGATCAAATCTCTTGGTGTTCGCCCCATATCTAATCTTGGCTCGCATAATAGTGGCCCTCAAACCAAACCAAAGAAGGCCACTAAACAACACCGGAGAACTCCTCCCCCACCTTCATCATTGCCCTCTATTTTGGGCCCACATCCATCCACCTTAATAGGAGTGCTTCTTACTCCAACACCTCACAGAGGAAAATTTCCTCCATTATCTCCTTTACCCATTAAACATATATTTCCTCCAAAATGACCAATGCCTCCTACGCCTCCAAAACAAAAGTCATCAACCCCTACTACATTAAAACACACAGACCCATTGGCAGGTTCTTATGCCTTACTGTTACGACAATTGTTGCAGTCTTCTCGCATCAGTCTTCCACCTCTTAAACCATACTAATCTCTTGGACCAAAACCGCCTTGGTTCGATGACACTAAATTTTGTGTGTATCATCGCATGTCGGGACATAACACTGAGCATTGTTGTGCCCTCAAGGTTGTCATTCGCCAATGCTTGGAGAAAGACACCCTTCTTCTTGACTATATTATCAACAAACCTTCAACATCATCTCATGCTTTCCATACCTCCTCACCTTCACACTCATCAACTCTCGGATCAAGACCATCTTAGTTCGACAACACTAAATTTTGTCACTATCATCACACACTGGGACATGACACTGAGCGTTGTTGCGCTCTTAAAGCTGTCATTCGTCAACACCAAAAAAAGGATACCATTTTCATTAAGGGTCCTCTTGACTGCCCCTTTGCCAAATCTTTGACACCATCACATGCCTCACAAACATCATCACCTAAATCAGGATCTCAACACCAGACTATGGTCCCTCCACCGCCTTTAACCCCATTATTCAAAATCAACATAGTCAACTTGACCACCAGCCCACCAACCCAAAAGGATAAAGGGAAAAGACATGTTTCTATCCATTGGACATCCCCATCTACCAAGCCTTCACCACAACCAAAACCTAAGATTACTGTCTTGGGCACATCTCGACCAGCATCCTCAAAGACAATCCCTAACTCTGTGGTGAAACAACCTCACCACACGACCCCTGTGAAGATGCCTTTGTATGATCCCATACAAAACTCTCCACAGCATCATCAAACTTTGATCCAAGCCTTACAATCGATGGAGGTCCAGCTTGATGACCCCCAACCATTAGCCACTTTAATCAAATCATTACCAACCATTTCCTCTGTCACCATCCGTGATTTTGAGATTCTTGCTTCCAACCTGACATATGAGGATCTCGCCCTCTCAAACTAAATCTGTCAAACATTCTCCCTAGCAATTGGGGGAATTTGACCTTACCCTGACCTCGACCAAACCTCGACCAAACCTTGACCAAACATCAACCAACCTTTTAATCATGACCTCGACCAACTTTGACCAAACATTGACCAAATATCAACCAAGCATCGACCGAGCCTTGACCAAATATCAACCAAGCATCGACCAAGCCTCGACCAAGCATCAACCAACCCAACATCGACCAAATATCAACCAACTTCTTCATCATCAACCAACATGTGACCAATTTGGAACGAAGCAAATGGGGCAAGTTTGCTCCTAATTGACTCGGACCTTACATCATAACACAAGCATGGGTCAGGGACTTATCAGAACCTGAGCCCCTTTATGCCTTGCATCTTCGACCAGTCAACTGTCAGTCAAGTAATTATTCACTTGACATTTAACTTGAGCTCGATCCCTTGAGCAACCTCTCATCATCGTCATTTCTATTCCTTTTCAACCCTCAACCCTGCAAACATCAGTCAACCCTTTTGTCAAGCATGAATCCTTTGTCCTAATAAAAGGGAAACCCTCTAAACCTCTATAGTCAAGTCCATGACCAAAACTTCAGTCAACAAATATATATATATATATATATATATATATAAGTGGGATGCATATTCTAAGGTCATAAAGCTATAAAATGTAGACTGCTCCTTCGAACGATAGCTACATAATTGATGTATTTATTAGACTGCTCCCTTGAAGGACAGCTAGGCCAAAGTCATATCAAAAGCATATACAAAGCAGAATATAGACCACTCCATCGAAGGATGACTATGCCTAAATTTTGCTACATACACAGCATTATCTTAGAAGCTCCCCACATCGATCAGCTTCACAACATGACGACAAAGCAAGACAACATCCCCTCGCAGACTTCTCACATCGATTAGTCTGCCAAAAAAAAAATCGACTGACAAACTATAAAGTCATGGACTTGTCTATAGTCGTTCTCGGGGTCACCTATAAAAGGGGCAAAGTTGTTCCTGCCAAAAAGGGTTCCCCCTTCCATCCATATCACATGATCAATCCTATCACCCCAACATACTCAAGGGATTTTGAGCTCACTTAACGTCAAGTGATTCGATTACTTCTCTAACACAACCAATTGGTTAAAGACGTAATGCATGAATGGGGCTTTTGTTTCCAACAACCCCCTATCTATGCCATCATTATGGTCCTTGTCAATGAAAGAGCAACGCGCCTTTCACTTATACATCTTGGTCACATCCAACCAAATCATTATCTATCCACCCAAACCAAACCAACCCAAACATTTTCAGACCAACATGACATCGTCCATTTCACATAGTTTCTATGGAAACCAATACACATGGAAACTATCGACCAGACACAATTTATGTCAAGCATAAACCATTACTTGCTGAAGCATAAATCATCTTAATTCATTTTTAACATACATCCATCACCAATATGGAAAATTGCTAGGGATGAAAGACCACTCAACCAATGTTACAGAATACACCATCACCTAATATGGAAAACGCTGTAACATCATCTTACCCTCATCCTCTAATCACGACCAAATCAATCATCAACCATTTTGACTCTTCATCTGAACTACATTGGTCTAAGGCCCTCAACACAAGGGCTATGTATGCAGCACTCAAATGACATGGCGTCTTCTGGGGTTAGCTCGACCACATCCATTTATTCGTCTATCTGATGGAAAAACCATTTCGACCTCTACCCATGACTTAACCTCATCAAAACCAATCCATAACTGACACTTTTCCTCCCTTTTGGGAGAACTACATTGGCCTGAGGCCCTAATGACAGGGGCTATGTAGGCAGCACTCAGTCGACATGACGTCTTCTGGGGTTAGCTCGGCCACATTCCTTCGTCATCCATCTAATGGACCAACTATCTCACCTCGAATCGACCATCAACCTTGGAGTTCACGCCTATCTCCTCCGACCATGACCACTTCCAAGACAACTTTGCCTTAGTTGTTTTGATTGTATGTGTGCTACCTCATGAATGGTTAGCCAAATTGTCTACAACCCATATTTTGACCCTCACAAGTACTGGATCACGAGCAAGTTGATCCCCACTACTTGTGACCCTTTTTCATGTTTTCTAAGAGCACTTCCTGAGCCCGAGATACTTGGAGCATGACGACCATTGGAGCTACAGCTTGGATCGAGTAATCCAATCAGCTATGACTAAATTCTGGGGCCCGATTATTTAAATTTTGGCACTCCTCGACCTATGACAATTTGACCCAACCATCTCGTGAAGTGGTGTGCGTGCAACCTCAACTTTTGCAGCATTCTCACTCACCTTCACCATATCCATCCACTATCAATCAAATCAGCACCAGATTTCAGGTTCCCTTCTCTCGACTCTTGCTTTGAGGGGGAATATCTCATCTCATAATCAGGGCAATCAACATTCATTTTTTGTCTTGCAATTCATCAAAACAACCAACAAGACGAAAGCAACCTCATCCCATACCTGGGGCAATCAACTCTTTTTTTTTTTGCAGTTCGTCTAGAATAACCAACAAAATAAAAAGGGGCAAATGTAGACACCGAAATTGTGTCTACTCATTGGTCGACCCTCGCCTTTAGCCCCCTTAGTCCACTTCCTAGCATTTCTAACCCACACACTTATTAATTTAAAATAATCAACTATTTTAAATTAATAACACCCCTTTACCCTTCACCCATGACACATCATCCTCCCCTTGGATTCCCTCTCCTTGGATGCCTCCCATCACCCTATGACCAATTTATGACCCCATTCCAACTCTTCCCCTCTCTCCCACACCCATTTAACCCACCTTCAACTATTTTCCCACGACCCCTGAACTCGACAGTCAGAAGAACAGGTGAAAGGATAATTTTAGCTCTTTCTACCCCTTTTCTAGCTGCCAACGTCAGTTACCCATCAGCCGACGCCGGTGGGATCACCGACGTCGGTCTCTTAAGACAGCCCCGAAGGTGCATTTTCTCCCCCTGGCTCCTGATTCTCTCGCCCAGATCCTCATTCTCTTCCCCAAACTCTAACTCTCTTGCACCTGCACTTTGACCTCTCTCTCTCTCCTGGACATACAACAATCATCACAGGCTATAGGTACATTGCAGGAAGTCTTCTACAATAGCGGCATCAGCAACCAGTCTTCTACACTGCTCCTTTAGCAAGCAACATCTAAGTATTCCTCTGTCTTTTCATTTCAGTAGCTTATAATGTATTTGTAATCAGTTTTCTATTTATTACTTCTAAGCCACATCAACAACCAGACCCGACTATCAACCAGACCAATCAGACACTCTTCCTGGAGAGGCTGAAAAGCCCTCCTCTTAACCTGACCCCTTTTGACCACTATCCTCTACTCGTTGTCCCTCCTAAGACCCTGTCTACTACCCTGGAACCCTACACAGACCCTTTCAGACTCCCAGACCCCTTCTGTTGACCACAAACACAACCTCAGACCCATCCACAAACTACTGCCCCCACCAACGTCACCACCCTAATGAACGTCGGTAGACTTTACCAATCGATGCTGGCAGCCTAACCAACGTCGGTAACTGTGGAAGACCAACAACAACACACAGGTACGCATCTTCTCTATTTCTTTTGATTAGTCTTCTATTAGTGTTGGAGAGCCTTGATGTTGTGGTCAAGGAGTCTCTCAAAGTTTGGGTCCCCTTCGGGGACAATTGAAGGTTGATTGGGAGTTGTTCAGGTAGGAGTTCGTTCGGTCTCTGAATGATACTCCATTAGAGGACTAGGCATAGATGGTGAAGGTGGGAGCGGTTCTTGCCTCGCGTGGTCAACAAGAGTCTTGGTTTGACTACATGTCAAAACCATTCAAGGCAAGAGGTTCATGTTTCAGAAACTATGTTTTTTAGTCTCAAAAAACCAGAATGGGTGGTTTGACAAAAAAGGGGTCGGGTTTTTAAGCTTGCTGTTTTGAGAAGAAAAATGTGGACAGTGACCGACGTCGGTAGAAAAACCGATTCCGGTGAAACAGGTTGTCGATGTCAATCAGATAACCAATTCTGGCGAAGAAAGGTTACTGACGTTGGTGGTAAAACTGATGTCGATTACTGTGTTTTCCAGAAACTCAAAAAATTTGAGAGTTTTTGGAAGAAAAAAGAAAACATCCTCACTAGCTCAAAAAACCAGATAAAGACAGAAAAAAAGATGAAGACAATCAGACCCTAATGTTAATTCCTAAGAATGAACTTTTAGAATCATGTTGGCTTATGCCTTAGAGTGTGTGTTTGGGAATTTGGCTTGTAGAACGGGTCCTAGAAGAGGTAGTCTAAAGTTGGTTTCAGGTTAGTTTCGGTGCTCAATGTATGTGTTAGGTTCCATACGTGCCCTGGTGCTAAGGAGCAAGCTCCCCTCACTTCACGAGCCCAGTGATAAGCTGATCTCGCTTAGCCAGTATATACGTCCCCTAGAGTTTATCCTCTGCCAGAGAATAGAGTGGGCTTTCTCCTTGGTAGTGAAGTCCAGGTGGGATTGCTGGGACGGGTAAGGTATCCACTAGGTGATGAAATCCTAGTCGGACCTTGTCTCAGGTAAGTTTAGATGTTTGATTTTGTGCAAGTGATTTGGATGTGTAACATAAGTGGCCTATGCTTTATTCATGATGCGGTTTTAATTACTAGATGTGTGGACTAAATATGCATTCAATCAGAAATGAGATGCAATAGATTTTAAGCCCAAATAGAAATGTGTGTTCGTATGCAGACAAGTGAGAAGAGATTGAAGAGTATGATTTTGACTAGTCTAAGATGCAAGAAAGAAAGAAGAAGAAGGATTATTTTTAACTTTGTTAATGGTGTCTTTTCAGAAGAGATAGAAGAAGAGAGATGCAAGGAGAGACCTAATGCACCTATATGAAAAGTATGCTTAGAAGAAAAAAGTATGAACCCAAGGAGAATTCCTAGCATCCCACCAGGCATGCTAGAATGTTTCCAACTATTTTTGCTTTTCACATTCAAAAGGAAAGGAGAAACTAAGATAAGTGGTCTATGGTTAGATGATACCCGAATGAGGTCTATGCACCGTTATCCAGACGTTGAGAGAATTCCTCTTTGGCTGTGGAGGATGACACCTGCAGAAGAAAGAGACTCAAACAAAGAGATTGTTAGATGGATGTAAGGTGGACTGCCAAGCAATGCTTAATCCCAAAAGTGCAAAGACTTCTTAGAAGGGTGTCAGTCCACTGATTGATAAATAAAATGTCTGATAATGATAATTAATAGAAGGCTAAGCAAAAGAAACAGAGAAGATGCATCCCTGTGTGTTGCTATTGGTCTTCCACAGTCACTGACATCAGTTAGTCTACTGGCATCGATTTGTCACGTCTGTCGATGTCGGTTAGGCTACCGACATCGATGGGGGTAGTAGTCTGTGGATGGGTCTGAGGTTGTGTCTATGGTTGACAGAAGGGGTCTGAGAGTCTGAAAGGGTCTGTGCAGGGTTGCAGGGCAGTAGACAGGGTCTTAGGAGGGACAAGGAGTAGAGGATAGTGGTCAAAAGGGGTCAAGTTAAGAGAGGGCTTTTTAGCCTCTCCAAGAAGAGTGTCTGATTGGTCCGGTTGATAGTTGGGTCTGGTCTGTGATGTGGCTTAGAAGCAATAAACAGAAAACTGATTACAAATACATTCTAAGCTACTTAAATGAAAAGACAGAGGAATACTTAGCTATTACTTGCTAAAGGAGTGTAGAAGACTGCTTGTTGATGCCTCTATTGTAGAAGACTTCCTACAATGTACCTGTAGCTTGTGATGCTTGTTGTACGTCCAGGAGAGAGAGAGAGAGAGGTCGAAGTGCAGCTGCAAGAGAGTTAGCATTCGGGGAAGAGAATGAAGATCTAGGTGAGTGAATCAGGAGCCAAGGGGAGAAAATGCACCTTCGGGGCTGTCTTAAGAGACCGACATTGGCGATCCCGCCAGCATCGGCCGACAGGTAACCGATGTCAGTAGCTAGAAAAGGGGTAGAAAGAGCTAAAATTAGCCTTTTGCCCGTTCTTTCGACTGCCGAGTTCAAGGGTCATGGGAAAACAGTCAAAGGCGGGTTAAATGGGCGTGGGAGAGAGGGGAAGAGTTGGAATGGGGTCATAAATTGGTCATAGGGTGATGGGAGGCATCCAAGGAGAGGGAATCCAAGGGGAGGATGATGTGTCATGGGTGAAGGGTAAAGGGGGTGTTATTAATTTAAAATAGTTGATTATTTTAAATTAATAAGTGTGTGGATTAGAAATGCTAGGAAGTGGACTAAGGGGGCTAAGGGGGAGGGTCGACCAATGAGTAGACATGATTTCGGTGTCTACACAACCCAAACTGGTAATCCCTTTGATATGATTTTTGAGGATGTGGAATATTATTCTAAGCACTTGTTGTATTGCAAGTTTTTGGGGTTGAGAGTCTCCCTTCAATTTCTAGAGAGTTGGGCCAGGAGAGTGTGGGAACCAGAGGGAGAAATGGAGATCACGTTATTGGCAAATAATTACTTCATGGTGACATTTTTGTGCTTGGCTGATCAAAATAGGGTTTTTGAGGGGGGCCTTATTTTTACAATCAGGTTGGACTTTTTGTCAAACCCTGGCGTGCAGGTTTTAATCCTTCTGAAGAACTACCAAATCAAGTTCCGGTGTGGGTTAGGCTACCCAGATTTCCTATCGAATGTTGTAGAGAGGATGTTCTCCAAATGCTAGCTTCGACGCTTGGAAGGTCGGTGGGGTCTTCAACACAAACTTTAGGTAAGAAAGTTATGACTTTTGCTCGTATTTACGTAGAAATTGATTTGAGTAAACCACTACCTGATGCAGTGGAGATGAGTGCAGGCTCATATTCTTGGGTGCAACAACTGGACTATGATACCCTTCCCTTCAGGTGTCAACTATTCCATGAATATGGGCACCTGGTGCGTAGATGCCTGAAGGCTAAGCTAGCGGAGCAGCAACCTCAACTGCCACCTAGTAGCACTCCAAATGTTGATAAAGGGAAGAAGTCTGGGATCAGTGAGGGCAAGGATGCTGAAGGTTTTGCTTAGGTGAAAGCTCAAAACTGCAACAGAGGCTAGAAGAGGACCCTTATGGAGCGACAAGATGAAGATTCATTTAACAAGTTTGAAGTCTTGGATGAATTGGGACAGCAAGAAGTAAACCCAAGATTATTGAGCGTGGAGCAGCTTGTGGGAAGATCCAGATTGGAGATTAATTCAGCCAATCTTCATTCAATTCTTTAAGAGGAGTTGTCCTTACCCATGGTATTGGAGGGGCAGATAGGGGAACAGATGGTGGTGGAGGCAAATGGTGATCTAGGGTAGAACGTAGAGGATGTGGACCTGCCAACAAGGATCGCGGTTGCAGAAGTAGATAAGAGAGGTAAATCTTCTCCTCACTTGGGCATTCTTCAAAAGGAGGGGAAGAAGGGGATGTCAAAAAAAAGTGTTAAACTGGGGCGTAAGAAGGACATAGAGAAAATTAAGATGATTGGGGAGACCTTGGTAGAGTCAGGTTCTGTCAAGACCTTAGACTCCCACTTTTTAACTCCTCCAAAATGATCATTATTTCATGGAATGTAAGGGGCCTAAACAACGGCCCTAAACAAAAGGCTATTCGGGAATTAGTTAGATGTCAAGTACCTGATGTTCTTTTTCTTCAGGAGATGAAGGTTTCAGTGGATGATATGAGGCATATTGCACCTAAGTTATGGAGGCATGGTTTATGTTAGTGCATTGGAGCTCAGGGGTCTTCGGGGGGTGTGGCATGTTTTTGGAATCCGCAAAAGATCCAACTAATTTCTTGGATTTCCTTTAAGTCCTCTTTATCCATGGTGCCTTGTGTATTGAGTCAGGAAAATTAGTTTTTTTTTCCAATATCTACGCTCCTACAGATTTCCAAGGTAAACTTCTTGTTTGGAAAAATATCCACTTAGTTTGTCGATTATTTCCTTACCTACGTTGGATTGTTGGTGGAGACTTCAATGTTATTCTAGATTTAACAAAGAAAAGAGGAGGTAATGCAAGGCTGGAACCATCTTCTATATTGCTCTGGGATAATATTGCGGCACTCAATTTAGTGGACATCAAGCCCGATAATGGATGCTTTACTTGGAATAACAGAAGGGTGGGGGACAATTACATTGCTGAGCGCATAGATCAATTCATGACCTCCTGTTATTGGGTGGGGGGATTATGGTCTTCTAGCATGGAGATACTTGATTGGAGAGGTTCAGACCATTGGCCCATAAAATTAATAATTTCTTTAGCCCGTATGCCTTAGAAGCCATCGTTCAAGTTTCAGCTCATGTGGTTTAGGGACCCGGACCTGTTTGGACATGTGGCAGATTGGTGGAGGATAGGCAGGGCTGCTATAGGAACATCAATGTATACTTTTGCTAAGCTACTCTAATTCGTCAAGTACCAGCTCAAAAGGTGGAATCGACAAAGTTTTGGGAACATCTTCCAAAGGAAAAATGAGGCACAAATGGAGTTGAACAACATTACCAGATTCATTAGGGAGGAGGGGATGAGTGAGTTTTTGCTGAGGGAGGAAGCCACGGGTTTTAAAGCATTGGAGGAATGGGAGCTAAGAGAGGAGATATTTTGGAAACAAAAGGACCGGATTGAATGGCTTCAAGAGGGGGATAAAAATACCACCTTCTTTTTCAATTCAATCCGAGCTAGACAGCATGGTAATGTGATAACTTCTTTGGTGACAGACAACGGGGAGACTGTCTCTTCTACGTAGGGTATCTTTAATGAAATAGTGTAGTATTTTGCTTCTCTATTTAAGGAAGAAGCACAAGGGGACTCGGCGGCTGAGGATCAGGGCCTTTCCTGCATTCCTTCTTTGGTGACCATGGATATGAAAGTGCATCTTATGAGGGATATATCCTTGGAGGAGTTAAAGAGGATTGTTTTCATGATGCCAAAAGGAAAGGCGCCTGACCCAGATGGTTTCCTATTGAGTTCTTCTAAGAATTTTGGGAAATTATCAAATTAGACCTACTGGCAGTTGTTCAAGAATCTCAGAGGAACAAGCAAATGCTTCGGGCTCTGAACTCTACCTTCCTGGCTCTCATTCCCAAGGGAGAGGGGGCTGATTAGTTGAGTCTTTTTCAACCCATTTTCCTATGCAATGTCACTTATAAAATTATATCTAAGATTATTGCTGAGAGGTTAAAAAAGTGGCTGCCAGCGCTTATTTCTGAGGAGTAAGGTGGCTTTGTGGAGGGCCGACAGATTCTAGATGGGGTGGTGATGGCTACTGAGACTATCCACTCTATGACCCAGTCCAATGATAAGGCGATGTTTATCAAGCTGGACATGTCCAAGGCCTATGATAGATTTTAGTGGGCCTTCCTCCAAAAGGTCTTGGGTGCCTTTGATTTTGAGGAGGATTGGATACATTGGGTTATGAGTTGTGTGAACTCGACCTCCTTTTTAGTTTTGATCAATGGTGAGCACTCTAATCTCTTTGGAGCGTCTCGTGGTCTACAACAAGGTGACCCTCTATCTCCCTACTTGTTTCTTCTGTTGGCAAAAGGCTTGGGTCGATTGATCAAAAATAACGTGGATGATGGCGTTATTCAAGGCTGGCATTGGGGTGGGGGCCTTCCTGTACAATCTCACCTCCAGTTTGTGGACGATGTGGTGTTGATGGGCATGACTACTATTAGGGAGGCATCTAACATTCGCAAAAGCTTGGAAGTTTACCTTGCGGCCTTAGGACAGGTAATCAATGAGGGCAAGTCTTCAATTTTTTATTTAACACCCCACCTTCCATACAACGAAGGGTGGCTCATATCCTCAGGTTCCAAATTGGGAGTCTCCCATTGCTTTATCTTGGGATTTCAATCTCTGCTGGCCGGTAGTCTAAGGAGTCATGGATGGCAATTTTGGACAAGTTTCGAGGCAAAGTGAATCATTAGACCCATCGCTGGTTATCCTTTGTCAATCGGGTTCAGCTGATTCAATCAGTGGTGCAGGCTCTTCCTATTTATATGTGCATGATCCAGGTGGCACCGATGAACTTTGTTAAGGAACTGGATTCCTTAACAAGACAATTTTTGTGGGCTGGTAATTTATCTTCAACCATGTGGAGCCTTATTAAGTGGGAGGTAGTCTGCAGCCCAAAGAGGTTTGGTGGCCTTGGATTACGACAATCTGTGTTATCTGGTATTGCTTTGGCAGCCAAGCTATATTGGCGTTGGTGTGTGGAGTAGGAGCGGGTGTGGGCTAGAGTCTTATCCCATAAGTACTTCTTTGGGATCCCTCAAAAGGATATCCCACGGTATGACTTGACAGGCAAAGGATCAGTGATTTGGGCGACTCTCAAGAAAGGAGCAACATTGATTAAGAGGGGTTTATTTTGGATTTGCAAGAGTGGGGTTGAGGCTCAGTTCTGGCATGACTCTTGGGACGGTTACCCTCCCATAATTGTCCAATATCCTCAGCTAAGTATTCTATCCCAGAGGTTTTGCGAAGTTGGATGGATCAGGGTGGGTGATTATAAATCCCTTTCCCTTCAGGGGCAGGTGACGAACGCTAGATGGAAGACCCCAAAGGAGTGGCTGATTCTTGGTTTGGAGGCAGAGTGCGCGGAGTTGCATTATATTCTGTCATGTCGTAGATGCAACACACTTATGGACAACAATGTGTTAGCCTGGTCCCCGAATCCCAAGGGGAAGTATACTATGTCTTATGGTTATCAGGAGCTGATTTCTTAGCAATATGAGGGTAGGGAGGAAGTTCAGTGGTGGAAAAAAGTCTAGAATGGATTCTCTTGGCTGAAGGTTAACAGCTTTATTTGGACTTTAGTCTGGAACAAATGTTTGACTTGGGGTAATATTCAGAAGAGGGGCTTTGCTGGCCCTTCGAGGTGCGTTCTTTGCAATAGTGCGGAGGAAGACTCCTCTCACCTATTCTTTCGCTGCTCTTTCACTCTTCATTTATGGCATTTATGGTGGGACGTGTGGAGGTGCCATTGCATTCACGCAGTCTCCCTGGCATATTTTTGGTCTAGAGTGGGCCGTTCACCCTCTTCGACCCCCTTCTTGCAGGATGTGTGGTACGTTGGCCCTATTTTTTTGCTTTGGCAAGTATGGCTGGAAAGGAACCGTAGGATTTTCTAGGATGAAAAAATGGAGATTCAGCTGGTCTGGAATAGAATTAAAGGAATGATCCAGGAATCTATTGAAGCGAAGAGTGAGAAAATAACAAGGAACTAAGATTTGTATAGCTACTCCTATTTTTTTGATTGCCAACTATCATTTACATCCAATCAATTTTTTTATTTTTATTTTTCAAACAACTTTTTTAAATAAAATGCTCTTAATTTTTCTTAACAATATATATTACATAAAATTGAAAACATCATAAAATCTTTAAAAAAAAAAAAAAAAAAAATCAAAAATCCTCTTATAATTTCTCAACAATACTTTTTAAAAAATAATTAACTAATCTCTAACATAAAACCCCACTCTAAAAATATGATCTTCAAATAAATCAACATTTGTTTCAAAAGTAAAAAAACAAAACACTGCCCCTGCCCCCATGAAGATTAGTATTTATATTTTGCTTCTCCATAATCCTTGGAATGCTAGATTTCCAAACACCCTACTTGATTGGGATACCCTTCAAGTAATCTTTTTCCTCTATAAAATCTTCCTCTACCCTTAAAAGTTCATTATTATTCCAAGTATAAGCCTTAAAGTTCTTCTCCACCCCACAAATTTCATGTTGGGAATCTTCCACGATGTTCCTTTTCGTTGAAAAGGTAGTTATGATCTCCTATACTTTATGACATTACACTCATTTTTCCATACTGATTAATCAAATGTATTAAATAAAACTGAAATAATATTTTTTTTCAAAATTTATAATTATTTAATTAATTTTTTATTAATAAAAATAATTAATAATAAAAAATAATATTATTAAATAATATTGATTAAAATATTATTAAATAAATCGAATTAAATAATTATTAAAAATATTATTCAATAATTTAATCGATAAATTTAATCTACAATAATAATTATGAGTGGGATGAGTGGGATGAGGGAATGTATAGATTAAATCAAATTTAATCTAAAATGATAAATTTGATTCAACTAAAAAAATTAAAATAAAATTTATAAATACCTCAACACAAATTTTTTTTAAACTAAATAAATCATTTCAAAATTGGCTTTCATAATAGTTTATATGTACATAATTTCCTTTAATGAGATTTCGCCAAATCAATAAATATTATAAATGGAGTAGTCATGGTAGCCAAGCCAATAAAAAGATTTACAATAAATAGTTGATAAGAGAGTTCATGAAACTCCCATATCCAATGGAAACGAGGAGAACATGGAGGAAAGAAAGAAAATGTATGACATGAGTGATGAATAAAGTACGCTACGCACATCACTTAATTATTATTAGAAGATAAAAATCATATAAATAGGATGTTGAAACCATAAGTGATGAATAAAGTACGCTACGCACATCACTTAATTATTATTAGAAGATAAAAATCATATAAATAGGATGTTGAAACCATTTTGAGTGCAAGAGAAATATTAATAAAAGGAAGATTTGTTTATATGTATATATTTTTTTCATAACTTATGAAATTTATTTTGTATTTATGTTAAAAATATATAAAATAAGATTAATGTTACTAAGAAGAGAAGCACTGATGTAAAGTTTTGTATTGATGGAAATATGTATTTATATGATTTCGAGGAATTATAATGATTCAAGTTGAAATTAATATTTATCCTACATGATAAGTGTTTACTTGATTATATGGATTATTTGATTAAATATTTATGATTATTTTTAAAAAAAATGTATAATTTTTTATCTACATGATTAAACACCTATTTAATTATGTAGACCAATTGTTATTAAAAAAATAATTAATTTTTTCTTCCATTGTCAAGTTCTCACTTTACTATATATGACATTTCTATTTTAAGAAAAAATAGTTAGACATTAATATTAATAGATAAAATATTAAAAAATTATGTATGTACTACTAGTAATTTTGTTATTAAAGCTAAAGGAGAAGTTTTTTTGAAACTAGGGACCCCATATCCTAGAAGACAAACAATCAGACAGGATCTAAAACCCCAAATAACACCATAAGTGTAACAAAAACATCTAAAACAAGACTCCAAATAACACCATAAATCTAACAAAAATATCTAAAACAAAATAAGGAGTTACACCCAACCTAAAAACAACTAAAGTGCAACTAAAAGAAGATTTGAAAGCACAAACCTTGAAAATGAAACCAGATCACATAAAGAATATACATGAAATCAAAGAGCATGCACTACTATTAAGTTTTTATTAAACATAGTTTTATTTTTCTTTGTGGTAGGGAATTATTTAATTGTCTTGAATGTTGATAACATCAATTCTTAAACTACTAGACAAGATAAAAATTCATCTACATTTAGTATTTATAATTGATTAAAACATAATTTTATAAAAGAGGGAAGTCCAATTTGAGGTTTATAATATTCTAATATAAATATTATTTAAACTATTATTTTTCAAATTATATACCAAAAATATATATAAATATTATGTTATTAAAATAACATAATAAAGATTTTATATATATAAATATTTCATTTGTACGAGCACATTAATATTAAACATTTAAGAGTATGAATACTGTTAATCCAAAAAATCTAAAAATTAAAATCCATATTTGAAAGATGCAATATGGATAGGGTGAAACATTATAAAAGAGATAAAACTAGCAGTTGCCTCCATGGTGCAAGAAAAGCCGGAGGTTAGGTAAAACTAGTTTATATTTGGTTTACTATAATGATCCGAAGGAATGGTATATTTTTATTTTATGATTATATTTAATACATATTAATTTATTAAAATTAATATAATATATATTAAAATCTAATATAATATAAATATATATTATTTGTAATATATGAAAATATACAATGCAATAAAATATAATATCTTAAAATATATATTAAAACTATCATAGTAAAATATATATTACAATACTATATATATATAAAATTAAAAAAACACGCGGCTACCCATGTATGAGACCTCTAAATGAGCCTATCAAACAAATGGCTGTTTTGGTCACTTGTAGCTACAACAAATGACTAAAATCTTACGAGGCTTGTCCCACAAATTTGCTAATCAAAAGCATTAATAAGAGAAATTTATTAAGTATTTACATTCTATAAGAAATAAATATTCAAATTATGTAAATCTATGTAACAAGAATTAACTTTCATTTTATTATATTTATGGATATTTAAACCTAGGATGTTATTGTTAGTGTCAAGTTTAACATCCTTCACCTTATTATCCATAGCAATGTTGTCGTGATCAATACAAAAAGGCTCATCTATAAGTCATTTACCAAGGACATCTCTCAGTTGGTTCTTAACTGAGCTTACCATTGATGTGTTCACATCCATTCCAAGATGTGGATTCACTGAACGACAAGGCAAATTATTATTGTAGTTGAGAATAGGAACTGATAAAGCATTGGACGATTCCCCTGCCTCATACCTCCAAGGATCAACATGGGGGATCTGTTCAATGTGAGAGTCAGATGTAGTGCTAGTGGAGAGATTTTTTTGTGAATAGTGGTATTTAATATGGGTCACCAACTATCATTGATGAGCAAGGAGAGTATAGGGTAGCATTGTTTCACCTCTTCAATCTTAACTAAGAGCTAGCAAGTCACATCATTTATACTTGATTTCCTCATGATTATGGGGTAGCATTGCTTATCCTCTTGGTGTATTGTAAGTCACATCATTTATCCTTAATAGAAATGGCATATTTGACTTTGCTTAGAGATCTATGTACTATTCCTTGTACCTCACATTCTACTAGCAGCTTGGCTCTTTGCTCCAAGATTTCTATCTTTGATGCAATATTCCAAATAGAGAGTTAGTGAAAAGTAAGAGATGCGTAGGCCCATGATATTGTTAAATCCTCTTATCATGCCATTAACTACCATATCTTGATTCCTGCCACGCATCAAATTTAGACCCTTTTCTACACCATAATTTGTCATGGAGCCAGATTGGCATGTGTCTTTATGGAAAAATTTGGCCTAACACTTTAAATGTTCTCTGCATTCATCAAATCCAAGGGCATTTTCATCTTTCCTTAGTTCTCTTTTAAGAGGAAATACTGCTCAAATGAGGTACAATAAACCCCAGGTATTTGTCTTTGTTTTTCTTCTAAAACTTCTTGCAAGTGGATCATTTGTAGCTCACATTTTTTCATTACAGAGTGTGTACTTTGTGCTTGAAATTCTAGTGTTCTTGATCCATGTTCATCCTAATAATATGATGGATGTTCAAGGTGCATAGTTGAACTCCTTGCCTCATAAGCAAATTGTCTTTCATATGGATATTCAAATTTAGAGTTCCTCTCAAACCCTCCATGTATTTTGCTGATATTTTATCCTATCATGCCTACATTATCACTAGTAACTTGCTGAAAATTTTGTTGGTTGACATTCCTGCCACAAGATAGAAGGTTGTTATGGTTTACAATAGAATTTAGGGTTCAAAATGTGTAGTTGACTAGGTGCCAAAATAATCAAGCATGCTTTCATACTTGGAATCATGAGCCCAAACACCCTATCTATGATTTTGACATTTTGAATAGCTGTCAAGTTCATAGGCACTTGGTATATGATGCATTTCATTCTATCTTAAGCGTTCACCTATTCTATAACTAACACCTATAGTTTGTGAGCTAGGTTTTACCTATGGTAATTATGTGTTTGCAAATTTAGAATCAAGAATTATAGAAAGAGATGGAGATTGATAGGGTACATGTTAGGATTTCTCACCTCCATTGACAACTGTTATGTTGGGAACATAGACAAGTCCAAAAGATCTTGAGCACTCATATGCGCTTCTACGAAATGCAATGCATTTTTGAAGAAATTGTGCGATAGAGGAGCTAATATGATCTTCCTAAACTCATTGTAAATTGAAAGCTTATCTTTGTGTTGCACCTTGACCCTTGTGCAGGTGCCCCATAAGAGGGCTAGTAGGACCTCAAACATGGTCACGCCTTTGTACTTGTGCCTCCCGCTTTGCACTTCTGATATGCACTACTCTACCATCTCATGGCTGAATTTCAAGGTTGTCGTCTACTAAACATCACAACAAACACTCATCTGCATTTGCTTTTGTGACTTGAATGTTGATTCATAGTAATCTGTGGTGGTGGTAATTAATAGCATCCATGGGAGAAGAGGTAGATATTATTGTTATCATTCTCTTTCAAGGTAAAAGATTAGTTTTTTAAAGGTTAAGCTGGGGAGGAAATTTACTGTTGGTAGGTGAAAAATCCATGGTGCAGGATCTAGAGAGGACCAAGTAAAGCCCAAATGGCTGGAGCCTAGAGCAGACGCACCCCATCAACTTGGACATTAAAACCGGTAGTCTACAAGTGTATTGTTTGAATGGTTAAAACTGCTAGTCTACAAATAATCTACGAAGCTATCCTGCATATCGTTTTCATGTGTCATGCACACAAACCAAGTCTTAGCATCCACCTATCAACAACTGAATGGATTTAAACAACATTTTTTTTGTCATCACTTGAGACAAATCTCAGAGCTTCACCTGCTGTATAAGCCTCCAGATTAATTATAAACCTTAAGAGTGATAAGAAAAATATGCATATTAATGAGTTACCTATTGATAAAGGTTAAATATCAACTACTTTATCCATGTAAAATTTTATATAATGAACCCATTTCTTAATAATGTCAATTTCCTATTTGTATCTAAAAGTAGGATCAAAATTATTAAAGAGATCTATAATATTTGAGAAAAATGTAATTAATCATTCTAATTCATTTTTTAATAAAATAAAAAAAATTCAAATAATTAAATTATAATGCATTATAAATTTATAAGATAAATTGATACGAGATAATTTTTTCTACATTTTTCTTAATTAAATGAAGAGTATAAATAAATTTACTATATATTTAAATAGAATAATTAATATTATTAATCAAACAAAGAAATAACATAAATAATTAATTATTTAATTACATGTTCCATTTATTTTTATATCTTACCAAAAAGGATCAAATACATAACAAAACTACAACATAAAACAATGAAAATGATAAATAAATTAGAGTATCTCATTGAAGTAAAGGAGAAAAAAAAAAAACTATAAAATGACATATGTATTATGATAGTGAAACCCTTAGGATAGAGATAATTAGAATTTCAAGTAAACAACATAGATTTCACTTCAAATCCGTGTCTAATAATTTATTTAAAAAAAAAAAAAAACTTATATTTCTTCTAAGGTTTCATATAAATAATAATTTTAAATAATGTTTGAATTTTAATTTATAAAAACACATTTTTTGAACTATTTAAATCCTTATAATTTAAATAAATAATAATTAATATTATTTTTTGACATGCAATTTTATATCAATTAAAAATATCATAGTTTACATTAGTTAAATTTAAATTCTATAGCCTTTTTAGGTAAATAATTGTAATAGTTTTAGTTAATCATTCTACTCGTGAAGAACATAAATGAAAAAAATAATAAAATTTTGGGAAACCAAAATTGACACTTTTGGTTAACTGGTCAAGTAGTTGGAGTATGATGCAATTTTTTTAATTTTAAAAAAATGGTTAGATATTATATATATATATTATATAATCAATTGTTTGTTTGATCATGTAGGGTAAAATTTTATCTTTTAAAAAATAAAATAAATATATATTAAAATTTTATTATTTATTTTTTAATATTTATTTTCAAATATTTATAAAATAATTAAAGTTTTTTGGATATATATATATATATATATCCCAAAATAAATTAACTTGTTTTGGCTTAAAAAGTAAAATTATTTTTTGAAAATTTAGAAAAATAAAAAAAAAAATATTAAAAAAAAAAATTATATATTTATCAAAACATGATTAAATATTTGCTAAATTTCTAGCCAAATAAATGTTAACAAACTATTTTTTTAAATAAAATCTTTGGCGTACATAGTTAAACAGCAAAAAAAAAAATTAAATATTGATAAAAAAAAAACATTGAGATTTGTTTAATAAAAATATATATGTGTATAAAAAATAGTAATTTATTTTTTTGGTAATGACAGTTCCACCATCTAAGTTATTTTTTTATTTTTATTTTCAAATTTAAATATTTAATAATAAATTTATAAATAACTTTAAATATTTGTAAAAATAAAATATAGAAAATATTTATTAAAAATATTAAACATTAAAAAAAAAGTTAAAACGTCTTTGGAAAAAAAAAGACCAATTTACATGATCAAAGTATTAATTTGAAAAAAATGTTTTGAGAAGAAAAACGGTTTACATGGTCAAACATGTGATTGGCTATTTAAGTCATTAAAAACAAAATATAGGTATGATTTTTTTCCCATTTTTGTAAAATAACTTTCTTACATGGGATAAGTTTAGGGTAATGAAAGTCAAAAGTGGGGACTTAAGTGGTGATTTATTTTCTGAAAATAAATAAATAAAGAAAAATAAACACTTAAATATATAGGGATTTTTAAAGATATTAACATAAATAATTTTTTAATAATCTAAAAGAATGAATTGTTACATTTGAATTGATGAATTTTATAAAAGAAAATAATATTTAAAAAAAAAAATTTACATATATTTTTATAAACACATTTTTTTTTAAAATTATATAGAGAGAGAAAAATGGAAGATTTTAAAAATTTATTTTTCTTAATTTTTGAATTAATTTAATTTTTTTTGTTAATTCTAAAAGTCAATAATTTTTTTTAAATGTAATCAAGAGTATATGAGCACAACATTTTGACTTTAACATTTTACAATTTGATTTTATTATTCTATAACATACTCCATGATGTTTATATTGTTGAGATATAAGTTTTATAAATAAATCATTAGATATCAATTTATTTTTTATAGATCTTTAGGTTGAAAGGGACCCTCACCCATACAAGGATAATATGTTATATTGAAAAGATGGAAAAAAGATAAGATAAATTCATTAAATCCATTCATGTAACAAAGTTTAGAAGAAACCGGTGGGTGTGCTCTATCATGAGCTTGAGACAATACTCATAGAGTAATACAAAGTAAAAAAGGATTAGGAGGAAACTCAGAGGAAGCACAAGGAGGCTATGGAGATAAGGAAGAGGGTTAAAATGTTTGAGGTTGACAAAACTCCCGAGAATCCATCCAAATTTACAAGTACAAAGGGGACTAGTAAAAGGACAAGATGAGATATGAAAAAGGTGGATAACAATAAGGTAGTTATGGATGGAATAAAAAATAATGATAAAACCAAAGATACTACCTAGGAGGAGTTGGAAGGCTTGTAGTATAGAATGATGTTATCATGTACTGTCTCTTTTTTTGACTAGGTTGGGTTTCTTGTTGATTTTTAGTTGGCCCTTAAAGGGTTTTGGTTAGCTCCTTGTTGGGATGTCTGATTCATATGGTCTCTTCTATTTTTTTATAAAAAATTTCTTGGTCACTTATGTAAGGTTTATGAAACCCTTTAAAACCCATTTATTTACTTTATCTAATGAAACAAGGAAGAAGCCCGTAGCTAAGAGAAGCCAAAATTAAGAAAAACATGGAAACTTTATATCCAAGATAAAAATAGATATACAAAAAAATGAGTCAAAAAATAATAAAGAAAACACATATAAAGCATAAAAGCATATATGAATAACACTATCATAATACACCAAGCAAAAAAGACCAATCACATAATATGTGGAAATTATGAAACTAAGCTTTGTGCTAACAATGTCATTGTATCTAATAACCCGATACTCCAATGACATTAGAAGCCTTACTTCCAAAGCATGAAAAAGACTTGACCCATCACCATGATCTTGATGAAAGTAAAATATTCTCTTGGTACCATGTTTCACACCATGGCCCACTCGAACACTGTTACCTAAGACAATACAACTGCTATCATTTCTATGGGAAGATGGCTCCTGTACCTCCAAGATCCTTCTAACTTGAGTGAAGATGCCATCCATACCCACTACATCCACCATATCTTGATTTTGTCTATGCATGTGGATATATGTGGTCCTATGCATCACAAGTCCCATAGAAAGGTCATTTAACCCTTTATGTTTTCCATCGAGACACTACATGGCCTCCATAACTCAATTACCACCACATAGATTTATGAGGAACTGAGTTACTAGAATAACTACCTTAGAATAAAACTGACCTATAATTATGTCAAGAGAGGGAAGTAAAGTTAAGAGATATTCTGAATGAAAAGAAGACCCATAAACCCCATCTGATCAAGTAGAGTCAATCAAATGTAGTAAAAATGACCTTATTTTCACAAAATAATCTTCCATCTCTCTAAACATAGACAAAGGAACAAAGCACAAAAAACTATTCCCAAATAAAAGAAGAGAGAGATTTTCCTTTAAATCGATCCTATTCAACCATAAGTTAAATCCTTTTTGAAGACCTAACCAGATAAGAGTTTTGACCACATGTCAAACAACTTCGTAATCATTCACAACCCAGAGCAAATTGCTAGTAAAAACTACTACCTAGTCTAAATTTATATTATTTCACCAAACTTACTAAATATATTATTTCCCAAGAACTACCTTAATGGTATAAAAACATTCTTCATTTTGATACTAAAAAAATATTATTAGCCTTGTATTAGACACACACTCTCAAAAGGCCATTTCCATTTTACTTGCCCTAAGGGAGAGCAGTGGAGCATATAAAACAAGGTTATCCATGGTGGAATTCATTTACATGGGAACACCTCACCAACAACTCTAAAATATAAAGGAAACTAAAATAGAGTTACCCCACTTGAACCCAATTCAAATAAACAAATAAAAAATCCAAGCATGCAACATTAAAGGCAGTGTGCCATGCAAAAAAAACATGAGGTTGCAATGAATAATAAGCATGGAGAAAATATTGAGTGTAAATATGCATCATGGAATTCATGTCCAAAGATGATTAAAAATAACCTCAGCATGATTAACAATAGATTTAATAAATCAAATAAAATCTTAGCCATGCCTCAAAAACATATCCATAATTCGTTCATTGTATTTATCCACTCCACAATTCAGTGTGAAAGTTGCATGAGTGTTAGCTTCCCAATAGTAAGGGGATATCAAAAAAGATGTAAAGGAATCTAACAAAGGCCAATAATTTTCCAAAATATTGTTAATATTACATGATTTATCATGTTGGTTATGCATATATAACATAATGACCATATAGTCTCCCTCAATTAGCAGATGCTCAATTACACATTGGTGCACCATCTCAAGGCTAATAATCATATCTTGGGATTTGGCCTCATTATTCATGTCATATGACAATTTTCTTGACATTGTAATGATTAAATAACTAAAGAAAATACTTAGAATGTAACATGGACTTGAGACATTAGGATTCCCCCTAGCTGCACTATCAAAATTAAGCATAAACAACACCATAAGAGGAGTCCATGTTGCATTATCATGATTCAACGAGATGATCTTATATACAATTGACCCATTAATGGGGGGGTATACTAACTAGAATACAATTTGGTATAACTAGTATGTTCAAGGAGTAAATATTAGCAAAAACCCTTTTCACGTGACAAGAAACCACCTCTTATATTGAAATCTATAGTTTTGATAAGAACATAGGCACATACTGACTCTAATCCAATAATATCTGATGATTATGCTCCTTCCAAAGCATCCAAATAAAGATCGATGGGTTGTCCATAAAGAGATCACCCAATAATCACCCACCCAAACAATATGCCATGATGAAAAAAATGGAAGAGGGAGGGGTGTGGGGCCCATTAAAATTTTAATTTGTCACAAAACCAATCCCAACATGAGGCATAAAAAGGATATAAGAAGAAAAAACTAACCACACTTTCCTCTTCTTGAACACAAACAACATCTAGAAGGGACACAAAATCCCATTTTCCTCAATCTGTCTCATCTAAGAATTTAATTTTGAGTTGCTAACCAAGAAAATGTGCTTGCCTTAGTGATCCCCTTACTACTCCAATAAACATTCTTAACATGAGGTCGTCTCATATCCTCACTCTCATCCAAATGATAACCAAAATTGACCATGTATTTACCTATTCATAACCCATTCCATCGTATAGAGTCCTCATTGGATTTTAAGAAAACTCTGAACTTAGAAATAAAATTACCAAGAATATCCCTATGTGCTTGAGGAATGGTAACATTATCTAAAATATTCCACTTACAAACATCCACATCATTTCTTCTAACTTTATCCATATAGTCCTTAATTTTATTACCCCAAACAATTGAGAGAACGGACCTGCCCCCATCCAGGTATCTGTAATCTCAAAGTGGATTGTGTCCATTCCAAAAACCATCCTGAAAATATGCCAACATACCATTGTCAATAATCTAGGATATATGATTGGAGATCATTAGTCTGCAATAGAGAATAAAAATCCACAATTGGGAGCCATAAAGGGGGATGAGGTGTATAAGATCCCCACAGGATTCAAAACACCTGATTATTTTAGCTAAAGATTTTTTTCTCTAAAGAGATGAGGACTTTGTTTACATACCCCCAAACCATTTTTTCACCTAGTGTCATGTTCTACAAGATATGATTATTTATCCAAACACCCTACACACTTAGCTCTACATACATGATTCCAATGCAAAAATGACACTTTTTTGGTAGGCTCAATTCCCTGCCACCAAAAATTCTTGAAAGTATGTTTAATACAAGACACCAATTTTATGGGAGGACATAGAATTGACAAAAGATAGATTAAAATAACACTCAAGATAGATTTGATGAGAGTGATCCTCCCAGCCAAATACAATGATCTACCTTTCTCTGTATTTAACTAGTTTTTGAGAGAGCCCAAAATATTATCCCTTAAATCTACTTTTTCTCCCCCAACGAAAAAAGACACACTAAGATGATTTGCATGTAGTTCACTAGTTTTGAAATTCCAACAATGAGCCAACCCTAATTGGGCTTTCCTTGAGAGGTTATAAAATAAATCTTTGATTTGGTTCCATTCACAAGCCAGCCAATTACCTCTGAATACTTACATAATATCATCTTGCATTGAAGATATTCATTGATTGAGGCCTTTTCACATAAGAAGGTATCAATTGCAAAAAAATTGAATTTAAATATTTAATAATAAATTTATAAAAAAACTTCAAATATTTTTTTAAAAAATAGAGAAAATGTTTTGTAAAACATTTGTCAAAAATATTAAATATTAATAATAAAAATAAAATGTTTTTGAAAAAAAATCAGGCTTCATAGTCAAGTATTATTCATAAAAAAAATTGGGAAGAAAAAAGGTCTACATGGTCAAGTGTGTGCTTGGCTATGTACGCCATTTTTTGAAAAAATAAAATAAATGGCATAAAAGGGTAAGTTGTATCTTGATTGTGTAGGTAAAAATTAAAACAATGTTATTTTTTTAAAAAAATAGCCTACATCATCAGGGCACTTGACCATGTAGGCCAAAAATTTAATAATTTTTAGAAAGCAAAATGATCTACATATTTAAGTGGTCATTTGACCAAGTAATTTTTTTTCCCATTTTTGTAAAATAACTTTATTACATGGAATAAGTTTAGGGTAATAAAAGTCAAAAGTGGGGACTGAAGTGGTCACTTATTTCTTGATAATAAATAAAGAAATAAAAAAAGACACCTAATCTTGTATAAATTTATATGAACACACTTTTTTTTTTTGGATAAATTTCATAAAATAAAATAGTATTTTTTTTGAAATAAAAATTGACATGTATTTTTATGAACATACTTTTTTGAAGTTATATATATATATATATATATATATATATATATATATATATATATATATATATATATGAAATTATATATAAAGATAGATAAATATGGTTGATTTTAAGAATTTATTTTTCTTAATTTTTGAATTAATATATTTTTTTGTTAATTTTAAAAGTCAATAAGTTTTAAAAATGTAACCAAAAGTATATGAACATAATGTTTTGACCTTAACATCTTACAATTTGATTTTATTATTCTATAACATACCCTATGATGTCAATAATGTTGAGATATAAGTTTTATATCAAATCATTAGCTATCAATTTTTTTTAATAGGTATTAAGGGTTAAATGTACCCTCACACATACAAGGATAGTAGGTTATATTCAAAAGATAGAAAAAGTATAGCATAAATTCACTCAATCCTTTCTTGTAATAAAGTCTAAAAGAAACCAGTGAGCATGCTCAATCCTAAGCTTGATGCAATGCTCAAAGAGTAATACGAACTAAAAAATAATTAGGAGGAAAGTCAGAGAAAGCACAATGAGGTTGTGGAGAGGAGGAAGAGGGTTAAAATGTCTGAGGTTGACAAAGCTCCCAAAAATCCACCCAAAGCTATAATTATAAAGGGGTTAGTAAAAGGATAAGAATAAATATGAAAACTAAGGTGGATAAAAATAAGGTAGTTGTGGATGGTAGAAAAAATATTGATCAGACCAAAGATAATACCTAGGAGGAGTTGGAAGACTGGTAGGATACTATAGCATTGTCATGTGTTATCTACTTTTTGTTTGAGTAGGTTGGGTTTCTTGTTGATTTTTGGTTGGCCCATAGAGGGTTTTAGTTGGATCTTTGTTGGGATGCTTGATTCATTTGGTCCTTTTTATTTATTTTTAATTCATCTTGGTAATTTATGTAAGGCTTATGGGGCCCTTTAAAACCCATTTGTTTACCTTATCCAAAGAAACAAGGTAGAATCATGTAGCTAAGACAAGCCAAAATTATGAAAAACATGGAAACCTTGTATCTAAGATAAAAAAATAAACATAAAAATGAGTCAAATTATAATTAAAAAAATGCATATAAACCACAATATCATATATGAATAACACTATCATAAAATACCAAGCAAAAAAGGCCCATCATAGAATATGTGGAAATTGCCAAACCAAGCTTTGTGCCAAAAACATCATTGTATCTAACAAGCTGATTCTCCACTAACATTAGAATCCTTACTTCCAAACCATGAGAAAAACTTGACCCATCACCATGATCATCATGAAATTAAAATCTTCTCCTGGTACCATGTTTCACACCATGGCCTACTCAAATATTACTACATGATCCAATACAACCACTATCATTTATAGGGGAATATGACTCCCACACCTCCCAAATCCTTCTTTATGGAGTGAAGCCATCATCCATACCTACTACATCCACCATATCTTGATTTTGTCTATACATGTGGATAGATGTTGTCCTATGCATCATAGTTCCCCTAGAAAGGCCATCTAACACTTTATTTCTTCCATCGAGATCATACATGGCCTCCATAACCCATTTACCACCTCATAAATTTACCAAGAATTGAGTTATTAGAACAAATACCTTAGAATCAAACTGACCTATAATTATGTCAAGAGAGGGAATCCGAGTTGATAGGTCTTTGAAATGAAAACTAGACTCATAAACCCAATTTGGTCAAGTAGAGTCAATCAAATGTAGCAAAAGGGAACTTATTTTCACAAAATAATCTGAGTTGATAGGTATTTGAAATGAAAACTAGACTCATAAACCCCATTTGGTCAAGTAGAGTCAATCAAATGTAGCAAAAGGGAACTTATTTTCACAAAATAATCTTTCAGCTCTCTAAACATAGACAAAGGAACGAAACCCAAACAACTATTCCAAAATAATGGAAGAGAGATATTATCCTTTAAATTTATCCTATTCAACCATAAGTTAAATCCTCCTTGAAGACCCAACCAGATAAGAGTTTTGACCACATGTCAAACAACTTCATAATCAGTCACAACCTATAGAAAATTGTTAGCGAAAACTACTACCACATTTGAATTTGTATAGTTTCACAAAAATTCATAAATATATTATTTCCAAACAACTACCTTAATGGCATAATAAATTCTCCATTTTGAGCCTAATAAATTAATATCAAACTTTTATCATACATGCACTCTTAAAAGGCCGTTACCATTTTTTTGTCCTAAGGGAGAGCAGTTGAGCATAAAAAACAAGGTTATCCATGGTGGAATTCATTTCCATGGGAACATCTCCCCA
The DNA here is from genome assembly GCA_037957365.1 of Torreya grandis. Classification (NCBI taxonomy): domain Eukaryota; kingdom Viridiplantae; phylum Streptophyta; class Pinopsida; order Cupressales; family Taxaceae; genus Torreya; species Torreya grandis. Next base: position 1,799,512 of record JARHVA010000026.1, on the reverse strand, counting down.
AAAACTCTAAAATACAAAGGAAACTAAAATAGAGGTAACCCACATGAACCCAATTCAAATACACCAAGAAAAAATCTAAGCATGCAACATTAAAGGTGGTGTGCCATGCAAAAAACACATAAGGATTCAATGAATAATAAGCGTGGATAAAATATTGAGTGTAAATATGCATCATGGAAGTAATGTTAAAAGATGATTGCAACGGACCTCAACATGATTACCAATAGATTTAATAAATAAAATAAAATCTTAGCCATGCCTCAAAATCATTATCCATGTTTTGTTCATTCTATTGATCCACTCCATAATTTGGTAGAAAATTTGCATGAGTATTGGCTTCCTGATAGCAATGAGATATCAAACAAGATGCAAAGGAATCTAACAAAGGCCAAGAATTTTACATATATTGTTAATATCCCATGATTTATCATGTTGGTTATGAAAATATGACATGATGACCATTGAGTCTCCTTTAATGACTAGATGCTCAATTCCATACTAGTGCACCATATCAAGGCCCAAAATCATAGCTTGGGATTCAACCTTAGTATTCATGTCATGTGACAATTTTCTTGACATTGTCATGATTAAACAACTAAATCAAACTCTTAGAATGCATCACGAACCTAAGTCACAAAGATTCCTCCTTGGCTTCACCATTAAAATTTAGCTTAAATAACCCTACAAAAGGAGTCCATGTTACATTCTTATGATTCAATGAGAAGATCTTACCTACAATTGACTCATTAAATGAGGGTGGATATACTAATTATCATCCAATTTGGTATATCTAGTATGTTCAAGGAGGTAATATTAGTTTAAACCATTTTCACATGACAAAAAACCACCTCTAATATTGAAATTTCTAGTTTTGATAAGAAAATAGGCACATATTGACTCTGCTCCCAATATATCCAATGATTATGCTCCTTCCAAAGCATTTAAATAAGGATCAATGGGATAGGCATACATATATCACCAAATAATCACCCACCCAAACAATATGCTATGAAGGAAAAAAATGGAAGAGGGATGGGCCCATTGGCATCTCAATTTGTCACATAACCAATCCCAACACGAGTCATTAAAGGGATATAATAACAAAAAACTATCCACACTTTCCTCTTCCTAAAGACACAAACAACATCTAAAAGGACCAAAAAATCCCATCTTCTTCAATCTATGTCGAGTAAAATTTTTATTCTGAGTTACTAACCAATAAAGACACTTGTCTTAGTGATCCCCTTACTACTCCAATAAATATGCTTACCATGAAGGTAAATCATATCCTCACTATTATCTAAATGATAACCAAAATTGACCATGTAATCACTTGTTCCTGAACAATTCCATCAAATAGAGTCCTCCTTGGAATTTAAGAAAACTTTGAACATTGAAATAAAATTACCAAGAATCTCCCTATGTGCTTGATGAATGATAACATTATCTCAAAAATTGCACCTATAGACATCCACATCACATCTTATGAATTTATTCATATAGTCCCTGACTTTATTACCCCACAAAATGGAGAGAATAGTCTTGGGCATGTCCAGGTATCTGATTCCCAAAGTGGCTTGTGGCCATTCAAAAAATCATCCCAAAAATATGCCAACCTGCCATTATTAATAATCTAGGATATATGATTAGAGATCATGAGTGTGAAATAGAGAATAAATATCCATAATTGGGAGCCACAAGGGGGATGAGGTGGAGAATATCCCCACATGATCCAAAACAACTAATTATTTTAGTTGAATAAAGTTGTCTCTAAAGAGATGAGGACTTTGTATACATACCCCAAACTAGTTTTTCACCTAGTGCCATGTTTTATAAGACATGATTATTTATTTAATCACCCTACAGACTTGCTCTACATATATGACCCAATGCAAAAATGACATCATTTTGGTAGTATCACTTCCCTTCCACCAAAAAATCTTGAAAATATGGTTAATACAAGACACCACTTTTGCATGAGGACATAGAACTAACAAAAGATAGATTAGAATAAAACTCTAGGTAAATTTGATGCGAGTGATCCTCCCATCCAAATACAATAATCTACCCTTCCATGTATTTAACTAGTTTTTGAGAGAGCCCAAAATATTATCCCATAAATATAATTTTACTCCCCCCCAAAAAAAGACACCAAGATAATTTGTAAGTAGTTTACTAGTTTTGACATATCAACAATGAGTCAAACCTAATTGGGCCTTCTTAGAGAGATTTATAAAATAAATCTATTATTTGGTTCCATTCACAAGATAGCTAGATTCCTCTAAATACTTATATAATAACATATTAAATTGAATATATTTTTTGAGTGAGGCTTTTCAACATAAGAAGGCATCATCTACAATTTTTTTGAATTTAAAAATTTAATAATAAATTTCTAAAAAACTTCAAATATTTGTGTAAAAAAAACTAGAAAATGTTTTGTAAAACATTGGTCAAAAATATTAAATATTAATGAGAAAATTAAAATGTTTTAGGAAAAACAAATCAGTTTACATGGTCGAGCATTACTTTTTTTTTAAAAATGTTTTGGGAGGAAAAAATATCTCCATGGTCAAGCCTATGCTTGGCGATGTAGGCCATTTTAAAAAAAATGGCCAAAAAGGTCAAGCTATATCTTGATTCTACATTCTAAAATTAAAATAATGTTATTTAAAAAAAAAAAAAAAACTATCCTACATCAGCATGTGCCCTTGACCATGTAGGCCAAAAAATTAATATTTTTTAGAAAACAAAATTGTCTATATAATCAAGTGGTCGCTTGACGATGTAAGATTTTTTTTCCCATTTTTGTGAATTTTCTTACATGAAACTCAAAAATGGGGACTAAAGTGGCCACTTATTTTCCATAAATAAATAAATAAAGAAAAAAGACACTTAAACTTGTAGGGACTTTTAAAGATACTAACACAAAAAAAAAAAAAATTGATAATGTAAGACAACGAATTGTTACATTTGAATATAGTATATTTACATACATAGATGAGAAAAGTATGAAAGATTGATGAATTTCATAAAATAAAACTATAATTTTTTGTGAAAAAAATGACGTATTTTTATGAACACATTTTTTGAAGTAACAAAAAATATTTTTATATGAAATTACATACAAAGATAGAGAAATGTGGTACATTTTAAGAATTTATTTTTCTTAATTTTTGAGTTAATATACATTTTTTTAATTTTAAAAGTCAATAAATTGTAAAAATGTAACCAAAAGTATACTAACACAACATTTTAAACTTAACATCTTACAATTTTATTTTATTATTCTATAACATATTGCATGATGTCTATATTGTTGAGATATAAGTTTTCTAAAAAATTTATTATCTATCATTTTTTATTTGATATATATTAAGGGTTAAAGGGACCCTAAATGGTACAAAGATAATATGTCATATTCAAAAGATGAGAAAAGGATAGGATAAATTCACTAAATCCTTTACTGTAACAAAGTCTAGAAGAAACTAGTGAGCATGCTTAATCCTGAGCTTGAGGCAATGCTCAAAGAGTAATATGAATTGAAAAATAATTAGGAGGAAAGTTAGAGGAAGCACAAGGATGTTGTGGAGAGTAGGAAGAGGGTTAAAATGTCTGAGGTTGATAAAGCTCCCAAGAATCCATCCAAAGCTACAATTATGGAGGGGCTTACTAAAAGGATAAAAGGAATTATGAAAAATATCGTGGATAACAATAAAGTTGTTGTGATTAGTAGAAGAAATAATGATAAGACCAAATATAATACCCAAGAGGAGTTGAAATAATTGTAGGATAATATGATGTTATTATGTATTGTCTGTCTTTTATTTGACTAGGTTAGGTTTCTTGTTGATTTTTTGTTGGCCCTTAGATTGTTTTAGTTCTCTCATTTTTGGGATGCCTAATTCATTTGGTCCTTTCTCTATTTTTTTTTTAATTTAACTTGGTGTCTTATGTAAGGTTTATGCAACCCTTTAAAACCCATTTGTTTACCTTATCTAAAGAAATAAGGTAGAATCCCATAGCTAAGATAAGCCAACATTAAGAAAAACATGCAAACCTTGTATCCAAGATATACAAATAAACATACAAATTAGTAAAAAAAATAGTAAATAAAACACACATAAACCAAAAAATCATTTATGAATAACAATGTAAAAAAATACCAAGCTAAAAATGCCCATCATAGAATATGTGGAAATTGCCAAACTGAACTTTGTGCCAACAATGCCATCGTATCTAACAACTTGATGGTCCACTGATATTAGAAGCCTTAATTAAAAAGCATAAAAAAAAATGGAACCATCATCATGATCTTGATTAAAGTAAAATCTTATCCTAATACAATGTTTCACACCATGGATCACCTAGACACTGCTACCTAAGCCAATACAACCACTATCATTTCTAGGGGAAGATTGCTCCAACACTCACAAATCCTTCTAGCTGGAGTGAAGATGCCATCCTTCCCAACTACATCCACCATATATTTATTTTGGATTTGAATGTGGATAGATGTGGTCCCATGCATCATATGTCCCTTAGAAAGGTCATCTAGTGCTTTGTTTTTTCCATTGATGTTGTACATGGCCTCCAAAACCCATTTACCACCACATAAATTTACCAAGAACTAATTTACTAGAATAACTATCTTAGAATCAAATTGACCCATAATTATTTCAAGTGAGGGAAGCAGAGTTGAGATATATTTTAAATTAAAAGTAGGGCCATAAACCCCATTTGGTCAAGTAGAGTCAATCAAATGTAACAAAAGAGACCTTATTTTCACAAAACAATCTTCTAGCTCTTCAAACATAGAAAAAGGAACGAAACACAAACAACTATTTCCTAAGAAGGAAAGAGATATTTTGTCCTTTAAAATGATCCTATTCAACTATAATTTAAATCCTCATTGAAGACCTAACCAAATAAGAATTTATACCACACATTGAACAAAGTCATAATCATTCATAACCCAGAGAAAATTGCTAGAAAAAACTACCATGACATCTAAATTTGTATTGTTTCACCAAACTTCCTGAATATATTTTTACCAAGAAATAATTTAATGAAATAAAAACATTCTCCATTTTGAGCCTAACAATTAATATTAGCATTCTATAACAATTTCACTCTCAAAAGGCCATTTTGATTTTGTCTGCCCTAAGGGAGAGTAGTGGAGCATAAAAAACAAGGTTATCCATTATGGAATTCATTTCCATGGGAACACCTGATCAAAAACACTAAAATTCAAAAGAAACTAAAATAGAGGTACCCAACAAAAACCTAATTAAGAAACACTAATAAAAAATCCAAGCATGAAACATTAAAGGTGGTGTGCCATGAAAAAAAACACAATAGGTTGCAATGAATAATAAACATGGAGAAAATATTGAGTGCAAATATGTATCATGAAAGTCATGTCAAAGGATGATTATAAAGAACCTCAACATGATTACCAATATATTTTATCAATCAAATAAAATCTTAACCATGCCTCAAAATCATTATCCATAGATTGTTCATGCTATTAATCCACTCCACAATTTAGTAGAAAATTTGCATGAGTGTTGGCTTCCTGATAGTAATGAGATATTAAACAAGATGCAAAAAAATATAACAAATTCCAAGAATTTTACTAAATATTATTAATATTTCATGATTTAACATGTTGATTATGCAGATATGATACAATGACCATTAAGTATCCCTCAATGAGCAAATGCTCAATTCCACACTATTATGCCATATCAAGCCCAAGAATATTATCTTGGGATTTAGCCTCATTATTCATGTCATATGACAATTTTATTAACATTGCCATTATTAAATAACTAAAACAAAATATCATAATGCATCTTGGCCCTAAGGTACTAAGATTCCTCCTAGATGCACCATCAAAATTAAGATTAAATAACCTCATATTAAGAGTCCATGTTGCATTCTTATGATTCAATGAGATGATCTTACCTATAATTGACCCAATAATGAAAGGGGTATACTAACTATCATCCAATTTGGTATAACCAGTATCTTTGACGAGGAATGGCGAGTTGAAACCCTTTTTCCATGACATAAAACCACACATAATATCTAAATTTATAGTTTTAATAATAACATAGGTACATACTAACTTTGATCCCAAAATATCCAATGATTATGCACCTTTTAAAGCATCTGAATAAGGATTAATGGGCTAGCCATACAGATATCACCCAATAATCACCCACCTAAACAATATGTCATGTGGAAAAGATGGAAGAGGGATGTGCCCATTGACATCTCAATTTGTCACACAACCAATCCCAACATGAGGCATAAAAATGATAAAATAACAAAAATACTAGACACTTTCCTCTTCCCGAAGACACAAACAACATCTACAAGGACCATAAAATCCCACCTTCCTCAATTTGTCTTGAGTAAGAATTTTATTCTAAGTTGATGACCAGGCAAAAATGACTACCTTAGTGATCCCCTTTCTATTCCAATAAATATGATTAACATGAGGGCATGTCACCTCCTCACCATTATCCAAATGATAATAAAAATTGACCATGTATTCACCTGTTCCTAAACCATTCCATCAAATAGAGTCCTCATTAGATTTTAAGAAAAAATTCAACTTGGAAATAAAATTACCAAGAATATCCATATGTGCTTGAGGAATGGTAACATTATCTAATACATTCCACATCTAAACATCCAAATCACCTCTTCTGACTTTATCCATATAGTCCTTGACTTTATTACCCCCAAACAATGAAGAGAATAACCCTAGCCTCATCTAGGTACATGTATATTCCAAAAATCATATCAAAAGTATTCCAATATACCATTGTTAATAATCTAAGATATATGATTGGATATCATCAGTTTGCAAATGGAGAAGAAAAATCCACAATTGGGAGCCATAAGGGGGGATGAGGTGGATAAGATCCCCATAGGATCCAAAGCACATAAGTATTTTAACTAAAGATTTTTTTCTCCAAAGACACAAGGAATTTATATACATACCCTACTATCAACCAAATTTTCACCTTTTGGAGGGTAGCTCAAGCATTCCAAATTTGGAATAACATGGAAACAATCCTAGGTTGTGGGTGGCTTAAACATAGACTGAATCTCTAGGTTAAAGGGCTATCTCCCTTGATGTATCACTTAGGATCACAAACTACTCTACCAACTTGCTAGGAAAAGAGAGAAAAAACCTATCCTAATGGAGGTGATGCACTAGAATTACTTGACCACTACTAAATATCTAAAATGTACTTCAAACATGAGACTAACCTGCAACAAACACTACTCCAAATCTACATCAGTATTTCACATGAAGGCTGTGAATAATGCTTAGGCTATGAGGACTAGTCAAGAGGTCATGAAATGACACTAATGAAAATATAACTAACTCAACCTTTTCACCTCACTTATACACTTCATAAGACCTAAAAAAATACTTTCAAATTGAATTTGAATGCAAGAAAGGACAAGCATGCCAAGGAAGCAAAGCTAATCACTTAGCAAGATCAACTAATCAAGCACATACATTGAAACCAGTAAAATGAGGATGCAACATCATAAGTTTCTAATTGATCAAAGTCTTGAAAATGGGAATGGATTTTCCATACCCAGGTGGAGGATACCAAGATAGCCTATCAAGGCTAAATATATAGAAAAATGTGAGATAAGAAGAGAGAAGGGCATAGGAGAGAGGAAGAGACAAGTGTCCAAAAGAGAGTTATAATAAGAAAGAGGTATGAAATCGATCCATCAGGTCCTTAAGGACAAGTTTTTATTTCTTGAATATGCTCTTCTACTGCAAGTTATGTGGATGTTTCAAACCTTGCTTGACACATTGATCTTCTCTTCAGAATTGCCACTTCTCTTGGCTTGTGAGAGGATAAGTGACTCTTTTCAACATCAAGGTATGTTGACTTACATTCTAGATATACTCTTGACAACTTTCATCAATTTTATAAGCTCTCCCAATTGACATCTTAGTAGAAATCATCAAGTGACTCCTTAGGAGTCTTGAAACCCCTTTGTCTCACTAAGCCAATCTTGCTTACAAGTGTCAAATCCTGAGTTCATAATCATCAAGTTAGTTTCTCTCTATGGATGGCCTATTAATATCATATCAAATCTGAAACAATTCATTTGGAGTCCTCAAACTACCCACAAGGTCTCATTTTAGAATAAAAGCTCTCATTTGGACTCATTCCTTTATAGCTCAAATCATGTAAACCTTATTGTGTAGGATAGTTTACAAATGATCCTTAGAAAATAAATACATATTTAATGACATAGTATGGATTTACAACTCCATGACAAATTTTAGGTCCTGAGAGTGAGTGGAAGTATGTTTTTTATGCTATTCTCTTCCCCCAATTAGGCCTTCTTGCTTAGAAAACTAATTTTCTACTCCATTCTTCTCCCACACATGTGAAACCACAAAATAGTGTTTGATTCACTTTATCTAGTCTGTAATAAAACTCCACACCAAATTTTAGGTCCTGAAACCCTGTGGAAGTGTGAGAACCATGAAATGGTCTCAAAACGTAGTCTCTTTTTATAGCCTTTTAAGACTGCCTTTGATAATCAGACTTTTAGGTGTACTTTAAATATAAAATTATTGATTTTTTTTTACCTAATAAGTAATAATACAACCCAATTCTCCTCTCCCAATTATTTCCATTAATTCATATGCTCAAGAACCTTACTTTCTACTTAAAACACTACAAAAATGTAGCTTTAAATGCGTCTATATAAGTGTTAGTACCATCAATGTACATGATGAGGATATTATTATAGTTATAAATGATAATATGATATTTTTAAATGAAACATAAATTTTTTTAGGTATATTATAATCCAATTTCTCTCATCGGGTCAAATCTAACCTTCTAGGCAACCTGGGAGTACTTTAGGTGTTAAGGATGATTCATAAAGGACAAGCTCTGGATGAACATCCAAATTATATGAATCATGAATGTAAAGGGGTGACATATTATTAAAAATATATTTATACACCATTCAATTATTCATGTAATATATGAGAATCTTAAACTGTAACTCGAGTTGGCAGACTGTGTATTTGTGAAGTCTAAAATGAAAATAGGTCTAAAAGTGTTATTTGGGTGTTTAGTCTAAGTTTAAAATGATCCATATATTTATATAAAAATTATATTATTATATTTACTTATTTAAATGGTCATATTTATCTTTTTCCTCCATTATATCTCCTACAAGTTCATTAGCCCATACCTAGGGTTCTCTAGCAAATCAATGCTAATGACCTTAGGGTTTGTGTTTAGACTATCTCCTTTTTATAGAAGGGTACAAGTATTCATGGAATGATTTTATATAGTAATAATCACCTCATTATGATATTAAATTTATTGTATCATCTTTAATATATCATTCTTCCATCATAAATATACACACATAGAACTACATGTAGGGATTTAGACTTAGCAGGCCTAAATTGGGCTCTTAACTTTGCCATCCATTTATACTAAATGAGAGGATTATATGGATTTAATGATAGATATTTAAAATATAATTTTCACATGATTTTATTCTTTCTAAACTCTTTGTATTCAAACCAATTAAGCATTTCAATCTTGATTAGGAAGGCAGGCTTATAGATTTATTTCGCTGAGTATATGCAGGGTTTGACTGACACCTATTTGGTCATCTTATCCTATGATCTAATTTTTAGTTTCCATAACATCAAATTGTTTAATTTACTTTAATATTAACTCACATAACTCTTATATTCCAATGTGTATGGATTCTTCACTTTAAGCTTGAAACCAACCTGCTCTTCTTAGCAAACCTGTAGGTGGTCATGAAAGTTGACTATGTTCTTTGGGTTTAAATACAAATAATTGGGCATTCAAGAAAATTTATCACTATAATTATAATTATATATATTATTTGGAAACATTTTCACCTTTTCAATAACCTTGTATCTTCAAAAATATAGTTTATGTGTTTCATGTTCACTCAAGAGATGGTTGTATGTGACTATTAAGAAAGAATATGAACACTAAATCTCGAACTTATTCCGTACAACTTAGATCATTAACACCTTGGTAGTGGTAAAAAACTCACTATAAGTTCCCTCTCATGATCATACAATATTTATTGACCTTTTATAATATTTTCAAACCTCTTCCTTCTTGTCATCATATGCAGATGTGTATATGAGTATTAAGGCATGTAGACCCAATCCTCTTAACCCTCATTGACTTTAAACTAAATTATGTGTTACATTGAGTTGTGAATTTTCTCATTCCTTTGATGAGTCATGTTTCTAAATACATCCTATTTACATGACCATTAGTTTTATTCTCCAAAATGAGGACCTACGAATTTATAACCTGTAGGTCTGTTTCTTTATTTATATGGACTACTAAGAATAATTCCTTGCGTCTTAGTCATCTTGATGGTTATATCCACTCTTTATCAATTATTTTCATCTGCACAATAGTATTTTATACTTCCACTAAGCACTATTCCATCTCAAATTTGTTCATTTATATGTACAGGTCTGTGTACACAGTCAATTTATATACAAGGCTTGTGTATGAGCATTGGAATTTATTCACTCATTCATGCTTCTTGATGATATAATGAATTAAATAAGTGTCATATAATTTTTTTATTATATATCAAATTTATCCATTGAAAAATCATCTTCAACTTGAAACTTAGACCTCATGATTGCCCACCTATAACTTTGTAGACCTATGGGTGGCTAAAACATAGTCTAAGTTTATTTGAAAGTACAATTGGATCTCACTTCTCTTTACCTTGGAATTATAACCTATTAAATATTGATCCCTAGTGATACCATTAGTTTCTTATTTTCTCTTGGGCCAATCTTGGAAATCATACCTATATAAGACCAATCATGACTATACCATGCTTCCTAGAGTAAGAACATGACATCTCTTAAAAGGACTAACAACAAGGAACCATTTTTAGAGAGAATACACATGAATCATATAATATTGATGGTTTTAACATGAATAATTAGGTAATTGGAAATTTTTTAAGGTGGAAACATTTTAAACCAACCAAAATTCTTATAGCTAGAATGTTATGTTCCATACTGTTGAGTTACTAGTTCCTTTGAAGAAGACACCTCATGAGGTTGAGTTGATTTATGAAACCAATATTTAAAGGTATAATTTTAACTCTAAAAACATCCCACAAAATTCGTTTTCCTCCATTGATCTATGTAGTGAAGAAACATGAGCAAAACTAGACCCTGCTTGAATGAACAAGACATAGTGACCTCCTATCACTCTTAATGATTTTTAATAAAGGAAAGGGAATGAATATGAAAAATAATTCATTTAAATTTAATATTTACTAGTACCCCTAACATTTCCCAAAATTTTATCCTCCAACTTTCTCTCTCCTGGTCGTACCATGCATTTGAAATTTGTCTTTTTGAGCTTGTGAAGGTAGTGATGGAGGAGAGAGAGAGTAATTTTAAAAATCTGGGAGATAAAAATTGATCCCAATACTTAATATAAATTTTATAATCTTAAAATACACTCTTGAGTTATTTTCACTTAAAAGTGAGTTCAATAAATATGTACAAGTGCTTAAGACTCCCTTTTTGGCATTGAAATGCAAGATTCTGACCATTTTTTGTTATCCTGACATATAGGTAAGCTATATAAATTATAAAATGACCTTGGAAATATTTTATTATAGAAATTTAAATTTTGAATCTATTTCATATGCTAGAATTATCCAAAAATACCATTTTTCTTCATAAAACATTACCTTAAAGTCCACAAAAGAACCTTAACCTTTCCAAACATGCATGAAATGTTTATGCAAGGTTATTAAGGCATGCAATGAATTTTATGGATACCTAATGACCTATGACACCACTTTACCAAGTTTCATCACCCCATGACATGACTAAACTAGTATAATGCAAAGATAAACTATTACCTTAATTTATCCAAACTTACCTTAAACAATGCTAATAAGACTTTATAAAGACTATCAAAGCATGATATGGATATTAAAAAGTTTTATAAAAAATTACAAGAAATTTTTTACCTATAGGGGTTGACATTTTGACCTTGGGAGTCAAAATTGGTCAACAAATTGGTGATTCACAGGGGTAGCATGCTTGTTATGCTTACTAGACTGGTAGCCTTGTCCTTCCATTGGGAAATGGAGGAACCTACACTAAAATTCAGACCTTACCAAACCATGACCATGACAAAAAAAATTTATTTGAGATCCAAACACACACAAAACAAGGACAACGCACACAAAGCAAATAAGCAATACACACACATGTGCTAGCTAAGCACTTAGGGAACACAATAAACATAAGAAAACTAATATATAAAACTAACCTAAATTTTTTTTCTTACTCTTGGGTCAAATGGGAAGCTTGTGATATATTTTACTCTGTGAGATGAAGAATAGTATGAGGTAAGTTGCCTCTTGAGCCTTGGTCTTATTGTCTTCAACCTCTTCTTGAATGCCATTCCTTTTGTCATGTTCTCAAGTGCAGTGACAACAACAAACCAATTTATTATGAAGATATATTCCTCTTGCACTTCAAGACCTACCTCAAATTGATTTTAAAATATAACCTCATTCAATGATACTCCATCTGAGCATGCTTCTTGAGCCTTTGTGGTATCTTGAATGACCTCATATTACTTATCATCTACTACAAACTCATCAAGCTCTTTAAGGATCTTTGCATACTCACTCCATGCTGCATCATGTTCCTCAATGGATATATCTTGTACAATATCCTCATGAGCATGATATTCAAAATGTAATGTACCTTTGTAAAGGCCTTCAATCTCTTGAAGGAGATAAATATATTGCTACTAATAATATTTTAGCTCTTCTCTTTGATCAACATGAGCAAGACCAACTAGAAAAACATCTTCATCTTTCTCCTCAAGGGTTATAAGGTTGTCAAGAGTTTCAAACCCTACTATGCACTCATGATGTGATTATAAGTCAACATCTTCAATTTTAGTTGCTTGATCATTTTAAACCATGTCACTTTCACTAAAGAACTCATTTTGTTTTCTTAGAGAGCCTTTTTAAACATTAATACCAGCTACAACCTCAACAATATTAGATGTAAATAGGTCTCCTTCTTAAAGCATACTATCAAAATCATCTTTTAGAACATCCTCTTTGAAAACTAAAATGTATCTTTCTTCTCCAAGTAGAGTACCAATGAAGATCTCCTCATCAAACTTACTTGAAGAATCTTCATCACAATCTCCTTGAACCTCACTTGTAGATGTAACCTCTTCTTCATTTTACTCTCATTGAACAAGTTCTTCCTCAAGAAGGGAGATGGTGGGGTGGTGATGGATAGGTTCATGATTTGGAGAGGGAGTATGAGGTATGGTGGATGGATCATGAATTATCTTGGGAATGAAATATTCTTGTAGTAATGCTTAAAGAGAAAGAAAGTTTAGTTGGGTTATGAGTGCCACATTCTCTTCATCAACCACTCCATTATTCTCATAACCTTTTTGAGGCTCCTTAACAGCTACAAACTAATTGTCAAACTTCTCAACTAAGACCTTATTATAGTTTAGAATGCCTTCTTGGATAGACTTCTAAGATGGAAAAGCTAGATGTTATTAAGGAGAGGGAAATGGAGCTTGAATAGGTACAAGGATTTCTTTGACTTCAATCTCTTAAGCTTGGCTCTCTTAGAATATATTTTATTGAAGGTGGTTAGTGAATTTGTGATGCTAAAGAACACAAGGAGGATGATATGGGATATAATAGGGATCTTGAGGAGGGATGGGAGGAACTTGCATAGTTTTAGATTCATTTTTTATTTCTACTCCCAAATATATTCTTGTCTCACCTTGATTACACGATTACACCATGATTTCACCACTTGATTCTAGCTTGGAGTCTTGAAAGAATTCTTGGGGGGTTCTTGAGGAAGAGAAGTAGAATCTTGATTATAAAAAATAAGCTTCTCAAAAATAATCTCCTCATTATTTTGAATTTTCTCTTGAATTTAATTACAAGAAGGGAAAACTTGAGGAATATATGAAGGACTTGGAACATTTTGAATGTCAATTTAAATGGTCTCTTAGGGAAGAATGAGTGGAACATATGAGCGTTGAGGTGGTATATATGAAGACACATGGGGCTTATAGGATTGGAACTGTTGTCCTTCATGAAATCTTAGATTGTATTCTATTTTTTGAATTATACCACTTACATCCAACATTTTAATTGAGAGGCTTTGCTAATTTTCTCTCTTAATAGGTGCCCATTCTTCTTTCATTATTTGTAATGAGTCACTCATATTATAAATGAGATGAATAGGGATATATTGACTATATTCCCTTTATGTTTTAATCCCTATCATGTACCTATCATAACCCAAGATATTTTTCTTTAAACTTAAAATGAATTGATTTGAGAAGTGACTATGTTGGCTAGGGACATTTTGAGCTTTATAAGGTTGATCATATGCACCATCATAGTCATGTAAGGGAAATTTAAGTTGATCACAGGACTGATATGAATCATAAAAAGGCTGATATAGATCATAGTTATGTTGATATGGATCATGACAAGGCTAGTATAGATCATTATAGGATTGGTAAGGATTATGTTGAGGTTGATAGGGAGTATTATAGGACTGATATACCTCATCTACATGCATGAAATTGAAATGCACTTCAAACTCAACCATAACAACTTCATCAATATAATAAATGGAAATTACAACTTACTTAAACAAATTACTAGGCTACTAGAACCATATTATTAATCCTAGAGTCACCATTGATGTTTTTAATGCCTCTAAAGTTTGATATGTGGAAGAAAAACACCCATAATCCTTCCACTATTTTAGACCTTAATCCCACCAGGCATGCCAAAACTATTATCAACAAAATTTACACCCTTTAGAAGGTAGTTTAATCCTTCCAAAGTTAGAATAACATGGAAATAATCTTACATTTTGGGTGGCCTAAACATGGACTAAATCTCTAGGTTAAAGAGATAGCTCCCTTGATGTATCACTTAGGCTCAAAAACTACTCCACCAAATTTCTAGGAAATGAGAGAGAAAACCTATCCTAATGGAGGTGATGAAACATAATTACTTGACCACTACCAACCATCTATAAATAAACTTCAAACTTGATACTGACTTGTAATAAACACTACTCCAAATCTACCTCTCTACATCAATATTTTACATGAAGGTTGTGAAGAATGCTTGGAATAGGAGGACTAGTCAAGAGGTCATGGAATGACACTAATGAAAAGGATAATCACTCAGCCTTTACACCTCACTTAGAAACTTCACAAGACCTACAAAAATACTTTCAAATTGAATGTGAATGCAAGAAAAGATAATCATTCCAAGGAAGCAAAGATAATCACTTATCAAGATCAACTAGTCAATCACACACATTGAAACCAGTCAAAAGAAGAGGTAACATCAGAATTTTATAATTGATAAAAGGCTTTTAAATAGGTAGGGATTCACCATAACTAGGTGGAGGATGCCAATATAGCCTATCAAGGTTGAATATATAGAGAAATGTAAGAGAAGAAGAGAAAAGGTTATAGGAGAGAGGAAGAGAGAAGTGTCCAAAATAGAGTTAAAACAAGGAAGAGATATGAAAATAACCCATAAGGTCCTCAAGGACAAGTTTTTATTTCTTTTAGGTGCTCTTATACTCCAAGTTGCATGGATGTTTCAAACCTTGCTTGACACATTGATCTTCTCTTCAAAACTGCCCCTTCTCTTGGCTTGTGAGAGGCCAAGTGACACTTTTAAACATCAAGGAATATTGAGTTACATTATATATCTTCTCTTTAGACCTTTAATTAGTTTTATAATCTCTTCCAACTGAAATCTTAGTGGAAATCATCAAGTAACTTCTTAGGTGTCTTGAAACCCCTTTGTCTCACTAGGCCAATCTTGATTACAAGTGTCAAATCTTAAGTTCATATTAATAAAGGTATTATCAATCCATGAATGGGATAATAAAATTATATTAGACATGGAATAATTTATTTGGAGTCATCAAACTACCCCCAAGATCTTATTTTACACCAAAAGCTCTCATTTGGCCTCATTCCCTTGTAACCCTAAAATAATGTAAACCTTATTATGTAGGATAATGTACAAATGATCCTAATAAATTTAAGACATATTTGAGGACATGAAATGTATTTAAAAATCCATGACAAAATTTACTTCTTAAGAGTGAGTGAAAGTATGTATTTACTACTGTTCTCTTCCCCCAATTAGGTTTCCTTACCTAGAAGACTGATTTTCTATTCCAAACTTATCCCACATGTGTGAAACCAAAAATAATAATGTGATGAAATTTAAATATCCTATAATACCTCCATACCAAATTTTATGCCCTGAGACCTTGTGGAAGTGTGAGAACAATGAAATGATCTCAAAACCTAGTCATTTTTTAAAGCCTTTTCAAACCACCTTTGAGAATAAGACATGTAGGTGTAATTTCAAGATAAAATGAATGATTTTTTTGACCTTATAAGGAATAATATGACCCAATTCACCTATTCCAATGATTTCCATTCATTCATATGCTTATGAACCCTATTTTATTCTTGAAACACCACAAAAATGAAGCATTAAATGTTTTTGTATAGGGGACAATACCATCAAGGTGTATAATGAGGATATTTTTAGAATTATAAATTATTATTAAATAGTTTTAAATCAAACCTAACTTTTTTTAGGCACATTATTAGCCAATTTATCTCATTGGGTCAAATTTGACCTTTTAGGCAACCTGAGAGTGCTTCAGGGTCTTAAGGATGATTCATATAGGACATGATCTAGATGAACATCCAAATTCCATTAATAATGAGTGTAAAATGGTTACCTATTATTACCAATATTTTTATCCATAATTAAATTCTTCATGTAAGATATGTGCATCTTAAATTATAGTTTGAGTTGGCAGACTATGCATTTGTGAGGTCTAGAAAGAAAATAGGTTTGAAAGTGTTATTTTTGTTGTTTAGTGTGAGTTGAAAATGACCCATTTAGGTATTTAAAACTTATATTGACATATTTAAATTTTTATATTCACAATTTTCCTCCATTAGGTCTCCTAAAAATTCATTATCCCATACCTAGGGTTCTCTAGCAAATCAATGCTAGTGACCCTAAGGTTTGTGTTTATATTATCTCCTCTCTATAGAAGGGTCAAATTATTAATGGAATGTGTTTATATATTAATTATCACCTATTCATGGTATTCAAATTTATTATATCATATTTAATAGATAATTATTCCATCATAAATAAATACACATAGAACTATGTGGAGGGCTTTAAACTTAACAAACCTAAACTGGTCTCTTAACTTTGCCATCCCTTTATACCAACTGAGAGGATTATATGGATTTAATGATATATATTTAAATGATAATTTTCATTTTATTTCATTCTTTTTAACCTATTTTTTTTCAAACCAAGTAAGCATCCCAATCTTGACTAGACTATCAAGCTTATCGATTTATTTAGTTGAGTGTATGCAGGGTTTGAGTGACCCCTATATGGTCATCTTATCCTTTGATCTCATTTTAAGTTTCCATAACCTAAAATGAATTAATTTAATTTAATATTAAATCACAAAAATATTATCTTCCAATGTGTACTGAGTCTTCTCTTTAATCTTGAAACCAACCTGTTCTTCCTAGCAAACTTGCAGGCAGTCATGAAAATCAACTATGTCCTTGGGGTTTTAATATAAATCATTGGGAATTTAAAAAAAATTGTCACTATAATTAGAAATATATATATATATATATATATATATATATATATATATATATATATATATATATATATATATATATATATATATATATATATATATATAAACCTTTTCACTTATTCAATGTCCTTGTATATTCAAAAATACCATTCATGTGTTTCATGTTCACTCAAGATATATTGTATGTGACTATTAGGAAAGAGTTTGAACATTGAATCTTGAACTTGTTCCTTACAACATAGATCATTAACACCATGGAAGTGGATAAAACTTAAATATAATTTCCCTCTCACTATCATACAATTTTCATTGACCTTTTATAGCATTTTAAAACCTTTTCCCTCTTGTCATCATATGCAGACCTGTGTATCAATATTAAGGCCTATAAACCCAATCCTCTTAACCCTCATTAAATTTAAAATAGCTTAAGTATTACATTGAGCCATGAATTATCTCATTCCTATCATGATTCATGTTTTTTCATGCATCCTCTTTTGATGACCATTGGTTTTAATGTCTAAAATGAGGACCTACAAGTTTGTAACATGTAGGTCTATTTATTTGTTTGTATAGATCGCTAAGAATAGTTCCTTGAGTCTTAGTCATCTTGATGGTTATATCCACTCATTTTCAATTATTTTCATATACCCAATAGTTATATATAGTTCAAATAAGCACTATTACATCTAAAATTCTCTCATTTGTATGTGTAGGCCTGTGTACACAATCAGCTTATATGCAAGGCTTATTTATGAGATTTGGAGTCTATTCACTTAATCATGTTTCTTCATGATACAATGAGGAAAATCAATGTAAAATGAGTGTATATGATTATATATCACATTTATCAATTTCAAAAACATCTTCAACATGAAACTTAGACCTCATAAATGTCCACCTATAAGTCTGCAAACTTGTGGGTGGCTAAAACACATTCCAAGCTTATTTGAGAGTATAATTGGATCTGAATTCTCATTACCTTGGAATTATAACATATTAAATATTTATTCCTCATGATATCATTATTATTTCATTGCCTCTTGGTCCAATATTGGAAATCAAACCTATAGAAGACTTCTCATGATTGTATCATGCTTCCTAGAGTAAGAACATGACATCTCTTGAAAGGACTAATAACAAAGAACCATTTTTAGAAAGATAACACATTATTAATTGAAGAGTGAGGGTTTTTACATGAATAATGAGGTAATTTGAAACTTATAAAGGTGGAACCACTTCAAACCAACTAAAATGCTTGTAGATGGAATTATATGTTCCATACACTTGAGACACTAGTTCCTTTGAAGAAGATAAATCATGAGGTTGAGTTTATTGATGAAATAAACATTTAAAAAAATCATTTTACCTCTTAAATCATCCCAAAAAATTAATTCTCCTCCATCCAACTTTATAGTGAAGAAACAAGAGCAAAACCAGACCTTACTTGAATGAATAAGACATAGTGACCTCCTATCACTCTTAACTATTGTTAATAAAGGAGAGGGGATGAATATTCAAAATAATGCAACTAAATATAATATTACTATAACCCCTAACATTTACCAAAATTTTATCCTCCAAATTTCTCTCTCTTATCCATACCATGCATTTGAATTTTGTCTTTTTGAGCTTGTGAAGGAAAAAATAAATGAGAGAGAGAGTATTTTCGAAATCTTAGACTTCAAACTTGACCCCAAGATAAAATATGACTTGTATAATCTGAAAGGACATTATTGAGATATTTTCACATACAAGTGAGTTACATAAGTCCGTACAAGTGCCTAAAATTCCCTTTTAGCATTGAAATGTAAGATTCTGACCATTTTATGACATCTTGACATATAGGGAAGTTATATAACTGATCCAAGGATTTTAGATAGAGTTTTATTATGGAATTTTCACTTTTTAAGCTTTTTCATATGTTGAAATTAACCAAAAGTACCCTTTTTCTTCATAAAACATTACCTTAAAGTCCACAAAAGAACCTTAACCTTTCTAAACATGCATGAAATATTAATACAAGGTGATTAAGCCATGAAATGAATTTTAATGACACCTAAGGAAATATGAAACCACTTAACCAATTTTCATGACTCCATGACATGACTAACCTAGTATAATGCAAAGTTAAACTATTAATGGCCATGAAAGAGGTCGATAAAATATGATAAGCATGTTTTTACATATAGGGGTTGATATTTTATCCTTGGGGGTCAAAATTGGTCAACATACCCCAAACTAGATTTTCACCTAGTGCCATGTTCTTTAAGGCATGATTATTTATCCAAACACCTTACACACATAACTATACATATATAATCCCAATGAAAAAATGACACCCTTTTGGTAGGATTACTACCATTCCACCAAAAATTCTTGAAAATATGATTAATACAAGACACCATTTTTGTGGGAGGACATATAACTGACAAAAGATAGATCACAATAGCACTCAAGGTAGATTTGATGAGAGTGATCCTCCTAGACAAATAAAATAATCTAACTTTATAAGTATTTAACCATTTTTTGAGAGAGCCCAAAATATTATCCCATAAATCTACTTTTCCTCCCCTAAAAAACAAAGACATACCAAGATAATTTACAAGTAGTTTACCAATTTTGACTTTCCAACAATGAGCCACACCTAATTGGGCCTTCCTAGAGAGATTTATAAAATAAATATTTGGTTTGGTTTTGTTCACAAGCTAGACATATGCCCCTAATTAATTATAAAATAGCATCTTGAATTGAAGATATTCATTGATTGAGGTCGTTCCACATAATAAGGTATAATCTACAATTTTTTTGAATTTAAATATTTAATAATAAATTTCTAAAAAACTCCAAATATTTTTTTTTTAAAAATATGGAATCTTTTTTGTAAAACATTTGTCAAAAATATTAAATATTAATAAGAAAATTAAAATGTTTTTGGGAAAAAAAATCAGTCTACATAATAAAGTATTAATTTAAAAAAAAAATGTTTCGGGAGGAAAAAGGGCTTACATGGTCAAGTGTGTGCTTGACTATGTAAGCCATTTCAAAAAATGCCCTGAAAGGTCAAGTTGCAGCTTAATTGTGTAAGACAAAAGTAAAATAATGAATTTTAAAAATAAATAAAAACTAGCCTACATCATCAGGTGCCCTTGATCATGTAGGCCAAAAATTTAATAGTTTTTAGAAAATAAAATGGTCTACATAGTCAAGTGGTTGCTCGACCAACTAAGTTTTTTCTACCCATTTTTGTAAAAGAACTTTCTTACATGGGATAAGTTTATGGTAATTAAAGTCAAAATTGGCGATTTAAGTGGCCACTTATTTTCCAAAAAATAAATAAAGAAATAAAAAAGACACCTAAACTTGTAGGGATTTTTAAAGATATTGACATAAATATTTTTTTGATACTGTAAGAGAATGAATTGTTACATTTGAACATAGTTTATTTAAATACATATATGACAAAAGTATGAAATATTTATGAATTTTATGTTAGGATCCTACTCCTTAAGAGTACAATTGATTACCTTTGTATAAGCAACTAAACACGGAATTAAACCAGAAGTAATACGTAACTAGAATTCAGAAACAACACAGAATATGAAAGACAATACAATCTTGTATTAACACTCTTACAGAAGGAAATACAATGAAGAAATCACACTCTTCCCACACCTCTTGGGCATACAGTAATTCTCCCTCAAGATTTCTCTCTCTCAATCAATTACAAACACAATCAACTCAATAACTGAGTTGTTGTTTCCACCAGTAAGTGACAATCAACTCAACCATTGTTGTCTACTTCCAGTCCACCAAGTACTCAAAGTACTCCAAGTAGATCTCCCTGATCTTGCTCCTTGTTGTGTTGCAAATCTCCTTGATCTTGCTACCCCGTAGATCTCCTTTGACCTTGCACACACACACCTACAGATCAACTGACCTTGCTTACCATGTAGATCTCCCTGATCTTGCACCCCTGCAGATCAACTGATCTTACACTTGGAAGAACCCTTGTCCTTGTCCTTGATAAGTCCTTTTGATCCTTAATTACAATACAACCCCATGGGTCTCTTAAATAGATCCCATACAAACAATAATTAGAAACGCAGACTCAAGACTAAAATTAGTCTTTACATGCAAACTGACTGTCTGTCTAAAATTAGACCAGTACGCATAGACGATCGACATCGGTCTCTGTCTGTCTAGAGATGACCAATGTCGGCCGATCTATGACTGATGTCAGAAGATTCCAGTCTACCCTTGACTGACGTCGATTAACCTAACCGATGTCGATTACTGTGACACTCAGCAACCTCCTCCATTTGCATCAGTGAAGCTTTTAGCTCCACAACCTAACAATCTCCCACTTGGACATAAACAGCTTCACCTATACCTATACCTGTACATCTTCTAATTTTGTTTCTTGGCTTGTATCCCTCTTCAAGTTTAATCTTGAAGACCAAGAAAAAGTTGAATGAAGATTCAACTTCTCCTTTGTTCCCGACTTTGTTAACATTTCTGCAGGGTTCTTATCCTTGCTAGCCTCTGTGACTGCAACAACCTTCTGTAAATCAAAAATATAGCTAACCACCGTACCACCAATAGTGAACACATACCCTATGGTGCTTCTCTTGTCATCCAAGTAACCTACCATATCTGAATCTACATACCCGAAGTGCTTGACCTTGCATAGCATGAATACCTGTTGCTGGTCCCTCTCAGATACCTAAGAATCCACTGAACTGATTTCTAGTGCTCCTTTCCTAGACTGGCCATAAATCTGTTGACAACTCCCACTGCTTGGGAAACATCAGTTCTAGTACTCATGTACTCAACCTCATCATGTGATTTAGGACATTGTTCTATGAACTATCTAACCATATGTGTGCTAACCAATTCTGCATCCTGCATATTGAACCTCTCCATTACCTTATTCACACAATCCTCTAGAGACAAAATCAACCTGTGACTCTCCCTATCTCTAGAAATAATCATGCCAAGGATTTTCTTTGCTGCTTCCAAATCCTTCATGGCAAACCTCTGAACTAATTTTACCTTTAGCTCAACAATCTCCTGCATGTGTGACCCTGCAACAAGCATATACACTACATACAGTAACAAGATAATGTAGCTAATATTATCCAACCTGGTAAAATAAACACAATGGTCACATTGACATTGACTAAAGCCATGCTTTGTCATACACCTGTCAAACCTTAAACACCATTGTCCTGCAGCTTGCTCAAGACCATATAACCTGGCCTTCTATCTCACCTGTCCATTCTCTCCTTTCTTTAACCTGTGAATCCATTCATATTTTAGTGCTTTCATTCTGGTTGGAAACTCTACCAAATCGCCCATTTGGTTCTCTTCTAAGGAATCAATTTCCTCATTCATGCCATGCTCTCACTGTTTCCTAGATTCTACCTGCATTGCCTCTTCACAACTTCCTAGTTCTTGACCATCAGTGAGCAATAAGTAGTATAAAGAAGGGGAATAACAAATTTAAGGCTTAATTACCCTTTCAATCCTCCTCATGGGCATTTGAGACTCCTTGACAGCTTGTTGTCCACCCAAAATTTGTTTTAATAGTTACCGATCTTGATCACCTCTGGCCGACCTCGGTCTGCACCTGACCGATGTTGATTCCTCCTGATCGCCAACATCGATTACTTGACTGATGTCAGTGTCTACCTGCCTAACATCACCGACTTTGGTCTGCACATGACTGACATCGGTTCTTTCCTAATCGACGTTGGTTTTCACCTGACCAACGTCGGTACCTGTGTTTTCTTGTGAGTGATGATTTTTACCTACGAGCTCATTTTGGATCATAACCTTGTCCAAACCAACACTGCCCTGCTCAATATTATTCAGCCTCTTGAGCTGATCACTATCCATCATCTTCTCCTTGAAAACAAAGGCTTTCTAGTTCTTAACTTTGTTAAAAACATTAGATTTCCTCTTTATGCAATAGACCCAATCCTTTCTTGTAGCATAACACTGTGATCCTCCAATAGAAGCTCCCTTCTTTGTTGACCCAATTTCAAGAAACCTCACTTTCTTTTGTTGCTTACAGAAATCTTGATCTATGATTTTCAAATTTGAAAGCTTACCATTTGACTTAAGAACATCCATTCCCTTCTCACTCATGTGACCAAGCATACAGAGCCACATCTTTGCATCTACATCTGAAGTAGATAAAACAAAAGAAGAATCAGTAATACAAGTAGATAGATAAAGAGTACTTACTTTCTTACCACATGCTAATACAAGTGCACCCTTGGAAACTTTCCAAGATTCTGCTATGAGAGTTACTGTGCAACCCTCATCACCCAACTTTCCTATAGAAATCAAATTCTGCTTCAGGACTGGGACATGCATGACATCCTTCAACACCCATGTGTTGCCCGTCTGCAATTTCAGCTGCACTTCCCCTTTGCCAACAATTTGACAAGGCTCACCAACCCCTAAATAAATCTTTCCTAAGTCTCCATAGACATACTCATGGAAAAATTCTCTATTTGGGGTTGCATGGAAAGAGGCAATAGAATCTAAAACCCAAGATTTTACTTTATCCAAGGAACATATAAGAGCATCCCATGTAACAATACCTGCATCATTTGCTTCTTTATTTCTTTCATGCTGATCTTCTACCAACCAATAATCTTTCTTTACATGCCCTTTCTTTTCACAATTCCAGCAGATTATACTGCAATACCTGGATCTAGATCTCCTGCCTATCTTTGACCTTGATTTCCCTTATTTGCTCTTCTCTCTTTGCCTTCCCCTGCTTTCAACACTTAAAGCATTACCTGATGATTCCCCTGTGCTTTTCCTGCAAATTTTTTCATTCAAGATTACACTAACAACATCATCAACTTTCAAGATATTTGAAGCAGACACAGTATTACTAACTGCCATTACCAAACTATCCCAACTTTCAGGTAAAGAGCATAAGATTAAGAGAGCCTTAATTTTATCATCAAAATCTATATTGACTAAAACTAACTGGTTTACTAATCCATGGAAATCACTAAGATGACTATGTACTGATCCACCTTCTTGCATTTGCAAATTAAATAATTACTTCATAAGAAATACCTTATTCGAAGCTGATGGTTTTTCATATAAATTTGACAAAGATTCCATTAAATCTACCATTGTCTTTGCCTGTGATAAGTTGGAAATCACAGACGATGCTAGGCTCAACCTTATAGATCCCAGAGCCTTTCTATCAAGAACATTCCATTCTTCATCTTTCATATATGTGGTCTTACATGCAACCCCACCCAACGATAAGTACAGATCTTTCTAATATAAATAATCTTCTATCTGCAGCCTCCATAATTGATAATTCTTGCCATTGAATTTCTCCATTCTTAGCTTACTTTTTTCTGCCATTGCTTTACTCCCACTCAATCAGAAACCCCTGAGAGTGACTTGTAATCAACAATCACTAACCTGCTCCGAACCAGTCTCTGATACCAATTGTTAGGATCCTACTCCTTAAGAGTACAATTGATTACCTTTGTATAAGCAACTAAACACAGAATTAAACCAGAAGTAATATGTAACTAGAATTCAGAAACAACACAGAATATGAGAGACAATACAATCTTGTATTAACACTCTTCCAGAAGGAAATACAATGAAAAAATCACACTCTTCCCACACCTCTTGGGCATACAGTAATTCTCCCTCAAGAGTTCTCTCTCTCAATCAATTACAAACACAATCAACTCAATAACCGAGTTGTTTCCACCACTAAGTGACAATCAACTCAACCATTATTGCCTACTTCCAGTCCACTAAGTACTCAAAGTACTCTAAGTAGATCTCCCTGATCTTGCTCCTTGTTGTGTTGCAGATCTCTTTGATCTTGCTACCCCACATATCTCTTTTGACCTTGCACACACACACACACCTGCAGATCAACTGACCTTGCTTACCATGTAGATCTCCCTGATCTTGCACCCCTGCAGATCAACTGATCTTACACTTGGAAGAACCCTTGTCCTTGTCCTTGACAAGTCCTTTTGATCCTTAATTACAATACAACCCCATGGGTCTCTTAAATAGATCCCATACAAACAATAATTAGACTTCCCAATTACAATAATTAGAAACGCAAACTCAAGACTAAAATTAGTCTTTACATGCAAACTGACTATTCGTCTAAAATTAGACCAGTACGCACAGACGACAGACGTCGGTCTCTATTTTTTTGGAGATGACCGACGTCGACCGATCTATGACTGATGTCGACAGATTCTAGTCTACCCCTAACCGACGTCGGTTAACCTGACCAACGTCGGTTACTGTGACACTCAGCAACCTCCTCCATTTGCATCAATGAAGCTTTTAGCTCCACAACCTAACATTTTATAACATAAAACAGTATTTTAAAAAAAAAAAATCAACATGTATTTTTACAAATACACTTTTTTGAAGTAAAAGAATATATTTTTATATGAAATTACATACAAAGATTATATAAATGTGGTAGATTTTAAGAATTTATTTTTCTTAATTTTTGAATATATATATATATATATATATATATATATATATATATATATATATATATATATATATAATCATTAAATTTTAAAAATGTTATCAAAAGTATATGAACACAATGTTTTGACCTTAACATTTTACTATTTATTTTTATTATTCTATAACATACCCCATGATGTTTATATTTTTGAGATATAAATTTTATAAAAAAATAATTAGCTATCATTTTTTTATAGATCTTAAGGGTTAAAGGGACCCTCACATGTACAAGGATAGTAGGTTATATTCAAAATATGAGAAATAAATAGGATAAATTCACTAAATCCTTTCCTGTAACAGTGTCTAGAACAAACTAGTGAGTGTGTCCAATCCTAATCTTGAGGCAATGCTCAAAGAATAATATAAACTGAAAAATAATTAGGAGGGAAGATAGAAGAAGCACAAGGAGGTTTTGGAGAGTATGAAGAGGGTTAAAATGTCTAAGGTTGACAAATCTCTTGAGAATGGATGCAAAGATACAATTATGGAGGGGCCTAGTAAAAGGACAAGGAAATATGAAAAATAAGGTGGACAATAATAAGGTAATTATGGATTAAAAACCATAGTGATAAGACCAAAGATACAACCCAGGAGGAGTTGAAATATTCGTAGAATAATAAGATGTCATCATGTACTATCTATTTTTTGTTTGATTGGGTTTCTTGTTGATTTTTGGTTGGCTCTTGGAGGGTTTTTGTTGGCTCCTTATTAGGATGTATGATTCATTTGGTCTTTTCTGGTTTTTTTAATTTGTTTTGGTCACTTATGTAAGTTTTATGGGACCCTTTAAAACCCATTTGTTTACTTTATCTAAATAAACAAGGTAGAATCCCATATCTAAGAGAATCCAAAATTAAGAAAAACATGGAAACATTGCATCTAAAATACAAAAATAAGCATAAAAATGTGTCAAATGATAATAAATAAAACACATAAAAAAATCATATATGAATAACACTATAAAAAATACCAAGAAAAAAAAATCCCATCATAGAATATGCAAAAATTACTAATCCAAGCTTTGTGCCAACAACATCATCGTATATAACATCACAATGTCATCATATCTAACATCTGAATGTTCCACTAACACTAGAAGCCTTACATACAAACAATTAAAAACACTTGACCCATCACCATGATCTTGATGAAATTAAAATATTCTCTTGGTACCATGTACCACCCAAAAAATACTACTTGAGCCAATACAACCTCTATCATTTCTAGGGGAATACGGCTCCCACACATCCCAAATCCTTCTACTTGGACTAAAGATGCAATCCATCTCTACTACATCCACCACAAATTGATTTGTTTATGAATTTGGATATATGTGGTCCTATGCATCATAGATCCGATATAAATGTAATATAACCCTTTATTTTTTTTATTGTGATGCTACATGGCCTCCAACACCCATTTACCACTGCATATATTTACCAAAAACTAAGACACTAGAATAACTATCTTAGAATAAAAATAACTTACAACTATGTCAAGAGAGGGAATTAGAGTTAATATATTTTCCAAATGAAAATCAATCCCATAAACCCCATTTTTCAAGTAGAGTCAATCAAATGTAGCAAAAGGGACCTTATTTTCACAACACAACCTTCTAGCTCTCTAAACACATATAAAGGAATGAAACACAAACAACTATTACCAAATAAGGTAAGACAGATATTTTCCTTTAAATTGATCATATTAAACCATAATTTAAAGCATCTTTAGAGACCCAACTAGGTAAGAGTTTTGACCACATATCAAACAACTTCATAATCATTCACAACCCAGAGCAAATTGCTAGCGAAAACTACTACCATGTGTGAATTTATATTCTTTCACTAAACGCCTCGAATATATTATTTCCCAACAACCACATTAATGGAATAAATAAATTATCCATTTTGATCCTAAAAATCAATATTAAACTTCTATTAGACACACTCTCAAAAGGCCATTTCTATTTTCTTTGCTCTATGAGAGAGCAACAAAACATATAAAACATAGTTTTCCATTATGGTATTCATTTCCATGGGAACACCTAACTAAAAAATCTAAAATACAAAGGAAACTAAAATATAGGTACCCCACATGAACAAAATTAAAATACACCAATAAAAAATCAAAGCATGCAACATTAAAGGTGGTGTGCCATGTAAAAAAACACACAAGACTGCAATGAATAATAAGCATGGAGAAAATATCAAGTGAAAATATACATCATAGAAGTCATGCCAAAGGATGATTACAAAGGACCTCAACATGATTACCAATAGATTTAATCAATCAAATAAAGTGTTAGGCATGCCTCAAAATCATTATACATAGTTTATTCATTCTATTGATCCATTCCACAATACGATACAAATTTTCATGAGTGTTGGATTCCAAATAAAAATGAAATGTAAAAAAATATGAAAAGGAATCTAACAAAGGCTAAGAATTTTCCAAACTAATCTTAATATTCCATGATTTAGAATGTTAGTTATGCACAAATGACATAATGACCATGGAGTCTCCCTCAATGAGCAGATATTATAACATGTTCAATGGTTTTAGCCTATGTATTATATATCCCATGGTTTTGGTATCCATGATTTTTCAACATCACTTTTACAGTGTGTTATTGATGTTCATACATATACTCACATAGGCATTAGGTAAAATTAAAACTTTGAAGTATATTATTGTATTGTTAAATATTTGAGTTACACAATAACAAAGAAGGCTAATTGTGTTGGATTTCTCCCATAATGGTTTCTTAGGTGAAGTCTGGTGTATTATGTAATATAATATATGGAATATTTAATATTTTATAATATATTAAATATTATTCTATTATTTATTCTCTTTAATTAGTTTATCTTCTTTTTATATTCAATCTATCCATAATGAGGTTTTTAAGGATGGCGATGCACTAATTTAACATGATGATAATGAAAAAAACATGATAAAAATTAAATATAAAATTATGAAAAAAGACATGAAAAAAAAACCATTCCATAAATTATGAAAATGATGAGACACCAATTGTATAAGATGATAATGAACAAGCCTAAGAGACACCCAGTGAATATAAAATAATGACCCCAATCGATCTTATTACAAATGAAGGGGAAAATAAACCTATAGAGTTTAACTATAACTTAGAGTTATACCCTCCTATTGTTTAATTGAAAACACAATCTCATTTTAAAAACATCACTCATGTGCCCACACCTCTAAGGATAATCTGATGAACACTAAGGCATTTGATTGAAATAGATGAAAAGATATTAGAGCCTATACAAGGAAAAATGTGAAAATTTATATCTCAACATATTTAACTTTATGTATGGTGTATATACGTATATTTTTCACTTGTTAAGTATTTATATTACAAGAATCTTCAAAACATCAATCTTCTTCAATGCAAGTCTTAAACATGACACTAGGATCAGTGTGAGCCAATGCATGGTACTTCATTGATGATTTCCCAATAATTATGTATTATATCTATTTGCATATATTATCATCTTATTTTCTTAGTCTATCCATTTTTTAGATCCCCTTCTTTTGTTCCCTTTCCTCATTTTTGAGTACCTTTTTTCTTGGCAAATTGTCCCTCCCAAAATAATTATGTAATGTTCACTGTATTTACCTACTATATCATTTACGGTGATATGATATTATCTCTAGTATCATTTGTGCCTACTTTATTGATTACAATGATATAGTCTTATTTTTATTGGAATCTTTTCTACTGTATTAGTTAGACCAACACAATACTTTTTTACCATTTTTTTTAATAGTGGCCATTCCAGTGCCATTCTCTTTTTAGTTAGGTGAATTTGAGGGATTTGATCCATATATATAGGGTTATAAACTATTTTTTTTTTATAAGAAACACATATTATATTCTCTACTTTCACAAACGAGTCCACCCTTAGTAATAAAAATTGGAATTAGGGTGCTTACATTTATGGAAGGGTAGTCTTTGAATTCCATATAAGTTAAAAAAATTAAGTAAACTTAGTATTGTAAGTATCCAACCAAGGATACGTACGTATTACTCACATATTTATATTCATCTAAAAAAATTCTCATAAAGTTTGAATTGAGCCTAGGAAGATATTAATGTGGAGACAAGTCAACCCAAGATAAGTATTTCTATCCCTATACTCTTTATTTATTTAATTTGATGTGTGTGTGTGTGTGTGCGCGCGCGTGCGTGCGTGTATGTGATATGTTGGTATGTTGTTTACTTCCATGTTTATATTATCCCATTATTTTTAGTGTATGTTATCTTTTTTTTTTTTTTTGTTTACACCTATTGATTAAAAAATTAATTTAGGTACCTCCTAGTTATAACCCTAGTTTAAATACTTGTTGGATATTTCCTAATGTAATTTATATATCTTTAGATCAACCATTTTACATCTTAGATCTAGACGATTCTTTTTTATTTAAATCCTTGAATTTATTTCCTAATTATATCCTTGATATCATTATTACCAACATCTCTTGCTTACATCCCCAAACCACTTAATGGTAAAACATCTTATATCTATGTTATATTTAGTAAATCATTCTCCCTTTTTTTTATTATTGACT
The DNA here is from genome assembly GCA_037957365.1 of Torreya grandis. Lineage (NCBI taxonomy): Eukaryota > Viridiplantae > Streptophyta > Pinopsida > Cupressales > Taxaceae > Torreya > Torreya grandis. The sequence goes on along the minus strand of JARHVA010000026.1, from coordinate 1,768,533 downwards.
ATTGATGAAAGTTTTTTTATAATAATTTAATGGTTGATTGGGTAATCACTCTCATTTTAGGATCATAAAAGTAACATATAATACGAGTTACAAGTTATCAATTTTATGAATAACCACGTGGTGGAATAGTGTGGTGACAAAGATGTGATTGTTACTTGTTTAAAAATCCTTCCTTGTGATCAAATCACATTCATTTAAAATTTAATAACCCTACTGTGTTTTTAGAATAAGGTAAAGATTTAAAAAAAAAAAAAAAAAAACATTTACACAAATTCAATAAACATATTTCATGACACTAAAACCAATAAATACAATGATCTTTAACTAAATACGTTAGTTTAAAGTTAACCATAATCAAGGTCTATACATAATATATTTAGCTAATGATCAAAAGATAACAATTAAGTATAATTCTAATATAAATATGAATATTACATCTATTTCATAAATGTATATTTACAAATTCAGTCACAACAAATACAAAGTTAAAACCAACTATTGTAATGGTACATATGAATAAATAGCATAGTTTCAACATAATACATATCTTAATAATAATGTAAAATGATACAATGTTACATGGAGCATGCAAGTCTCAAAGAACTCAAATATCATAAGTAATCTTGAGTGTATTCACTAGTGAAGTACTGTTGAGGGGAGGGAGAGCATCATTTGAGTGCTTTTCCACTCCAACCATAGACCATCTATCCCCTACACAATATCACAACTAGGGAATGACCCTCCCTTCGTGAATGTGTAGATAATGATGGTGCGGGAATCAATAGTGATAACTAGAATGCTTGTGATGTAAGATAACTATTACATGTAGTATATCATAAATAAACTTGTTCTAACATGATAACATACTAAACATGTAAACTAAATAAAAAAGATGAAATGACAATGTTTAACCATAAACACTACTTTAGCCAAAGTTTTCATATAGTTATTGATCTTTAGGATCAGTCAATTTCATACATACCACTCAATAAAATTACACCTTATTTATGTATTAGTGATGCTAATTAAGTGGAATATGTCTCTCACTTATTTAGAGTCATTAATACGAGGTTTGTTCATATAATAAAAATATTAAAACCAATAGATTTCATAATGATTTTTTTCTTCTAGCAGATATAATATGTGCTAAATAAGGAAATCTCAAATACATTCATTTATTCTGTCAAATGCAATGTAATGAATCCAAACATTTAATTTTTTTGTATCACAATAAAATTAGATATGTAAATAAATTTCAAATAGTCATCAATATAATCGAACCATCCAGGTAAGATATATATCAAGACATCAAGTTAATGAATATTAACATGTAACTCCAAATTCATGTTATTCATCCATATAATAACATTTACTAGCTTATTACTTTATTTTCCCTTTCCTAATTGCATAACTAAATTGTTTAAAAACCAGCCAATGCTAAAATTATTGAACCAAATATTCTCAAATATTACTTAACTAGAAGTTCCCTAAATTCCTCAAATTCATTTCTAAGTAATGATTTATTAGGGAAAGTAAGCTAACATTTCTACCTCTCTAATTATGCATATGATGTATTTAATCATAAATTAATATATGCATATTTATATTTGGTATATTGTTGATTAGAATAGTGTTATGTCATTAAATTAGGAGTATCATGAATATATATTTAAACGCATATAAATAAAACATTATATTTAATAATTTGTTATATCATTTAAATTATTTAATTATTCAATAAAATATGCATATTTGATTATGGTATACCTGAATTGAAATAAAAAGTATCACATATAAATATATGCATAATCAAATATTCAGCCATGTTACCAATTAATTATTTTCAATATCAAATAAAGATTTAACTCATGTTATGAAATTGTGACTAAGTTCTAAACACTCACAATGCACACTAAATACCCCATATATTATATAGTAGAAACCATTCTCAACCACATTTATATATATGTAGATTTTAGCTATATAGAAAAATATATTTCAAAGGTACACAATCTTGTATACGAACTCAACCAATTATATATATATATATATATATATATATATATATATATATATATAAGCTCTATTATGTTCTCTTAACTTAAACACAAACACAAACATTAGGTTTATACAAAATAACAACCAATCAACCTATAATAACATATTGATGTCTATTTATAATGAAACACTATAATCTTGATTTATATATGTATATATACATTGATATATATACATATACATGCATACACACACACACACACACACACACACACACACACACACACACACACACACACACACACACACACACACACACACACACACACACATATATATATATACATACATATATATATACATACATATATATATACATACATATATATATATATATACATACATATATATATATATATATATACACACACACACACACACACACACATTATTCTATATAAGTCTTATAAATGAAATAAAACTAGATTTGTTTTATTTTTACACAAAAAAGGGATTTTTATAACTGATGTGACATATATGAAACATTAATTCCCAACTATAGGTTTATACCAACATGTATTCATCATATTTTTATCCCAACTAAACTCATATACTCATTTGTACCCTAGTTTGTGCTTAATAAATTTTAACTAAATTTACCATAAAATCCAGCTATTACTTTGTATGAAGAAAAGGATGATTCAATGATATTTTCACAAAATTGAGTTTAAACTAACATTTCCAGCCATACCCTACATGGGTTATTTTTACCAATCTTTAACTCAGTTTTAACAAACTACAACCCAATATTTAAATTTGTATAAGGATAGGAATGGTGCCTAAAATAAAACCCAAATTTCTCTCTTTAAACTTAACTATCAAATCAACACATTCAAAAATTACCCTAGCGTTTTATTCCTTCAAACATTCCACTAAAATTTGTTTACAAAGTTAACTCTAGAATTCCCTAAATTTTCTAAACTTATAAACTTCATAGAATTTTATGAAATCATCATAATTAATTTCTTTGGCAACTAAAATAGTTGTTTAAATCTAGGGTTCTAGAGTTATATACATAGCTCTGTGGATGGCTGAGCCGTCCCCAGTGCTAGGTATTTAACCTTGGTCTTCTAATAGTTACCCAACATTAAAAAAAAAATCCTTAACCCATAGAAATTTACCAAAATTCATTTTTCTAATTTCATATAAAATATGTATGAATTTAAGCATCAAAACCAATCTGATAAATGGAATCAAACTCTACCAAAATTCATATTCCTTCTTAATCCATCTCAAGCCACCTTTTTCTAATTCTACCTATTGTGTCCCCTATAAGCATCTCCCTCTTCCATAGTATTCCCTTGTATTCTATTTTCATGATAATTGAACTACCCCTATATCTGGCAAAACTCCATGCAACCCAAAATAATAGGCATAATTTAGGCATAACTCAATGTTTTCATCATGCAGATTACAAAATGAAGTCTATATTTTACATAAGCTTGATTAACATAATGTTAATGCTAACACAAAATCTAAACTCTTGAACATTCCACATTAAAATAATAATAAATCTTTCAATCATTATGCATGTTAACATTGACCTCCTAATGATCATTTAAACATTATAACAATAATAATGATTTAAGTATTATAACATTGACTCCAAAATAGTCAATTAAGCATTATAGCATTACTAAACATAATGATCATGCTATTGACATTTTAATCCTTACCCTGCCTATATGTTCTATTTAATAATTAACTAGAAAATAAATTAATTGTGTCCTTTTTACCTCTATAACAATGCATTTAAAAAATAAGACATTGATGTTTCCAAAAACATTCATACTCACTTAGATATAGTCATTCAGGGAAGAAAGATCATTTTTAGAATCATTCACACAAATACTAGAGATAGCAGTAAGGATAATCAAAGATCCTAAAGAATATGTTAAGCCAAAATCATCATGTGAATCAAGCTATGTAATAAAACATAATTGTAAACACAACCATAATCAAGTGCAATAAACACTTATAACTGAAAGCAACTACAAGATATATAATCAAACACTGATCAAAAACATATCATACTACTATGTGTGGGTTCTTAGTTTTCATTCTATCATCCCACAGTGCCTCCATATATGCCACCCTCTCTAATGATGCCCTCCCTTCCTTATGGTCTAAGAAATGGATCTATCTTGCATCCACCTCAAAAAACCAAAGGTAGTTAGCCTAAATCAATATAAAATCCATAATATACTGCTATAATAAATTAAATAAACATGATCGTCATGTATATAACACACAAGTACAACTAACTCAACAAGTTAACAATCAAGTAAATAAGCTACATATAACTATCCACACATTAGTATATGAAATCCATCTTAACCACAATAGTAATTAGCCAAATAATAACCATAAAATCCATAAATAAATAGGTTATTAAGTATAGAGAGGAATCAAGATGTGAAATCTTTCCCCCTTAAAGTTGTCATCATCTTGATGACATTTATTCCAATAATAGTTCTGAAATTAAACATTATTCAATAAAAAAAGAAATAATATCCAACAAACATATTAAGTAAACAAATGTGGAAACAACATACAAAACTCATCATAATCCTCCCACATGGCACTATCTTTAGGAAATTGCTCCCACTGGACCTTGAATTGTGACACTTCACTATTACATAAACTAAGTTTGTGAGTGTCAATTATTCTAATTGATTCTACTGTGACCACCCCAACATATAAAACCTATAAAGTATTACAATCTAATACAAGAGAAGGATCAACAATATGCTTTTTAAGATAGAAAACATGGAAAACATTATGCAAAAGAGTTAGATATGGTGGAAAATCAAGCCTATACAATATAGGATTGATCACTTCCAAAACCTTGAATGGTCCCACATATCTTGGTGATTTACCAAACTTAATCAAGCTTTTTTAAGGCTTAACCCACAGAAATACTTTATCACCAACAAAAAACTACCTTATTATTATTTTTAGATGAGCATAACTTTTTTGTCTATCATTGGACTCAACCAATCTCTGCCTGATTGTCCTAACTTGGTGTTCCATTTCTATAATCATTTCAGGTCCAAAGACCGCCCTGTCTTCTAATCTATCCCAACTGATTGGTGTTCTACACCTCCTTCCATATAATGCCTCAAATAGAGCCATTATCAACATTGATTGGTATGAGTTTTTGTAGGTAAACTCAAGCAATGGAAGGTACTTCTCCCACTTGTATTGTTGATCCATATAATACCTTCAAAAGAGATCTTATAAAACTTGGTTAACCCACTCTGTTTGTCCATCTATTGTTGAGTGATATGTAACTACATATCTAGAGTTGAATTCAAAATCAACCAAAATATATAATTAATTCTTACATCTTGATCATTAATGATATTTTATATAAATCCATATAATTGGTACTCTTCTTTCATGAATCTCTTCATAAGCATAGGTGCATCATCTCTCAAGTTTCCTGGTATGAAGTGGCTACCTTGGTTAGTTTGTCAACTACCACCAAGATCATATCATGATGGTTCCATGATAATGTAAACCCTTGGATAAATTCCATGCTAATCACCTGCCACTTCCATTCCTTTATATCATGAGGATATAACAATCCTACCATATGCACATGCTCAAGTTTCACATGATGAAATTACAAACAATGAGATATAAAATCCATTGCATCCTTTTTAATCCCTTTCCATAAATAGAGAGGTGTTAGCTCAACCATGCACTTAGCTACACCAAGATGTACTAAATAAGGGGCATTGTGTAATTATTTTATCACTATGATCCTCAAATTTTATCTATCAATAACATACATTCTACCATTGTACCTTAAAATACCATCACTCTCCAACTTGAATCTTTTAATCTTGGGATTCTAAGCATTCTCTGATAATTCTTTCTTAACCTAATCATAGATTTTATATCCAGGGGAAAATTTAATTACTTTATCATAGAAAATAATCCTAATAGTAGCGAAGGCTATTATGTACCTTATATGACTTAGATCATCTGTAACTCTATTTTCTTTGACCTTAATATAGTTAATATCAAAATCAAAATCAAATAAGAATTATAACCAACATATCTAACATGAATTTAGGCTCAGTTGGGTGAAGATATACTTGAGTCCCAAGTTGTTAGCTTTGATATTAAATGATTTACCCACAGACAATGCCTCCAAACTTGCAAAGCATTCACTATTATAGCAAGTTACAGGTCATGAGGGGCATAATTTGCCTCATAATACTTAAGCTTTATGGAATCATATGTTATAACTAAACCATCTTTCATAATAACTACTCCAAGTCCATCCCTATATGCATTTGTGATTACTAATAATTGTCCATTAGGATTGGGAACTCTTAGCATAGATACTAGAGTAAGCCTCTTTTTCAGCTCTTGAAAGCATTTTTCACACTTGTCTAAAAAAACAAAACTCTAGTTCTTCTGTTGAAGAGAGGTAATTGGGTTAGCTATCTTTGAGAAATTTAGAACAAATTTCTTGTAATAATATAGTAATCCCATAAAAATCCTTACTTCATGCACATTTTTAGGCATTGGCCATTCCATTATGGCCCTTATCTTCACTAAATCAATTAAAATTTTGTCTATAGAGATAATGTGCAACAAATATTGCACTTTCATCTAGAAACACATCCTAAAAGTTCCTAAGAAAATTATAATCCTCAATGGATGATTCTTTAGATTCATCCTTCTCATTTATTTTAACAATAAATTCCTAACATCCTTTTTTATGAGCCTTCTTGAGTTAAATTATAGAAATCTACCTAAGCTTCAACTCTTTTTTCTCACCCTAAAGTTGTGTTTGATTTCCAAAATCATATTGACACTCTACCTTCTTAAGATAACAATCAACCTTAGATTTATGCTTCACAATCCAATTAAATACTAGGATCACATCATATGACCCGAGTAGTGAAACATATAGATCCACTATAGTAGTGAATTAAGGTAACATGATTTCAACTTCCACTAGGCAATTGTCAACCTTAACCTTTGACTCATTCCCATACTATATTGACCATGCGTATTCTATAATCCCATATTTTTCTAGACAAATTATTAAGTATTTCAGGAGCAATAAAACATTCAATATTCCCAATGTCAATCAAAATTGAAATTGGATTATCAAACAAAGTACTTATTATTTCAATAGTAGAATCTTAGAACACAACTTGATGATTGTCAATAGTTGCAAGAATCTTCTATTGAAAAGTTTCCCTATTTTGAAGTAGAACCCTTATTATTTCCATCTAGTTTAGCCTAAGTACACTCTCTATCATAATGGTCACCTCCACAAATTAATTAGCCTCAAAGTGGTCCTCTCCTATCTAACTGATAGTTTCCCTTGAAACCTCCCTTGAAACCATTTCTAGGTTTTTTGTTTCTTGAGCTACTATTGAACTTAGAATTCTAGTTCTTAAACTGATTCATGGAGTCTCCACTCCTCTTCCAATTCTTTTTTTTGAAAGTTGATTTAGGACCTCCAAACTTTTTCTTAAACTTATCCTTGACTTGAGTAAGAGATTTCAGCTTTTTCTCCTACTTAACTACCTTCTCAAAGACTTTATCCATGGTAGATGGGCCATGCAAATCCACCTCACAAAAAATTTGGGGTTTTATTCCAATAATGAACTTCCTAATTTGAATCCTCTCATCTACCTAATACTGAGGGACATACTTTAGGAGCTTAGTGAATTACTCCCAGTAATCATTCACATATAGGTCTCCTTGATTAAGGTTTTAAAAATTAACCAAATTCTAATAAAAATACAACTAAAGAAGCCACCATGACCTATACAATATCACAATTTGTTCCCAAGTGGTAGTGGTAGAGTCAAGGTTCATCTCAATCTTCTTGTTTGCCCACCAAGTTACTACTTCTCTAGCAAGTTGATATGATCCCCAACCTACCTTGGTGACTTTAGAGTAATTTAAAATCTCAAAATACTTCTCCATATCTATTATCCATGCTTCATCTTCATCTCCCAAAATGGTTCCATCAAACTTGGGTGGATTCACCTTTTTCATATACTATGCCAACTCTATAGTTACTTGAGCTCTAGCATCTTATGTCACTTCCTCATGCCTCTACTCTTGAGGATTTTCCTACTCATCAAGATGATCTTTAGGCTCTTATTAAACATTATCCTCAACATGCCGATGTACTTCCTACTTTAAGGTCATGATTCGGTCCCTAGTATCGTGCATGGCTATGAGGATTTGATCCAAATTCATATCTTGTTCAATGGAAATTTGATTTGGATCTACTGGAGGATTTGTGTTTAAAGTACCCTCAACTCCAAGTCTAGTGTGCATTATTATTCATCATAGTTAATTGGATAATATGTTTGTGTTAGTGGACTCATTAATTCTTAGAGTTTGAGAATCAGCTCTGATACCACAATGTAACAATCCCACTAGGTTTCTACATTAAGATAAAGATTTTTTTTATTTTTTTAAAACATTTACACAAATTCAATAAAGATATTTCATCATATTAAAACCAATAAATATAGGGATATTTAACTAAGTACATTAGTTTAAAGCTAAACATAATCGAGGTCTATAGCTAATTTATTTAGCTAATGATCACAAAATCAAAATCAAGTACAATATTGATATAAATATGAATATTGCATTTATTTCATAAAAATATATTTACAAATTCAGCCATAACTGATACAAAGTTACAACCAACTATTGTAATAATACATATAAATAAATAATATAGTTTCAACATAATACATGTCCTAATAATAATGTATAATGATACAATGCTCCATAGAGCATGCAAGTCTCAACGAACTTGAATATCATATGTAATCATGAGTGTAGTCACTAGTGAAGTACTACTGAGGGGAGGGAGAACATCATTTGAGTGATTTTCCACACCAACCACAAACCATCAATCCCCTGCACAATCTCCCAACTAGGGAATGGCCCTACCTTCATAGATGGATAGATAATGATATCATAGAAATCAAAAGTGACAACTGGAATCAATGTACTATAATATAATTATTACATGCAGTATATCATAAATAAACTTTTTCTAATATGATATCATACTAAACATGTAAACTAAATCAAACAAATGAAATGATAATATTTAACTATAAACACTACTTTGGCCAAAGTTTTCATATAGCTATTAATCTCTAAGATCAGTCAATTTCATACACACCACTCAATCAGATTACACCTTATCTACGTATTAGTGATGATAATTACGTAGAATCCATCTCACTCACTTATTTAGAGTCATTAATACAAGATTGGTTCATATTATAAAAATATTAAAACCAATAGATTTCATAATGAATTTTTCCTACTAGCAGATATAATATTAGCTAAACAAGGAAATCTCAAATACATTCATTTATTCCATCAAATGCAATATAATGAATCCAAACATCTAATTTATTTGTATCACAATAAAATTAGATAAGTAAATAGATTTCAAGTTGTCATCAATAAAATAGAACCATCTAGGTAAGATATGTATCAAGACATCTAGTTACCGAATGTTAACATGTAGCTCCAATTTCATGTTATTCATCCATATAATAGCATTTGCCAACTTATTACTTTATTTTCCATTTCCTAATTTCATAACTAAACTGTTCAAAAACCAACCAATGCTAAAAGGATTGAACTACATATTCCCAAATATTACTTAATTAGAAGTTCCTTGAATTCCTCAAATTCACTTCTAAGTTACACTTTAATAAGGAAAGTAAGCAAATATTTATACCTCTTTGATTATGCATAAAATGTATTTAATTTTCAATCAATATATGTATATTTATTTTTGGTATACTCTTAATTAAAATGATCTTATGTCATTAAACTAAGAGTATCACGAATATATATTTAGATGCATATTAATACGACACTATATTTAATCCTTTGTCATGTAATATAACTTGTTTTCATATTAAATAAAAAATGCATATTTGACTATGGTATACTTGAATTGAAATAACAATTATCACATATAGATATATGCATAGTTTAATACTCAACCATGTTATCAATTAATTATTTTCAATTATTTTATTAAGGTCCAACCACTTGCAATCCACACTAAATACCCCATATAGTATACAATCTAAACCATACTCAGCCACATTTATATATATGCAAATTTCGTTATATAGAAAAATATATTTCAAAGGTGCATAGTCTTGTATAAGATCTCATCCAACTATAGATAAATATAGTTGCATATAAGGTGTGTGTGTGTGTGTGTGTGTACACAACTTTTAAATCTCTATTTGTGTTATCTTAACAAAAATATCAAGTTTATACAAAATAACTCCACAATTATAACTATAATAAACAACCAATCAACCTATATCTCCATTTTTGGTTCAGTCACGAGAGTAACATAATGATGTATATTTATAAAGGAGAACTATAATCCTAATTTATTTATGTATATATATACATTGATATATATATCACATGGCAGTAAATTCATGAAGATTATATATATAAATACACACACAGACACACCCCCCCACACACACACACAATTATTTATAAGTCTTATAAATGAAAAAAAAGTGTATTTGTTTTATTTTTGTATATAAATGGGATTTTATATAACTACTATGACTTATATGAAACATTAATTAACAAATATAGGTTTATACTACTTGTATTCATCATATTTTTATCTCAACTAAACTCATATACTCAATCGTGCCCTAGTTTGGGCTTACTAAAATTTAACTAAATCTACCATAAAATCAAGCTATTAATTTGTATGAAGAAAAGGATGGTTTAATGATATTTTCATAAAATTGAGTTTAAACTAATAGTTCTAGCCATACCCTACATGGGTTATTTTTACCAATATTTGACTCAGTTTTAAAAAACTACAACCTAATGTATAAATTTGTATAAGGATAGGAATGGTGCTTAAACCAAAACCCAAATTTATCTCTTTAAACTCAATTATTAAATCAACACATTCATAAATTACCCTAGGATTTTTTGCCTTCAAACGCTCCATGGAAATTTGTTTATAAAGTTAACTCCAAATTTCCCTAAATACGCTAAACTTATAAACTTAACAGAATTTTATAAAACCATCACAATTAATTTCTTTGGCAATCAAAATAGACATTTAAATATAGGGTTCTAGAGTTTTATACATGTCTTTATGGATGGATTAGTCATCCTCAACATAAAGTATTTAACCCTAGTCTTTTAATAGTTTCAAAACATTAAAAATAAAAACCCTTAAATTATAGAAATCTATCAAAACCCTAGCTGACTTTGGTTGACCCTGGCTAACCCTGGAAAATCACATCAGCCAAGGCCCTAGATGATATTGATCCACTATCTATCCTATTTCATCAAGCCTCATCTCACTCCTCTATGAACCTCTCCACCTACAATATCAATCGCTCCCTATCCACCTATCCCCTATTTCACTTATCCATTGATCTCAAAATATCTACGTTGTATGTAGCTAACTGAGCTTGAACCCTTACCAACTAGAAAACCTATCCTATCAAAGTAATAATCTATACATATCTAACTATAATATGACCCTATATCCTAGTAGTCTCTCCTGAGCTATAGCTAATTGAGCCCTTAAGTTATCTACATCACCTTGTAAGCCTATTATCTCTTATAGGCATGCAATAATCTCTCTTTTCAACCTATCAATCAGTACATGGTCCTTTATGGACCTACCTATACTAGAGGGCCCTACCTATCTTGAACCTATGCTTGTCCTTATCTTAGAGAACCCACCCTTTCCTGTACCTTCTCTGTGGTCCTCATCATCACATGAGGCATCTCCATCTCTATGTCATGTTCATCTAGGTTGGCCATCTATATATCATCTACTAGATCTTATTGTACTTAAGCATGGACTACTTGTAATAAAATAGCATGGATTTCCTATTTTAATCTACCCCTAAACCTATCCCTATACTGGGGCCTAACCCCCAAATCTCCATTCCCTAACCCATCACTATCATAAAACTAGTGGATGTGGTCTACTTAATCTAATCATCCTGGCACTAGCCCACCATGATACATAGGTATCTATAGTGACAACATATAAAACCCCACTTGTATAATCCCATAGCACATATATAACTTGACCATAGTCTAAAACTACTTGATCCTAGGGCACTAGTGGCACCCACTCTTGAATCTCCTTGGTCACATATACAAAATAGTGGGGACACTTTGGGATATCTTATTGAAATCCAAACTACATTTAGACTTGATCTGACCTATACTACTTCACTATAAAGTCATGTTGATCATAATATAACATGGCATGATCATGTATCAAATCATAAATAGGTCCTCAATCCAAAACCACCTTAAATTAGTCAATATAGGGTTGCCAGATAAAATCCCTATCAACCATCTCATCTATAGATCATTGATAATAATAGAAGTCTCCTAGATGACCCTATAAACCTGGACCTATCAAATTCTATCCAAACTCTAATGGATCCTCCGATCCCCAATGATACCTTAGGCCCTAAGGTTGTTCAATGGCATTATGATCCTAGGCCTAAACCTAGAGGAGTGTGATATGCCCAATGTTGCATCCCCTATAATAGGTTATCATGTTTAAATTTGTGTATAGTTTTGATAGCATAATTATCCCCTATGCAAACCATGTCAAGTGGTTAAACATTTCTTAGACCACTTTGATCAATCTAAGTTAGAAGAGCCATTCACTCTTATTAGGAAGTAATATGACACTTATAAGAGCCATCAATATAACCACATCTAGGGGAACTGGTCCCTATCTTCGTGATGTTACTCTTGCTCTATCATTTGGAGGCCAAGCCAAGTCCCCCAATGCATCTATGAAAATGCTACTATCAGCAACCTCTAGGTCATCAACTCCAATCAGGTCCTCCAACACATCCTATCAGCCACTGACATCCAAGTAATCATACGTCCCTACATTAAAACTTTTATTATATGATGAATGTCTTCCAAAGTGATCATGGCATCCTCGATTAGTAAATGGAATGTCAAGGTCTCTATGTTCCACCTCTATGCAAGTGCTAAAGAATACACCCTATCTATGTGAATCATTGGCAACCATGCTAGGTGATATAGCTCCATGACCTCTAGCACAACTATGACCTCATATATCCGAATCCCTTATCGATGTAACACTCATGAGCATCACTCCAATGATGTGATCACCCCCACTCACTCCTACATTTAAATAAACATGGAACCAAGTCAATTATTTTTTATTTTAATTATTACATTCAACCTACATTATTTTAGTTTTGGGCCTTGACTAATATCCTATGGGCCCCATTCTATCTTATTTTTTAGTCCTTATGGTGACCTCACCATTTTATCAGTAATTTGGTTGTTTAACAAGAAGTTCCTACTAATCTACAAGTCAATCTCAGTATTCAACAGATCAACCTCACCAATTTCCCTCATGGGTTCAAAACATCACCAATACATAGGGATATATCATCATTTGATAGGCAAATCTCATTGCTTTTTGCATTGTCTATATTTGACTAGGTAATTCTCACTAGAATCTATGTGTTTACTGATTAGTTGGTGATCTTGTTATTTTGACTCATGATCCCACAAAAGCATTGGTGATTTTTCCAATATATGTGGTGATTTTATAATTATCAGTGGCAACCTCACCAATTTCCAATCTAGGCAATCAATGGGTTTGCCTAACTAGCTACGTCTACATCATAATAAATGCTATAATTGCAAAATTAATTACCAAAAAAGGGTACTTATCGATGGTCCACTCCCTGGTGTTCTCTGGTAATCTTGAATGCACTTGCCAAGATGCTGGTGGTAGGAGAAATGTGACATTTTTTCTATTCATCTCACACACAAATCTTAGGGATCTAGATTTTTATATCCAAGTGTGCAAATGAACTATTTTTACCACCTCTCATGGGTCAAAATATAGTAAAAATTTCAAAAATTTCACCCCCTAGGCCTATAGTTACCCCATTTATCTTCCTTGGGCTATTATTCTAGCCCCGTTTAGTCATTTTTTCTCCCATTTTCTTTTAATTGCTCCAATTTTCAGCTTTGTTTGCTAAATTATGTGATTACTCTTCTTCTAATCAAGGGCCAACCCATTAAAAACATTTTTTTCCATCCTTCCCTCAAAGGGGCATCATGGGCCACCCAAATGATGTTTGGGGCATTTTCATAGCCCTATCCTCTGTGACTCATGCAAAATTTAGTGAAAGATGGGAAAACATTTATTTATTTTAATTATAGCAACCTTTTTATTCTTTGAAAAAACCTTGCTTCGACCAAATATCTCACCATGCCTTCTCAAAATGGGGCAAAATATAAACATCTAATTATTATCAATATTATGCAAAAATTATAAATCTAAATGATACTCCACAAACAACACACAATATGAACCAAAATCACTAAAACACTTTAAATCATTCAGACTTATCACGTATAGGTGTTGATTTATGCTCATGTATCTTCAAATGGAGCAATGTATGTTATGTGAAAATTATCTTTTATTAAATCACTTCGAGTCAAATTGTGACCATGTAAAATGATGTCCTGGATCACTAAAATCTTCTAGTTTAGCCATACACATCACATGCATGTGTCAGTTCATGTCCATAATACCCTAACTGGGGCATTACCCCATACACAACTAACATCTTTTTATTATTATACTCTGGTTAAATTATGACTTGGTGAAATGACATTTTCAACCAAGATGATTAAACATGCAGCAATTTTCCAAAGAATTGTAGAAAACTAGTTAAACTCACTTAAGCAAATCAAAGCCAAATTAGGAGCTTAAGTGGAAATTCTATGAATGTTTTTGAATATCTATTTACTGGAAATTCATTATGCAAATATGCATCACTCCATGACATCATCGTAGGGGTGTCATCCATATGCCATTAATGGGATATATATCAAGATTAAGCTCTCCCATTCTCCATTAATGCCCCATTCTTCTAAATATTGATGACAATATTTATTGCTTGTCCCTCCAAGATTGAATCAATCCATGGACACACATCTTGATCTCAAGATGGACGGTCATGGTTAATCCTAATTTTGTAGAAAAGCTATAAATAAGTGAGTCAAGACCATAACTTTTCAGATTGAATTGTGTAAACTTATTATGCATAAATACCTTCAAATAAGCTTCAATTGAGTAATGTTTTTATGAAAGAATATTTATAGAGAAATATTTACTTATTAAACTAATTAGACCAAATTAAAGAACCAAATCCATTGGTGAACTAATATATGACAAAGTATTATGCTACACCTCATTAACAAAGACTTGGAGTACCAAATTTATGGAAAAACATGCTTATTGACCATTTTTTAAGGAGGGATGCTACTTGGAAGGTATTGATTGTCTGAAAATTGCAATTAGCTTATTGAATTCATTAACAGCACCCCTTAAGGGAGTAGGCTTAACATGTTTGTTATTTATGCTTATTTTGAGATTTATTGACTAACGCATGAGTTAACTCTTTTTAATCCTATTCTACACCCATTACATACAATGTGTCATAGAAAGTTAGGTTTGACTTTTGTTTCACCTTAATTAGACAATATGAGCTCATTCTTAAAGACATGTACATCATGTTATGTGTAGATATTTAGTATTCATAGGGGTAAGAAGAATCCAATTGAAATAAAATAGCCTTTTCATTTTGATTATCTTGTTTTTAGGACCAAATTTTGTGTTTTTTAAGTAACTTGGAACAACCTATTACCTTTATATTTATCTACATATTGGATATGAGTCTATTTAACAGGTAATAATTTTTCACCTTTCCTTTTTTTTTGAGACCCATATAAGAGTGGGGTTGATTCTACATTTTAATAAACTAAATTTCAATATTGTATGGTTTCTTGCATATTTTATTGGCTAGTTCATGTATTTTGGACCTTTCAAAGGTTATAACTCTTGTCTGCTAACTCATATTTGCAAGATACTACTTTAAGAGCATGATTTTTCATGTTTTTCAAATATGTAACATTTAAATATTTTGATGCTAACTCAAATTTGGAGTTTTTTTTAGGTTAGTGTCTTCTTTGTAAACTATAAATCATAATGTTTTCCATCGAGTATAAGTGCCACTTAATTTATAACTGGAATCACTCTTTAGTGCTTTATAAAGCTTATAGTTAGGTTTCTTAGAAGTATTTCATAATCAATTTGATTTATAAAGTTACATTGGGGTTTATAAACTTGTCTACCTTCATGTGTGTGTGTTCTTTGTCACACCCCCTTTTCACATTTTAGTTATTTAATTCATTATATGACATATTGGGAACTCTAACTTGAGGATTGTTTTGTGATTTTTTACACACCTACCACATTTACATTTTTTTATATGTTAATCTTATTTGTCTTCACCCTCTATTAAACATTATAGGGAGGTGTTTTGTACTACTTTAATCACCCATAAGTGGTATTTGAGTGTTAATATTTTTATTTAAGACTACCTATCCCTAAATTATCCTTAGACCTATCCTAGAGCCTATTTTCAAACTTATCCATTCTTTTTGTGGGCCACAAGCATCCCTAGTTAGCCCCAAAGCAGTCTAAGACCCTCATTTATTGATCTTGGAATTTTATTCTTAGTGTTCTACTAGCTAGACACTAGCACCATAATAAGGACACTAGCACCACATGGCACTAGTGTCCCCAAAATGGCATTAATGTCCTTACCCTAGCTTTTTCAAAATGAATATATTTTCAAAACTAAAGCCTCTTAAGGATAGCTTAGACATCTTTTATCATCTGTACAAGTAAAAAAACAATATATATATATATATATATATATATATATATATATACATGAATTTTATCCCTCTAACCATTATATGGAAATAAGATATAAAATACACATTCAAACATAGAAAAAATTGAGCACAATTAATGTTATCAGTCCCTATTCTATCCTACTTCTACAAACTACCATCTATAATAGCCCTAAGATCATATTTTTCAGATTTATAGTCTCAAAAAAATTCAAGGCACTCAAGGACACTATAATATAAGAATAAATTGCACTTATACTAGAACTTAGTTGGGGATAACTACATCAGGCTTGATCCATCATCAGAGCATTGGTATGTAGGCAACTCTCTTCATAGCAGGGTGTTGAGGATGTCTAGCCTACCCTACTAACAAACACACTTTATAGAGCATGCCCTAATTGTATGGAGAATTAGAAATCCATAATTTCAAGTAAAATTAGGCCCTAGAGATATAGACCTGGGTGCACATAGAAGTTCGAGACAGTCATGCACAAAGGACACTACCTCTAATATCTAGACACTATCACCATTTTACCAATAATGGTGCTACTATCCAATTGTGGTGATACTATACAAGAGGGGTTATGAAATTGGGATCCAATTTATGACACTCAGACTAACTTTCATCTCATTTTATAGCTCCCAGATCATCTATATTAGGTGTTTTCCAGCTAATTCATTACTTACACTATTTATTATTATTTTTAGAGAAGTCAAAGCTAGTCAACTTTATAAAAAATTAGTGGATATATTTATTAAATATTATTTCCCTAATTTAATATAATAAACTCTTTAATAAACACAGGATTTATATTCACTAAGCTCTTAAAGGTTAAAACATTTGGTTAACCCGACTTACGTCAAACATTACTCAAACCATAACCCTATATGTTCCTAGAGTTTGTATCCTTATTTTTCCTAATTTAGATAGATGATTTAAGTTTTTCATATTTCATATATAATATTTTATCATCTCTATTTAAATTTTTTTACTATATTCAATCTAAAAAATCCATCTCTCTTCCATTAAGAAGTGTTAGGCTAGTGGTAATTTTATAGAACATATTCAGATTCTTCCTATTTGATTTTATACCATGGATAAGGGACCTATTGTAAATCCTATTATTTATCATTC
Source organism: Torreya grandis (assembly GCA_037957365.1). NCBI lineage: Eukaryota > Viridiplantae > Streptophyta > Pinopsida > Cupressales > Taxaceae > Torreya > Torreya grandis. Next base: position 1,750,514 of record JARHVA010000026.1, on the reverse strand, counting down.
ACAACATTATTATGTGGATTTAAATGATAATTCATATGAAGATGAATAATATAATCAAGAACAAGATGATACACAAATTGTAAATCAAGACACTCTCCCTCCACTTAACAATGACGACCTAATTATCAATCAGGATGAGATCCTCCAGAGCTTAAGTGATAGACTTCAAGAATATCCCCTTGATAATGTAAAAATTTTAAAATCCATAATGGAAATTAATAATAAATAAAATAATGGTCAATCTTCAACTCCCCCAACTAATAACATTGTTACAATTACAATGGGGTCAACTCAGCCATCATAATCAATAATCGTAACTCAACTAATTTTAGTGACAACTACACCTCCTATAGCTATTTCTTCCACTCCATATGCATAATACCTTATTCACAAGGTTCATACTCTATAGGCTAAGGTGTTACATCTTGATAAAATATCCACTAGGCCATCACATGACTTAAATTCTAAGGTTCTCTTACATACATCTTTGTCACACCATGTAGTGGAAAATCCTTTGCCATCAAAATTTACGGAACCTAAGCTTACATTATATGATGTTAAGGGTGACCTAGATCACCATATCTGAGTTTTTCATGTATCATGTTTGGACTACATATACAACAATTGGATTCTCACAAAGTCATTTCCATGCAATTTAAAGGATTATGCCTTATAGTGGTTTATGACTTACTAAATCAATCTATCATAACATTTAATCCTTTCATAGACATGTTTTATCACACTTCTCCATAAATATCAGTGACAAGATCTCATATGCTCAAGTTGCATAGTTGAAACAAAAGTCAAATGAGCTTATTATAGAATATGTCTTATGATACAAGACTATATTTTCTAAATTGACTATCCCCATGGAAGACAACGAGCTTTAGGACATCATAAAATAGAGTCTTCTACCAAAATTACATGAAGGCATAATGTTTAATAAGATTCCAACATTCATATATTTATGTCATATAGTAAAAGAGAGAGAAGTCAAACTTCTATCAATAGACAAACTAAAATATACAAATGGATTATAATCAATTGATAAGATTTGAAGTAAGCCTAAATATAAGGTAAGGGCCACTAAAAATAAGAGTAATAAAAAGCCATAGTTAACACAACTTTAGAGCCATTTCCTCATTTGATTTTATCAATTCTTCCACACAGAGTCTTCGCCAACCTTTTAGAATCACCAGCACTAGTTTTACAATAGCTCCTAGAATACAATGTCATATCTCTCCCTCCCATTAAAGAGGTTGATACAACATGACCTCTTAAAAATAAATATGATTCTAATGCATTCTGAAAGTATCACAAGGAATAGATCCCTACAAAAAATAGATGTATAAGATTAAAACATAAGATACAATATTTTATTGAGGCTAACATTATTGATGTGGGAACACCCACAGAGGCACCAAAAGTATAATAAATGGAAGCTAAGGCATTAAATATATTCTTAGATCCATTTCCAAATCACATAACGAATGAGGTAGGGATCACTTTAGTTATTCACTACACATATGAGGTATATCCACCACCAGATTCATATCACACTATTATAGAGGAGGCACACCCATTACATAATATCATTGGTATGTACCACACTATAGTTCCAATTAAACCACTCATCACTTTATCAGAGTAGGATATTGTTGATGATGATATATATTTAGACACACTCTTTATACGAGCATACATAAACCATCATCATATCCATAGTGTTATGATTGACAGAAAGTTAAGAATTAACATGTGCACCATGACACTTTTATAAAATTTGGGGTATTTAGAGTAGGATGTATCCCCTATAAGTAGTTATTAGTGGTTTTAGTGGTCATGTTCAGAGCTCCATTGGGGAGATTGTGCTTCCATTATAGGTTGGACCAACACATGTGGCAACTCAATTCTTAGTAGCACCTAGTGCAGGTGTGTTTGATATGTTATTGGGTAGGCCATGAATATAGAATTTATGATTGATCCCATTCACAATGCACATATGATTAAAGTTTATACATGTAAATCAGGTGGTCAAATTTGATGGTCTTCCATATGATTATATCTACCTATTCCATAGGGAGTTTCAACATAGTTACTAGTTATAACACATCTACCAAATATAACACAATTATCATTACAACTTAGAACATAGTTCTTATTGATACACCACAAAGTTTAATAGAGTCACCAGTGCAGGTGAGGTATACTCCTATAGTATTGACACATACACATATTTTCCCATGGAGACCATTATTATGGAGACCCTTACATCAGAGATATGTTATAGATTCTAGAGGGCCTCCCTCCACTCACTTTTTGCTAAGATCGGTATTATTGGGTTATCAAGGTTCTTAACATAGGTCACATATGCCACCTATAACTTATGCTACCATATGGGTTCCTAAGACCCCTACAATTCTTAGATCACCATAGTCAATGTCACAGATTCCTAGCACCACTACATAGGTAGATACAAATATAGATCACTTAGTAAAGTTGATTATGGGACCACATTTTCCCTTTCACATAACATGCATGATCATAGTTCCATTATTTGACATAGGTTATAGTGATAGTTGTAGACATCCAATTCCTAACACCATCTATGTTGAAATTGTCAATCTTACTCGAATTGCACTCAAATACCTAGTTTAAATCATAATAACTAAAACATGCTAAATGGTTCAAACTTTTCATTTACAAGTACCAATTTAAACCAAAGTATTCCTAAATGGGGCAATGCATTTCATGTAATTCTTAACTTTGATCAATTCATTTCGAATCAAAATGATGATTTTACCTTTTTGTGCTCTAGATCACTCTTTTCTTCTAATTTGTTAGTACACATCATGTACCTTTGTTATTTTATTTTGGAAACATCCTAAGTGGGAATACGGTTCTAATTCATATACATCACCTTCCAATTCTTCCTGAGTTAAATTATGACCTAGTGGTATGACTTTTTCATCATTTTGATTAATTGAGGGCCAATTTTTAAGATTTACACCAAAATTGATTAATTGTGCTTAAAGATAATTAATTTGGATAAGAGCTTAAGTGGATTTTCCATGGAGGTTATTGGATATTTATTTTTGTAAATTGATTCCTATTAACTACATCACCTAATGACATCATCTATGGGGTGGCATCCAAAAGCCATAATTGCAACAAATATCATGATTATGGTCTCCATTGCCTCTTTAATTCCTTTCATGCCTCATTAATGCCCCTTCTTCCCAAATCATGATGAGGATATTTATGGATTTAATTACAAATATTATATTAATTTATGGCCACACATCTCAATCTTGAGATGGACGGTCATGGTTGATCCTGACCAATCTCAAAAATTTATAAATAGAAAGCCTCACACTACCATTTTTAAGATTAAATTATGTAAACTTATAATGCTAAAATCTCTCCACAATTCATTCATGTTTTTATTATTGTGTTATTTGCATTTGGATTAGCTTCGTTGATGGGCATAATAGATATTTTATATCATGAACTTAGGTTTTGCATAGAGTTATTGAGGCAATGGAGGAGAAAAGAAGCGATTGTTGACAAAGACTAGAGCTCTTGATCAAGGGGAGAACATGTTTGGATCCACCTTTGAGTAATGGAGTCATTTCAGAAGGTAAGTTGATTGATTTCTTTCATTTGTATCTTGTATCATTAACAACCCTTGCATGAATAGTTTGGCTTGATATGATTAGTTTTTATGCATTCATCTTTGTTTTATTGACTAATTCTTAAATAATCAAATCTTGTAATCCAATCTACATTTTTTCATGCCTGTTGGGACTGCACCCTACTAATTTGATCAAATAGCTCCTAAAAGCAACCTACTAACCATTTTCATGTAGAATCTTAGAGTGTGGGAGAAAAACAAGTGAAAATTTTGAGTAAAAACACATTTTTTGAAAGTCATGGTTTTGTCACTATGGAGTTAAAATATTGTCCTTTGGACCAAAATCCCACAATTGACACAATAATGGTTTTGTTTTTCAATCATGATATTGCATCTTAACTATTTTTTTTTGGGACTAACGTTTTATCCATCTACATGTTAAGTTATGATATTAAAATATTGCTACTTGATAGTAGTGATATTATAATACTATGATTTCACAAGTTGTGATATTGCAATACCATGACTCGACAGTCATGATATTGAAATACCATGATTTGATAGTCATGATATTTCTATTCTGAGTCATAGTATTGTGGTTAAACCATTAATTATTAAGTGACAATACCACAACTCTCATAGTTTTAATATTTCATTGTAACTTATGTTATTGTCAATAGGAGTAGTGATATTGTCAATTTTTGTTGACTAACCCATGATTTGTGATATTATGTTACCTAGTCATGGTTGTGTAGAGTTACAGTATGATGTAGATCATGCACAAAGAAAACATATTTAACCTTATTTTTCACTCACTTTCCTTGACAAAATTTCTTAATTTAATTCCTCATGAAATGATTTAAAAATTCATAGATGATTTGATATTGTCTAATGTGTCTTAGCAACCATCTAATCTTAGTCAACAACTTCATTCAACATTACAAGTTTTAAACTCTCTTCTCTAAACAACCTTGTTTACACTTTACACTCTCATTGTTTAAAGGTTATCCTCACACAAGAGGTTCAAATTAATTCAATTATTTTACAATTTAAATTTTTCTATTATTTCTCATTTGGGTTTATCTTACCTCCTTGACCATTCACTAACTCACCAACATCTCACAAATTCTCTTTGACCACTCTGTCCTTTACAAACTCAATCATTCTAACCCTGTCTTTCCTATTTTTTAGATTATATGCATCTATAATTTCTCAAATGTGAAATATAATTATTTATTAGGATACCATTTATACTCTACTAGTTGTCTACCAAAATTTAGAGCCTATTTCACTCTTTAAGTCACTTTTCTAACTTGATTTTTACTTCTGTTGACCCCAATTAAGTCCGTTAGGTCCTTTTATGACCCTATCTACATAAAATAGGTTAAAAACCATTTTAAAAAATGTATGTGACAAATATATAACCATAAAAATTCTTTTTTATATCAAAAACCCTAACTCTAAAGAAAATTTGATGAGTTTTGGCTAGTTAGATTAGGAGATAATCAACTAACCCTAGTTTAGGGTTTTACCATATCCTATCTCAACCAAGAATGTAAAGAATTAAATTGGAGGAATTTAAATACATTTAAAAGGCTAAAAATAGTTTTATTAGTAATTTTTATACCCTATTCACCTTTTTATATCACCTATAGGTGTTATTTAATCCTTTGTCTATCAATTCTAACTCAATCTATAACTCACTATGTACAACAAGGTATCCCAACAGCTATGTATCTTCTATGTGAGTAAAAAAATAAAATTAATACTCCAATAAAATAATCTAGAATAATTTAATAAAAATTAAAAGGTCTTACCTCCATAAACTATAGCTTGATTCCATCGATGGAATGATCTTTCCTTGCATGAAAGCAACACACATTCTATGTACTTCTAGCAAGTTTCTTGAAAACATAGAGATTCTTTACTAGTACTATATGATCCTTGGGATTTTATAGGGATTTATCCTTAAAAATTAGTATAAAAAAATATTATTTAGTTAATCAATCACTTAATCAATAAAAATTCAACGTCCATGCCTAATAATAGTCACAATGTAGTTTCTAAAGTATCTAATAGGAAAACAGGGTCTGATTATCAAATACTTGTGAACAAGTGGATTTATTTATTGATTTTAAATATTTGAACTTCAAATAAGTCTCACTCAACCTTAAATAAATTTTTATATAGTATTCCAATCTTATGAATAACTATCTTGGTAAGCACAAGTTACAATCAAAGACTCTTCCTCATAACACAAGGGTCTGATTATAGTCATGCATAAAGAACCATGTTTCTATTAACAATATTTGAAAGTATAATCTCAAAAACATTAAATATATCCCCCAAGTGCCTGTAAAACTATTAATAACTTTCCTTTTGATTATGTGATTAGAAAATTATAGTTTACACACTAATTCAAACACACAAAGCATATATTGAAACCTGTATCTTTTTCCTCTTGGAAAGGTGTTTTCTTCTCTTCACCATTCCTTTGAAGCATTGATTAAACATAACAAGTAATGTATTCCAATTAAAACTAGAGATAAATTCTAATATCATTCATTCAACCAAAACATTTTCAAATCATAACAACCACCATTGACCTCTAAAGGGTCTATATATCTTTGTTTTAATCAAAATAGGGTTTCACACTCCTCTTCCTTCATGATTGTCCACAATAAATTCATTATTATATATAATTTGAATGGAATAAAACACGTGATATCTAAAATTGACTCCCTATTAATCTTCTAATGAGGCATAACTACTTCTCGATCAACTTTCCCTCGTAGAGTTTATTGTAGGTTACTTTGTTACATGATATTATGTTTTGGATTTACATAAAATGACTCCTCCAATACTATGGCATTGAAATCATGACAATTTAACGAGCTATTACAATGATAAACTCCCTATACATACTTGATATATTTTCCTACTTCATAATTTTCTCAAAAGTTCCCCAATAAATCTTGTTAAGAATCAAATATTCAAAATGGGAAATGTCCAAATTCAAATTTTATACACCATAAAACACACTAGACTCCTCCAATGGACTAACCATGACCTCTAACACATATCAAAATACCTAATAGTCCAAACTAAGACAAAAATGAATTTTTTTGGGGATCCTCAAGGGATGCCCTTGCATCACAGTATTAGATTGTGGAGTCGTGGGATTGCACTATGTGAATCTAAGAGTTCAATTTTCAAAGTTACTTGCTTCATTTGAAAAAGTGCTTCAAAGATAGACTACGTGCTGACCATTTGATTGTAGGACCTACTTGTAAATTGATCCAATTGTGATTAATTAAGTCTTTTTAACCTCTTTTTAGTTTCTTAAAAATAATTAAGAACATTTCCATTTAGTGCTCAAGGAAAAATTGCTTGTTTAAATTGAATGTTTTTTTAGTTGTTATCTAAAGGTTTTTGCAACTTAAAGCCAAGGGGCCAAAGAACACCACCGAACATTTCAATTTAGTGCTTTAAAACTGAAATCACTTCAAATTTTTATTTTAAGTAAGTCATTTATCATTGTTTGCTTAGTTTAAATTTGTTTGAGCTAAAAAGAAGTTGTGTGTGTATGCTCTCCCCCCATCCCCTATAGGGAACTTGTGGGATCAAAAGCACCATCTTCATTGAAAATTACCTTAGTCCAAAGGCATAAAAGAGATGTTGTGAAGGCTCTCCCCAAAAATCGCATGGCTTGGGTGATCTAGAAACAACCATAAAGCTCTTTTAGTTAGTTCTTATTTTAATTGCATCTTGGCTTGTGAGGGGGAATTCATTACCTCCCATAACTTCTATAGGGAAGCTTTAACCTGAGTCTTCATCTCCCAGCATCATATTCAACCCCTCTCCATAGGGGGGTATATAAATTAGGATCCCCTCACTAGAATGACAGTTTAAGTGGTTAAACCATCTTTGCTAGTAGAGGCTAAGCCTAGGACATTTGAGCATGTTAGACATCACACTACACTGAGCAAGTGACAGATGTAGTGGTTGTAAAAAAGACTAGGCCTTTTTGCAACAAGACATATGACATGAAACCAAATGAAATTTTGATTCTCTTGTTTTTTGACATGAAATTTGGTAGACATGGGATCCATCTAGAAATGTTCAAAAACTTGTCAGTTTAGTAAACCCCACTTTGCCACACCTTGTCAATTTAGGGTTTAAGATGATTAATTAGTTGATTTGTCTTTGTCTTAGATTACTTGGTCTTGTTTTGGGTAAAAACTTGGTTTTAAACAAAACATCATAACCAAAACACATTGTCCACAAATTTATTAAACAAGGAGGCATTACGTTGTCTAAGTGAAAATCATCTTTTTCATTGTTTAAATTATCATCTTAAACATTGTGTCATATCATCTATTTTGGTGTAGTTATACTTCCAATTTGAGTCTATATCATTTGCCAAATTTTCTTAATTCCCTCATTTATAACTTAAATTTGGAATTAAACTTTTCTAAGTTTTAAAGGTTGATATGTTAAATTGAGTTCGCCATTTACACTTGACTTGTTTCAAATTGGGTTCAATTTCCCATTTGAATTGAGGTCATTTATAGACTCATGATCACATTATCGTATTTGGTGGAATCAATTCATCTTGTGTATCACTCATGCTTTGATTCCTAGAACACATTTTATTCTACCATTCCTATTACCATGTGGTGGCATTATGTTGCCTGTTTGGTTCTAGTTTTATACTTAGGAATTTTTGCATGTTTCCACATCATGAGTTTCTTGGTTCGCATTGTCTCCTTCCTAATCTGAAGGGATTTCTTATAGATTTCTAGTAGCAAGTCATTGAAGTTGAACTAGTTTTTATGGTATTGACATATCTCAAAATTTTACATTGTAGTGTATTAGTGACACTCTAGGATTTTTGAGTTATCATACCCTCTTCCAATTTATATGATTTTAACCCTACCCAAGGTTGAGTAATTTTTTGAACACATTATTCTAATTTTGTGTGGTTATAAGCCACACTCCTTTTATAGTATCTTTTGTACCTTAGTCATTCATTTGGATAAAATACCAAGTCTCCATACCTTGTTTAGAATGTTTGTAAAACATTGATCCAAATCTAGTCAAACATATAGAGCAACCCTTTCTAGATATGACTCAAAGTTTCACTCGTAGAGGGGTCCCTTATGGCCCTAGCTATGAGGATGAAATTTTTTATGATGGACAAGATAATTACATTATCTTTAAGTACATTACTACAACTATAGGATCCAAAGGTGATTATATTAAATATCAAGATAACTAAGATGAAGCACTCCTAAGGTTGATAGAATCTGGTGCTAGACTACCCTCAGATTTTCCTATGGAGAAATTACACACCTTACTTAGAGAAGGATAAAAACAATAGCAAGATTAAGATTTTGCATAATCAAACATACCTTCTTCCTCTAATAAAGGTGAAGACATACTTATAAAGTCAAAACTAGTTGATCAAGATCTTGTTAACAAGATTAAGAAAATAAGTCAATGGTATGTTGATCAGCTTATCATGGACTTAACTGACTCTCTTATTAATACTTCAATACATAATAATGCCTCCAAGGAACAAATAAATGTGATTAAACCTATGAATCAAACATTGATTAAGAACACAAGTGATCAAGGTATCTCAAATAAATAGAACAAAACATAAGAGGTTGTGCAAAATGTTTCACTAGACACGAAACACACATTATTTAATCACCAAGATCCTCTTATCAATTTAGAAACACAGAAGCCAAAACATTCAATTTTAATTAAGGAAATCCCTCAAGATAATTTAGCTATTTCATCTCAACCAATGCAAAAATTGGTGAATACACCAAGGAATCCCCAAAATCAGTAAAACACATATAGCTCAAAGCAACAGATTTTAAGGAATCAACAACGTATTTACTTGACTCTAGGAGTAAATCAAAACCAAGTCATAGAATTAAGGGTGTACATCCCTCACAAATCCATGAAACAATAGGGGCACATTCCACCCCAACAAAAATATGTTCTAGCCATGAATGCACCAAACATGTAAGAGTGGACTTCCATGAAGGAGATTGTGTCACGTTTGGAGATTGAAAATAAGATCAAAAAGTAAAAATTTGATGAGATATGTCCATATAATTTTCATTTAAGCATTCTCTAATCCCACTTTCCACATCATTTTGAGGCACCCTAATTTGATAAATACAAAGGAAAGGGTGACCCACGTGAACATATCTAGGATTTTTTCATATTATGCTAAGAGGTTGCTTATAGTATCGTGTTCCTATTTTGATCGTTTTTGTGAAGTTTAGTGGGACAAGATTTAGATTGGTTACTTAAGTTACCCAAAGGATAAATTATGGATTATAATGACTTATCTTAAAAAAAAATCAACCATTTCTCATACAACATTGAACATGATTTGACCATTTTTGACTTATGAAAAGCTAAACAATGAGATGGAGAAAGCTTCACTGCATATCTACAATGATGGAGAGATTTCACAAAACTTACATCCTGAGGTTGCACACAATATACATCTAGATTATGATGACTCATTTGAGGAGATAATAAATAAGGGTGTACAAATTAATAAGGCTCTTATTACCAAGGGCCTTGTTAAGATCTTTGCATAAGGTCAAACATCAAATCAGACCTCATATTCTAGTCAGACAGTTGCACAGGATAAGCCTAAAGGCTTTAACAAGATCAAGAACATGGTTGGAAATGGGGTGACTGAAACAAGACATGTACAAATGGTACATGATTCATTGGCCCCAAATGTATAATTAGCTCCCCCTAATCCACCACTTAATTTTTAGAGATAACCTCTACAAAGGATAAACCAAGGTGTTTTATGGGTCTTCAACACATTAGGAGAACCAATTGAAATGGTGTTCCAAAATCTCATAGCAGTTAACTTGATTGTATGGCTATTACTAAGGCCATTTCCTCAAGATCAACCAAAACCAAATTGGTACAAAGAGAATGAATGGTGAAACTTTCATTTTATTATTGGTCATGGTGTTTATAATTGCATCCAATTGTAACATATTATTAAAGATCTCATTGAAAGTGGTGAAGTTGAGATTAAGATAGACCCTAATCAAGACACAAATTAGGATATGGGAATATACAAGGACCCCTTTCCTCAACATAATCAACCACCACCAAAAAAAATCAAAACCAAGGACAAAACAAAGGATAGAGGGAGAATCAAAACCAGAATCAGGGTCAAAATCATAATCAAAATGAGTATGATCATGATCATAATAACCATACTAATAATGTCGATTATAACAACATGCCTTAAAACTATAAAAATATCATGGGATGCATTTATAGTACCCATATTACCACTATAACTATTAAACCATGTGAACCATCTCATTCTCCTCATATTACAAGACCCATGATTATAGGGGAAACACCCTCTCTCTCTAGTAATACCATGTCAAGTTTTCACAATTCTGTTGCAACTCCATTTGTATAGGTTACTATTTTTGGAGAGCACCCTTCTTATAATTATAATGGATCCTTACTGAATTAAAATTTGAGCAATGCAACTAGATGCCCACGAGTTACCCTCTAAGGCCTTTTGCCTTCATCTTTTGATTATATTGGCTACCCACCACCTCTAGGTCATGAAATCATAACTAGATGCTCGTGAGTTACTCTCTAGGGCCTTTTGCCTACTTATTCTATAGATCCTAATGTGAATATTGCACCAATGGATCCAAATCTGACTACTATCCCAACCAAAGCCAAGTCATCTTCTCCCAATGTTAAAAAGCCTTATAGTCTATCAGACCAATTGAGCAAAACCCCTGCATAGATTTCCATCTTAGATCTCTTGTGGACATCTAAAGTCCATAGAAATATCCTAAATATCCTTTTGAAAGAATCCATTATTTCAAATGATATAAACCCTAAACAATTATAGAACCTTGTGGGACATTTATCTTCATTTTTTCAAGTGACGTTTGATCAAAAAGACATGTCTATACTTGGACCAAACCATAATAACCCACTATACATTGAAGTAATAACTAAAAATCATAAGATCAAGTGGATTCTTATAGATAATGATTCAGGGTTGAACATCATATCTCTTAAGTTGGTACAAAGATTTGGCTACACTTTGAAAGACATTTAGCTAAAGATAATCACTATCAAGGCTTACGATAATGCTGAAAGGGAATCTACTAGTACTATTTGCTTGCTAATCATTGTTGGATCCATTTCACATCATACGTTGCTTCATATTATGGACATTTAATTACCTTATAACATACTTCTTGGTCATCCTTGGATCTATGAAGTATAGGTCATTCCTTTCACCCTACATTAGTGCCTTAAGTTCCCCATGATAGGATCGAGGTTACTATTCTCACTGATCAACAACCTTATGAATATTGCAAACATCTTGAGGCCCAATTTTGTAATTATAACTATTGTCTAGGGTATGAATTCATTATGAAGAAGAACAAGACTATAGTTTCACATCCACCTCCATCTAATTATATCAACCCTAGTAATCTTGCTTCCACTTTGGTTGATCTATTTCTTGTAGCTCTTAAAAATTAGGTTATTATTAAAGATGTGGGTATTTCCATATATAATCTTAAATATGCCTTCCATGTTACAAAGTTGCCTAAAACTCTAAAAGCATTCGATAAGCCTAAACCTTCAAAGAATCTTAATGAACACACAATGATTTAGCAACCAAAGAAGAAAAACCAAAAACCACCTATGGTTTTTATACCTACTATCATACCAAAGAAAGATCGAGAGGCTTTTACTGAGGGAAACTAGTTATATTATAAAGTCCTTGTTGATTTCTTTCAAAATCCTAAGTATCCAATCCCTAATTGGATCATGAATCATCTTGATTATATAGGAAAAGACCTTGGTCCATGAGTGTAAGGAATCATGGAACCCTTGTTAATTGGGGTACCTAATTTGAATCATGGTCTTGGATTTATACTTCTTGAGGGCGACCTCATTACTTTTGATAGTTATTCTTCTGAATTGACTAGTGATGAGACTCCTAGCAATGACACAGCATCCCATTATAGCCTTTTTCATGAGCCTATTGACATGGACCTATTTGATTCAAATATCATTTTAACCTTAACCATTGGATCTTCCCATCCTAAAGCAAGAACCTATTTTATTAATGCTTCCCCTCTTGAAGTAAAATATCATATTTTTACCATTGGAGCTTCCCATCCTAAATCAAACCCTCATTATTCCCTATGCCTTTGCCATCCTCAACTCATTGATTAAGACCAACAAAATTTGGTCATATACCTCAATGATTTTTAGAATTAAGAATCACTTGTAGAATACATGGGCCCAAGAAATGGATTACCCATTGGCGATCACAAATAAGGCTATGGCTTTTCATTAGATCCTTCTGCCTACTTTAGAGAGTAGGTAAACTTTATTGGTCATAATAAAGATAAAAAATCAATATATTTGAGTGAAATCCTATTTGAGGTGTTTTTTAATTAGGTAAAAAGTAAAGAAAAAGACAAGCCTTTGAGTGAAAACCCATTTTAGGCACTCTTAAGTGGGAAAGTTTACTCATTCACTCAGGATGCAGAATGTCCATCTAGCCCAAGTTCTATAGCTAGTACAGGCATCTCTTCAGAGAAAAAACAAATGTTTGAGATTCTTGCTCTTGATTTTGTAGAGATTTTTGCTACTTGGCCTTTACTTGAGATGGCAAATTCTGATTGTCACACTATCCAAAATTTGGAAGGAATAATAAGAAGATGTGGAAGAATAAGATGATCACAGTTATACCTTGTCTATGATTCTAGAAGATGGATCCACACTCCTTGTGGAAAACACAATAGAAGTGAACCTGGGAAATTATGAGGATCCCAAAATTGTTTATCTTGGATCTTCCCTTACTAAATCATAATGTGAACAAAATATATCCCTCCTAAGGGATTATATTGACATCTTTGCATGGGCATACTCTGATATGTCAGACTTAGACCCAAACTTGGTTGTGCATCACTTTTTTATCCATCTTGATGCTAAACTAATCAAGCATAAATTTAGGAAGATGCATCCATGCATCACCCTATTAGTTAAATTAGAACTAGAAAAGTTGCTAGGAGTAGGTTTTATTAGGCCACTAGATCTCAAACATAGTCCCAGTGAATAAAAAGACCCTGGGTATACATATTTGTATTTATTTTAAAGATATCAATAAAGTGTACCCTAAATATGATTTTACTCTACCCAACATCGACATGATTATCAACTCAATTGTTAGGTACGAGATGTTGTCCTTAATAGATGGATTTTCTATATATAATTAAATTAAGATAGCCCAAGAAGATCAACAAAAGACAACATTCACCACTTTGTGGGGAACATTATATTACCAAGTCATGCCATTTTGATTGAATAATGTTAGATCCACATATCAACATGACATGACTATCATATTCCATGACATGATGCATAATATTGTTGAGGACTATGTTGATGATATACTAGTAAAATCAAGAACAAGATCTAGACATCCTGACCTTCTATAAAGAATCTTTGAGAGGTTTTGTGAATATAACATCTACTTAAATCTTAATAAATGTGTCTTTGAATTCACATAAGGAAAATTTATAGGTTTCATTGTATCATAAAAAGGGATTAAGTTGACCCTACTAAGGTCAAGGCCATTATGGAGATGCCTCCACCAAACAATCTCAAACAATTATGAATCTTACAAGGAAAGATCTAACCTATACACAGGTTCATTTCTCAATTGGCAGATAAGTACCACCTATTTACCCACCTTTTGAAAAAAGGGGTAACTTATCAATGGGATGAAGATTGGTAGATATAATTTTCAAAACTCAAGACATATTTGGCTAATCCACTAGTCTTGAAACTGCCAACACCTGGAAGACCATTATTTCTTTACATATCAATGATAAAGCATGCATTGGGGGCACTTTTGGCCAGCATGATGATCTAGGTAAAGAACATGTATTATATTATCTAAGCCACACTCTAGTTACTTATGAACATAATTATATGCCTATTGAGAAGGTGTGTTTAGCTATGGTATTTGCTACCCAAAAATTACAACATTATATGCTAAACAACAAAACTATTATTATCACTAAGGTGGACCCTATAAAATTCCTATTGTCCAAGGAAGATTTTCAAGGATGCATGGATAAGTTGGTTATGCTCATAAGTGAATTTTATATTGAGTATCAAAATCAAAAAGTAATCAAGGGGTAGGTTATTGCTGATCAACTTGCAGAAGCCCCTATCATAGATATTTGACCTCTAAATTTTGACTTTCTAGATGATTCTATAATGGAAATAGAATAAGATTCATTTAATATAAACAATGGAAGCTATATGTTTATGGCTCATTTACATCTCATGGATATGGAGTCAACATATTATTGATTACACCTCAGGTGGATCTAACTCCCAAAGCATTCATATACAATTTCATTATACAAATAATTTGGCTAAGTATGAGGCATTAATTATAAGGATTTACCTTACTATACAGTGGGATATTTAGAGCTTAAAGGTCTATGGTTATTCCTAATTAATCATAAATAAAACAACTAGTCAGTATCAAACCAGAGATGACAAGCTTGTTCCTTACAAGCAAATTATTGATAATCTCAAAGGTCATTTTAAAACTCTACAGTTTGAATAAGTTCTAAGGGCCAACAATGGATTTGATAATGTCATGGAAATGATTGGATCCATGATATATATTTATGGTAGAGATAAATAGTATCATGTCCTGATTGAAAATATTTTTCATTTTGCATATGTTATACCAAATTCAGAAAGGGTATGCACCATTGCTAGTCCGAATCCCCCACCTGAATTACCCTGGTTTCAAGACTTTTATAACTACTTCCATCATCATGTTTTCCTAGTTGACCTATCCAATAGTTAGCATAAACTATTCCATCACCATTTATCATGTTATACCCTCCTTAGAGACACGCTTTATGATAAAGGCTATGATGGAATGCTTCTTCATTATTTATCTTTGGGATAATCTAAGCAAGTGTTGAGGGAGGTTCATGAAGGAATGTGTGGGGCTCACACCAACAGTGTAGTATTATAAAATAAGATCTTTAGAATAGGTTATTATTGGCCAAAAATGGAAATTGATGCTTGTAATTATGTAAGGAAGTGCATTCCTTGTTAGCAACATGGAAATTTGATACACGTGCCTTCTTCACCACTAAAGCTGATCACAACACCATAGTCATTCTCAATATGGGGCCTCAATCTCATCGAGAAAATAAATCCAACGTATTCATATGTCTATAATCATATCTTGACTGCTACCAAGTATTTTACTAAGTGGATTGAGGCCATTCTTCTCACTTATGTCACCAGGAAGTAGATTTCCAAATTTATCCATTACCATATCATCTGTCGATATGGCATCCCCATGTGCATTATATACGATAATGATGGATCCTTTGTAAACCAATATGTAAAATATATTTGTGTAAAATTCAAGATTAAGCACAATAAATCAACTCCATATAACCCATAAGGCAATGGACAAGCTGAAGCATCAAAAAAAACCATTGTATCCATTTTAAAGAAAATTGTTAATGACACTAGCCATAATTAGCACTTTCAAATATTTCCTACCCTTTGGGCCTACAAAACCAATCATCAAACCCTAATAGGAGCCACTCCATACTCCCTTGTCTATAGTATAAAATCTATTATCCTAATAGATATCGAGCTACCATCCTTGTAAGTATTACTGGAGCATATTGAAGATGATGAGGATTACAAAGTTTTAGGGTGGCAAGAACTAAAAATTATTGATGGCAAGCATTTAACTACCCTAGAAAACTTGCAAGCCTATCAGAATAGATTATAGAGAAGATAAAAAAGTGAATTCTCCCTTAGGAATTTGAGATTGGTGATTTGGTCTTAAAAGAGAACCAAAAGAACATAAATGCTAAATGCAAGAAAAAAGGTAAGTTTCAACCTAATTGGTCAAGAACATTTGTTATCACAAAAAATTATGGATCAGGAGCATATCAACTGGCTAAACCAAATGGTGAATAAATTATAGATCCCATGAACATCATGCACCTTAAGAGGTTTTATGCATGAACAACTATGAACCATTGTCTAAAATATACCTTATTTAGGGTAAACTAGTGTTGAAGTAATTTTATGCTAACTTGGACCACTCTCGCATGAGCCCTATTCCTTTCATGACTCTAGATAGTGAAAAAATTTGGAGAGTTGGTACTCTAAACATATTTTATCCCACCTTGGACCATCCATCTGTTGGACCCTATTCTTTGTTATGTCTTAGGCTTGTTGTAACCTAAACACTTTTGTCCCTTAACAAATTATGATCCTTATTATGTCTCATTCATGTTTTTATTATTATGTTATTTTCATTTGGATTAGCTTCATTGATAGGAATAATAGATAGTTTATATCATGAGCCTAGGTTTTGCATAGAGTTATTGAGGCAATAAAGGAGGAAAAAAGCCATTATTGACAAAGACTAGAGCTCTAGATCAAGGGGAGAACATTCTTGGAGCTACCTTTGAGTAATGGATTCATTTGGAAAGGTAAGTTTATTTCTTTCTTTCATTTGTATCTTGTTATCATTAGCAAACCCTACATGAATAGTTTGGCTTGATATGCTTAGTTCTTTATGTATTTCTCTTTGTTTTGTTAACTAATGCTTGACTAATCAAATATCATAATCCACTATACAAGAGTGGGTCTCCCATGAGACTCATCAATTAGTATGGTTTCTCTTTTCTTTTACATGATTTCATTCTCTCTTGCTCCTTTAACATATTTCATTTTTATGTTACTTATACATATCTTATTTCCAAAAAATAAAAAAATAATAATGGTATGTCAAAAATACCAAAAAATTCAAATATTACTCAGAAAACACAAAATTAAATAGTATATGCATTTATATGTTTGCATTTCTTATATTTGTTAGGTATTACATATGCTAGCTTTCTTAATATAGTCAGTTTTATCATACCTACATGCTTCACTTTTTCTTGTCGAGTGTTTTTAGATTGATATAGGTCTTAGGTCCACTATACTAATGTAAAATTGCTATTATCTACTTACTAGGGGCATATACACCGGTACGTAATTCTTCACTTGATACATTCACCCACTTGGGGGCATCCTATACATAATTTCAATTACCAAGTTCTATCCTTCTATACTTTACATCCCAACTTTAGCATTGTTATATCTTGATATTGATCATGTTACTCTTACTCAGATTTTTTGTTGGCTAATACTAATTTAGACTCAACATATGTACATCCTAGATCTTACATGTATTTGTATTACATATTCATGCATACTTTCATTTATAGCTTACCTAGTTTAGACTTGATTGTATCTCTTTCTTTTCCTATTTGAGGGCATTTGAATATGCCATTGCTCTTTGGCTCTATGCCATTTCTATTCACAATATGTATACTTTGGACATGTGCCCATGTACTTATGTGTGACTTCATGATTGAGTATGCAAACATTTGAACATGTCCTTATATGTGGATATAATCTAACTTGATTTTTTCTTATGTATGTGGACATTTAAACATGTCTTTATATGTGTTGTTTTCTTAAATTTAGTGACATGTGCCTATGTTCCTTGTATTGTGGTTCTGTGGCCTACTTTGTGTGCCTCATGTGTTTTATATGTATGATTTATTGTATGCATCATGTCCATGACACTTTTCTTTATTTGTTACATAAACTAGTATTTTATTCCATGAGGGATCTCATGCATCTAACCTTCCTACTTGGGTTTTGTGATGGAAATCAAGCTTAAATGTGAATACCTATAACTAATGATAATGGTAAAAAATGACCAAAACTAGAGTTACATCTATTTACATTTAAACAAAAATGCAAAAATAAAGAAAAGATAAACATAAATGATCCCAACTTTAAAATCAAGATATGAACAATCAAGACTTAATTAGGAACAAAAATGTTTAAAAACAAAAATAAATAAATAAAGAAACAAGACCAAATAGGAAAACAAAAGACCGAGCAACACCAACAATAATCAAATAAACACAGAAGAGATAAGCAAAAACATTTAGGGAAACACAAGACCAAAATGAGACAAGAAGTAATAAAAGGAAAAAAGAAGAAGAAATAAATGGAGAGGTGTGAAAGCACAAGAAAAAACCAATAAAACACAACAAAACATCAATAAAACTCAAATAAACACACACAAATAGAAACCAAGTTAGTGCAATTTAAGGACAATCATTCATGCATGTGTGGTAGAGGCATTACTTTCCACCACAACGTAACAAAGAATAAGGACACAAAAGTTTTTCCCTATTTAAAGAAGAACAATGGTAGACAAAATGTAGGAAGAGAAGAAAAGGGAGGGTTTGGCTCAGATAACTCTAGATGTATAAGACAAGTGGATGTTGCCTACATAGTCCCATGGATGCATGTTCCAACATGAACTTCAGGCAAAATGTAGTCTCCCAGGAAGTGGGATAGAAGAAAAAGATGATGATAAAAAATATATGATTAATATTATAGAATAAAAGGAAATACTTGACAAATGGTATTGGTCTTTCAAAATGGCAAGTTGGTGAGATGAATGAGAATGATCTTGCAAAATGGCAAGAGCATGACATGGTGGGATAAGATGACTTGTACAGTGGAAATTTAGTAGGATAAAAATGCTTGAAAAATGGTAAGAGCATGAGATGAAGAATGTACCAAAGTGTAAGATAATGTTTTTTTTTCTTTTGTTGATCCTTTTCTAATGTTTTTGGTATTTTTGGGATAAAATATGTATAAAGGGGGACCAACTAGTCAATGATATGCTCATCTAAGAGTAGAAGTTCTAATAAATAGCTAAGCTGACTACAACAATAATCATGGATATAAATAATGGAATAGGGAACTAACTGAGAGTTATAATAATAGCTAAAGTTGGATGCAATGACACATGCTTACAAATCAGTGAGATCAAAGATTTTGAAAAGATAACAATGTTCACCAGAGAGCAACAAATGTAATATATAATAGTGTGTAACATGAAATCAATCTAAAGAACCATGTGATAGGAAAATATCCTAAGCTGTAAATGTGTTCTTTCTCACTTGTCTATAGAAGAAGCTGAAAATATTGTCCTAGATAAAATTCTTTGTAGAACTAGCATCGAAGGTGTTCATAATGCTGATGAGACATAATCAGGATCATAATTTGTCAAGGGACAAAAGTGTTTAGGTTACAACAATCCTAAGACATAAAAAATAATAGGGTCCAACAGATGGATGGTCCAAGGTGGGATAAAATGTGTTTAGAGTACCAACTATCCAAATTTTTTCACTATCTAGAGTCATGAAAGGAATAGGGCTCATGTGAGAGCGGTCCAAGGTAGCATAAAATTACTTCAACACAAGTTTACCCTAAATAAGGGATATTTTAGACAATGTTTCAAAGTTGTTCATGCATACAACCTCTTAAGGTGCATGATGTTCATGGGATCTATAATTTTCTCACCATTTGGTTTAGCCAGTTGATATGCCCCTGATCCATTATTTTTTGTGATAACAAATGATCCTGACCAATCTCAAAATTCTATAAATAGAAATCATCACACTACCATTTTTAAGCTTAAATTATGTAAAATTATAATGCTAAAATATCTCCATAAGTCATTCATGTTTTGATAATTATGTTATTTTCATTTGGATTAGCTTCATTGATAGGCATAATAGATAGTTTATATCATGAGCTTGGGTTTTGCATAGAGTTCTTGAGGCAGTAGAGGAGGAAAAAAGCCATTATTGACAAAGATTAGAGCTCTAGATCAAGGGGAGAACATTCTTGGAGCTACCTTTGAGTAATGGATTCATTTGGAAAGGTAAGTTTATTTCTTTCTTTCATTTGTATCTTGTTATCATTAGGAACCCCTGCATGAATAGTTTGGCTTGATATGCTTAGTTATGTATTTCTCTTTGTTTTTTTTACTAATGCTTGACTAATCAAATATCGTAATCCACTATACAAGAGTGAGTCTCCCATGAGACTCATCAATTAGTATGGTTTCTCTTTTCTTTTACATGATTTCATTCTCTCTTGCTCCTTTAACATATTTCATTTTTATGTTGCTTATACATATCTTATTTCCAAAAAATAAAAAAATCATAATGGTATGTCAAAAACACCAAAAAATTCAAATATTACTCAAAAAACAAAAAATTAAATATTTTATGCATTTATATGTTTTCATTTCTTATATTTGTCAGACATTACATATGCTAGTTATCTTAATATAGTCAGTTTTATCATACCTACATGCTTCACTTATTCTTGTCGAGTGTTTTTAGATTGATATAGGTCTTAGGTCCACTATACTGATGTAAAATTGCTATTATCTACATACTAGGGGCATATACACTGGTACGTAATTCTTCACTTGACACATTCACCCACTTGGGGGCATGCTATACATAATTTCAATTACCAGGTTCTATCCTTCTATACTTTACATCCCAACTTTAGCATTGTTATATCTTGATATTGATCATGTTACTCTTACTCAGATTTTTTGTTGGCTAATACTAATTTAGACTCAACATATGTACATCCCAGATCTTACATGTACTTGTATTACATATTCATGCATACTTTCATTTATAGCTTACCTAGTTTAGACTTGATTGTATCTCTCTCTTTTCCTATTTGAGGGAATTTGAATAGGCCATTGTTCTTTGGCTCTATGCCATTTCTATTCACAGTATGTATACTTTGGACATGTGCCCATGTACTTATGTGTGACTTCATGATTGAGTATGCAGACATTTGAACATGTCCTTATATGTGGATATAATCTAACTTGATTTTTTATTATGTATGTGGACATTTAAACAAGTCCTTATATGTGTTTTTTTATTAAATTTAGTGACATGTGCCTATGTTCCTTGTATTGTGGCCTTGTGGCCTAATTTGTGTGCCTCATGTGTTTTATATGTATGATTTATTGTATGCATCATGTCCATGACACTTTTCTTTATTTGTTACATAAACTAGTATTTTATTCCATGACGGATCTCATGCATCTACCCTTCCTACTTGGGTTTTGTGATGGAAATCAAGCTTAAATGTGAATACCTATAACTGATGATAATGGTAAAAAATGACCAAAACTAGAGTTACATCTATTTACATTTTAAAAAAATGCAAAAATAAAGAAAAGATAAACATAAATGATCCCAACTTAAAAATTAAGATATGAACAATCAAGACTTAATTAGGAACAAAAATGTTTAAAAACAAAAATAAAAAAACAAAGAAACAAGACTAAATAGGAAAAGAAAAGACCGAGCAACACCAACAATAATCAAATAAACACAAAAGAGATAAGCAAAAACATTCAGGGAAACACAAGACCAAAATGAGACAAGAAGTAATAAAAGGAGAAAAGAAGAAGAAATAAATGGAGAGGTGTGAAAGCACAATAAAAAACCAATAAAACACAACAAAACATCAAGAAAACTCAAATAAACACACACAAATAGAAACCAAGTTAGTGCGATTTAAGGACAATCATTCATGCATGTGTGGTAGAGGCATTACTTTCCACCACAATGTAACAAAGAACAAGGACACAAAAGTTTTTCCCTATTTAAAGAAGAACAATGGTAGACAAAATGTAGGAAGAGAAGAAAAGGGAGGGTTTGGCTCAGATAACTCTAGATGTATAAGACAAGTGGATGTTGCCTACATAGTCCCATGGATGCATGTTCCAACATGAACTTCAGGCAAAATGTAGTCTCCCAGGAAGTGGGATAGAAGAAAAAGATGATGATAAAAAATATATGATTAATATTATAAAATAAAAGGAAATACTTGACAAATGGTATTGGTCTTTCAAAATGGCAAGTTGGTGAGATGAATGAGAATGATCTTGCAAAATGGCAAGAGCATGACATGGTGGGATAAGATGACTTGTACAGTGGAAAGTTAGTAGGATAAAAATGCTTGAAAAATGGTAAGAGCATGAGATGAAGAATGTACCAAAGTGTAAGATAATGTTTTTTTCTTTTGTTGATCCTTTTCTAATGTTTTTGGTATTTTTGGGATAAAATATGTATAAAGGGGGACCAACTAGTCAATGATATGCTCATCTAAGAGTAGAAGTTCTAATAAATAGCTAAGCTAACTACAAAAATAATCATGGATATAAATAATGGAATAGGGAACTAACTGAGAGTTATAATAATACCTAAAGTTGGATGCAATGACACATGCTTACAAATCAGTGAGATCAAGGATTTTGAAAAGATAACAATGTTCACCAGAGAGCAACAAATGTAATATAGAATAGTGTGTAACATGAAATCAATCTAAAGAACCATGTGATAGGAAAAGATCCTAAGCTGTAAATGTGTTCTTTCTCACTTGTCTATAGAAGAAGCTAAAAATATTGTCTTGGCTAAAATTCTTTGTAGAACTAGCATCGAAGGTGTTCATAATGTTGATGAGACATAATCAGGATCATAATTTGTCAAGGGACAAAAGTGTTTAGGTTACAACAATCCTAAGACATAACAAAGAATAGGGTCCAACAGATGGATGGTCCAAGGTGGGATAAAATATGTTTAGAGTACCAACTATCCAAATTTTTTCACTATCTAGAGTCATGAAAGGAATAGGGCTCATGTGAGAGCGGTCCAAGGTAGCATAAAATTACTTCAACACAAGTTTACCTTAAATAAGGGATATTTTATACAATGGTTCAAAGTTGTTCATGCATAGAACCTCTTTAGGTGTATGATGTTCATGGGATCTATAATTTATTCACCATTTGGTTTAGCCAGTTGATATGCCCCTGATCCATAATTTTTTGTGATAACAAATGATCCTGACCAATCTCAAAAATCTATAAATAGAAGTCATCACACTACCATTTTTAAGCTTAAATTATGTAAACTTATAATGCTAAAATATCTCCATAAGTAATTCATGTTTTGGTTATTATGTTATTTTCATTTGGATTAGTTTCATTGATAGGCATAATAGATAGTTTATATCATGAACTTGGGTTTTGCATAAAGTTCTTGAGGCAATAGAGGAGGAAAAAAGCCATTATTGAGAAAGACTAGAACTCTAGATCAAGGGGAGAACATTCTTGGAGCTAACTTTGACTAATGGATTCATTTGGAAAGGTAAGTTTATTTCTTTCTTTCATTTGTATCTTGTTATCATTAGCAACCCCTGCATGAATAGTTTGGCTTGATATGCTTAGTTATGTATTTCTCTTTGTTTTGTTGACTAATGCTTGACTAATCAAATATCGTAATCCACTATACAAGAGTGAGTCTCCCATGAGACTCATCAATTAGTATGGTTTCTCTTTTCTTTTACATGATTTCATTCTCTCTTGCTCCTTTAACATATTTCATTTTTATGTTGCTTATACATATCTTATTTCCAAAAAATTGAAAAATAATAATGGTATGTCAAAAACACCAAAAACTTCAAATATTACTCAAAAAACAAAAAATTAAATATTGTATGCATTTATATGTTTTCATTTCTTATATTTGTTAGACATTACATATGTTAGCTTTCTTAATATAGTCAGTTTTATCATACCTACATGCTTCACTTGTTCTTGTCGAGTGTTTTTAGATTGATATAGGTCGTAGGTCCACTATACTGATGTAAAATTGTTATTATCTACTCACTGGGGGCATATACACCAGTACATAATTCTTCACTTGACACATGCACCCACTTGGGGGCATCCTATACATAATTTCAATTACCAGGTTCTATCCTTCTATACTTTACATCCCAACTTTAGCATTGTTATATCTTGATATTGATCATGTTACTCGTACTCAGATTTTTTGTTGGCTAATACTAATTTAGACTCAACATATGTACATCCTATATCTTACATGTATTTGTATTACATATTCATGCATACTTTCATTTATATCTTCCCTAGTTTAGACTTGATTGTATCTCTTTCTTTTCCTATTCAAGGGCATTTGAATATGGCATTGTTCTTTGGCTCTATGCCATTTCTATTCACAGTATGCATACTTTGGACATGTGCCCATGTACTTATGTGTGACTTCATGATTGAGTATGCAGACATTTGAACATGTCCTTATATGTGGATATAATCTAACTTGATTTTTTATTATGTATGTGGACATTTAAACATGTCCTTATATGTGTTGTTTTCTTAAATTTAGTGACATGTGCCTATGTTCCTTGTATTGTGGCCCTGTGGCCTACTTTGTGTGCCTCATGTGTTTTATATGTATGATTTATTGTATGCATCATGTCCATGACACTTTTCTTTATTTGTTACATAAACTAGTATTTTATTCCATGACGGATCTCATGCATCTACCCTTCCTACTTGGGTTTTGTGATGGAAATCAAGCCCAATCCCCTTAGGTATCTACCCAGTTTCTTATTATTATATACTTTTATTACATATATCTTGACACCATTTTTAATGATAGACATGACATACATCTCACATTACATATGTATACTTATATTATCTTACATTATGACGTTATGTATGCACATTATATTGGATTATTAGTTGCATATATGCTCTAGCTAACACACATTTTATAGAGATTTTTTATTTTGAGAATAGTTCTTTCATAGGATCAACAATTCCCCTCAAAATATGGGGAATTCATAGGGGTTTTTCATAGATATCAGGCTCCTATATTTCACTTATAGTACATTTTTCATCACACAAGCTTAGTTACAAAAAATCAGACATAGGTAAACATAGTGGAAAAATAGTGACCCAAAAAGTAGTGCATTTGCACATAATTCAAACCATAAGGACACTAGCACCACATGGTTCTATTATCCAAGATATGGTACTAATAGCCTTAGTTTCATAAAAATATAGATTGGCCATAACACTATAGCAGGTGTAGTACATGTTTGCACATATTCATTTATAGGTTTATTAGTTATACTCAAGTTTTACTCAAAATCATACTAGTTTAGCTCAAATTCTTATCAATTTTCTAAGATTTAGAGAATCATGAGTGTCATGACCATTCACATATTTAGTTCATATACCCAAATATAGTTTATTACAACTCAATCTAGAATCCATATACTAAGATATCATATTTGAAGGTATACACATGGCACATTATTTATGTATGCTCACTTACACATCAATTGATCAGATGGAATGAATAATTCCATATCATTCTATACACTTTATATACCTGAGATCATATTCTAGGTTGCATACCAATTTCATGCCTTACTCCATCCATAATGGTTAGCATTCTCAAGTGGCTTGCTACTACACAAGGGTGGGAAATGATGGAGTCATAACCTAATTGAGTTCATGAGCCACCCACACATGAGGATTTAGAAAGATATTATCTTAGTCTAATATATTCACCAATTAATCACTATATACATGCACACACATAGGTTGTCACCAGGTTCATGCACTAGTTCACATACCCAGTGAGGTGTATTCATTCATTTCCTCTTTCCCATCTCTTTACTCAATTTTTACTTAGTATTACTTTTTTACCCAATTTAGTATTTTTATTTTGATATCTCTTAATTAAAGACTAATTTGTTCACATTTCATTTTTAGGATATGCATTGGAGCATGCTTCACATACTTAGACCTATCTTGACACACTCAGATCTAGCTTCACGAGATTCACTTCCTAAATAAGTCCAGGTAAGCTTATTTTTCCTTTATCCTAGTCATTTTACTTGAATTTATAGAATAAATGGGTGAGGGGAAAATGTAATCATTTAAAATTGGTATTTGAGTGTTAAGAGTGCTACTTGATACTACTTATCCCTAGCCTAGCCCTAGACCTATCCTAAAGTCTATTATCACACTTATCTAGTCTTCATTCGGGCCAACAACATCCCCAATCATCCCCAAAGTAGTCTCAAACCCTCATTTCTTGATCATGGCCCTTCATGCCT
The DNA here is from genome assembly GCA_037957365.1 of Torreya grandis. Classification (NCBI taxonomy): domain Eukaryota; kingdom Viridiplantae; phylum Streptophyta; class Pinopsida; order Cupressales; family Taxaceae; genus Torreya; species Torreya grandis. The sequence goes on along the minus strand of JARHVA010000026.1, from coordinate 1,723,855 downwards.
AGTGTTTTGGTAACTAGACATTAACACCATAATAAGGACCTAGAGCCACATGGTGCTAGTGTCCCCAAAATGATGTTAATTCCCTTTCCCCAAGCTTTTCCTAAATGGATATATTTTCAAGACTAAATCCTTTTAAGGTCATCCTAGACATATTTTATGATCTGTAAAATAAACAGAATAGTATATATACATGACTTTTAGCCCTCAAACCATTAGATGGAAAATTATATGAAAAATACACATTCAAACATAGAACAAGTTGATCACAATTAAGAATATCAATCCCTATTCTTCCATACTTATGTATAGTACCATATACAATAACCCTAATCTCAAATTTTACATATTTCCAGTCTCAAGCACAATCAAGTCATTGAAGGCCACTATCATATTAGCATTAATTTTAGTTACACTAGCATTTAGGTAGGGAGAACTAAATAGGGCTTGATCCCTCTTATGAGTATTGGTATGTAGTCAAATATCTTCACAATGCAGTGTTGAGGATGTCCAATCTACCCTACAAATAAACACACTATTCAGCTCATGCCTTTTTTATATGGAGGATTAGGATTTGTAAAATAAATCAGTCATTGTAAACAAAATATAGGGTTATATAACTCATGTGTATACGAATAGACTCCATAGACCCAGACAAAGGTGCACCCAAAATCTCATGATAGTCATGCATAAAGGATACTATCACCAATATTAGGACACTACCACCACTTTATCAAAATAGACTTTTATCTAATTATGGAATTAATGTTCAAGAGGGGATCTAACATTGGGATCTAGTTTAATACACTCAAACCATCTTCCATCTCAGTTTCTAGCTCATAGATCATCTGTATCAGGTGTTTTATGGTTAATTCATTACTTACACTATTTATTATTTTTTTTATAAAATTCAAAGATAGTAAATTATGTAAAAAATCAATGGATTTACTTATTACATATAATTTTAATGATTTATATAATAAAATATTTAACAAACATAGGATTTACATTCACTAAATCTTAAAAGGTTAAAACAACTACTAATAATTCATTTGTTTTTCAAGAATGTTATGTACTTAGTGTTTGATCCTATATACTAAGTATATATGGAGGCTATTTTCAAAAAAAATAATAGTTTTCTAGCCATATTTATTGGTATAAAAATTCAAAACAATGTTTCTAATCCAACATTCTGTACTGGTATCAAAATTTAGAACAATGTTTATAAGCCAAAATTCTTTGGTGGTTTTAAAATTCAGAATAGTTTCTAAGCCATCTTTTTGGTGATTTAAAAAATCATAATTATTTTTAAGCCAACGTTATATAGTGTATTTTACCCATTAATTATAGTCAAATGGATAAAATATCTATAGTCACTCTTGATTAAATAACTAAATTCATGGAATCTAATTTTTATTCATTCCTTTGAAGGCTTTATCTTATTAGCATTCATCTACAATAACTTTGTTATTTATTTATTTTGTGTTTACTTGTACATGAGTACCTCATCATTCCTATTTTTCAAGAGCCATACTTATGAGCCTTAGACATCTTCTATTTTACCACATCAACTAATATTATCTTTAGGTAGGTTTTGTTATATTTAATATTCACACTTGTTATGAATTCTACCTTAGGTAATGTTTTTACCAAGGTGATATTTAATATGTGAACAAAAACAAATTTAATGTTGGTATTTATCCCCACATGTGTGATAAAGGTTAGATTTAACATGGGAATGATCCCACTTTTCACACAGCTAATAATAATCTTTCACTCAAATCTTTTTCTTCTTATATAAGTAACCATTGTGTCCTTTTTTGGAATGGAGCTTAGAGTAAGTTATCCATAGATGGTGGAGATGTATTCTCTAAGGAGATTGAGTTTTAAGGCAGAAAATTAGTTTTTCACACATACATTTTATATTACATTTATTTAATATAATTTATTTATTTTGGATAATCTTTGTCTATTGTCTAAATATTTATGTGGATGGTGTCTATGCTAAATTTTCTAGAATTTCTATTTCTTGACATAGTTTCATAGAAAATATTTGTTTCCCCAATATAGAATCAAGTTATGTGCCATTTCGAAAATTTAAAATGACTAAAGCCACAAAAAACGAACCAATTTATTTTTAAAATGTACAATATATATTTTATATAATTGTATTTCTAATTATTGAACAATTTATGGCAAAAGACACACAACGTGCTAAACAAAACCACATTCATAACTAACATGGATCACATTATGAAAATGGATGCATGGTTGCTACACAACCATTCCCATACCAATTTATTTCATTTTCCTACATTCCCTCTATAACACTTTGTCTCTTACATAGATATCAAAGACATTAAGGGAAAATAATTCCTTGGAAACCATATTGGTCACTTTAAATCTATTAACACTTGAAGCCTAATATGAGGTGATAATACCATATGCATAAAGATTATGGAAGTAAGGTTTAATTTAATGACCTCCCTAAAGATTCCAAATTCATAAGGGAACAAGTCAATTATGTCTGTGATAATTTTGGTAGCCAAAGTGGCCACACGTAATTAAAATCAAGAATGCAATAAATTATGTTAGGGTTCTCATGATTACCAAAAGTTAATTAGCTAGTGTGTAAGACGTTTAAAAATCATGTGGGGTCCCTTAAGTTTCACCCCACGTTCAGGTTTCCCAAGGCCCACCATAGTCCCTACAATCCTAAAATGGCCCTCTTCAAAGAATGGGTTTAAAAACATTTTCAGTCCTTGAAAAATATTCACGTGGAATATCACAAAAAACCATTGGGGTCCAATTTGGTTTTCCTTGACCTTAGGTATATTAAGTGTTTTAAATTGACCATGTAAGTCTAAATGTACTAGCCCCTCCAAAAAGGGCTCTATTATTAAAAAGGTTAAAATATTACCAAGCTTTGAGTTTTGGCATGTGATTCCTCTTATGTGAAGAAGACTAATAAAAAATAATGGGAGCCCTTGGGGCTTCCACACTATTAGGGCTACAAAGTTACATAAATAGGTCATGCAAGGATATATGGTTTTACTAAAAGTTTTTAATAAAGTAGACTTAAAATTCATTTGAATAATACTTTATATCATATCAATTAATTTGGTCTTTTAAAATATTAATCTATAAAATAATTTAATAGGGTTAAGAAATTTATGATCAAAATAATTAAAGTTTTGGTTATATATAAAAAAATTGACCAACTTTGAAATGATATGTGTAGGTTTTTATGGATCAATATATACCAATTGGACACTAGCAGAAATAAATATGACCAACATTGTTGACTATGGCCACCTCACCAGTAGATTGTCATACTAATTCATCACTCCATTAATTACCTTCTCATTACTTCATAGAAATTATACCACTTCAAATCCATTCTATGGTAACCCCACGAGGATAAATCATCCTCTCAAGTGACTATTGTTGTCTAAGTGATGGTGGCTCAATGAAGGCTAATACACCTCACACTTATGAATCATAGTGGAGCTTTCAAGATCTACTTGGCCCTTTCAGGGTTGAGGATTGTAACAAGCCTTTTGTAACATTGAAGGTTTTTGGAGCCTTTTGGAACTTATCAAATAGTTTTCATGGCCTCTCAACCTAAACACACCATCACCACTTGCTTGATTCGCACTGCTTGTAACCTTTCCCATTGAGATCTTGAATTATTAAGGTTAGGGTTAGCGGCTAGTGGTTTGATATCCACTTATGTGAATAATTCCATAGGTATCTATAACATAGACCCCTTTTTTATTTGCTTTGGGGATGGTGGTGTTCTTATGGGTGACCAACCACTAGCCCTACCCTTCAAATATACTTTTTCCCTTTAAATAAAGGGTTTGTCTGACTACAAATTACCCTACAACTATCAAATTTACAATATTAATTATGAGAAAACTATTAGTCCTAAAAATATGAAACATATTTTGACATGCCTTATAAACTCTAAATTTTCATATAAAATTATTTTGGGCACATTTTTACGTTTTTTTCATGAAATATAATTGCATGAATTTTTTGCATTTTACAAAGGAATTTAGGGTAGGTTTGGTAGTTTACGTTCAAAATTTAAAATATCTTAATTTGTAAACCCAAAAATTATCTTGAAAACATTATCATATTTTTTAGGAAGCCTACTTTCTAATAAAAACAAATTTGGGATAAATTGGTGACTTTAAAATTTATTAAAAAAAAATTAAATGTGAATTAGCCCCTTTTAGGCCTAAAAGAAATAATATAAATATGATCATTACGAGGCAATGCTTAAAATTGTTTGTAGACTACTATGGTAAAAACAAACTAAAAATTTCATATACATTTTAAATTCAATAATACAATGCATTATAATGTCCTTTTGATTAATAAAACTCATCTTTATTTTAATTAGGATTTAAATGAGAACAACAATGATTTCAAGATCAAGTAATAAATTATATTTATTTTCTTTCAAAATAATTACATATTGAAATATTAGATACCAATGTTGTACAAAAACCTATAATCATTTGCATTAACAATTGAAATAAAATGTAAAGAAACTAGTCTTTAAATCAAGCTCCAATGCACTCCCACAATTCCAAACTAAGGAGGGGCTCACATCCCATCCTATTTCCATCATTAGGTGACTATCATTTTCACACCTAAACCCATTAATCGAATATCTTAGTATAGGTAGCACCAATGATCAAGGTAAAGTACATGTTGGTAAGGAAGGGTTATAAATTTCAATTATAAGGTGGAACATAAAATATTCACTACATAAATCCACATAAAATAAAATTCAATAACACACATATATAAAATTTAAAATATATATACGGAAGCCATAATGTATTTCCAACAATTATTAAGGCTCCCAAGCCCCCCATTATAGAAGAGGATTTATAGTCTCCACACTATGGGGTGTGACAAGGAGGACTTTGGAATGCTTCCCATTTCTCAAACCCTTCTCCCTTGTCGTGGGAGGAATTTGGAACGTGAGTATTCCCCTATCCACAGCCTATGAAATGGATCCATGTTTGTAATGTTTCATATGTATCTAGAATTTTTACCTTGATAAATTATATCTATGAATGATTTGACTTTAGATGTTCAATAAATCCCAAACCTTGTTGACCAACATTATGAACTTATAGAATAGGAGAAGTGATGCCTTGGGCCTGCTTTCCCAAACCTTGACCATGATAATCAAACTATTGTAGATATTTTTGACAAATCCCATACTGATTTGAAAATTGAGCCTCATTTTGGGGAGGTATATTTGCATCTCTTAATTTCTTTACCTATGTTTCTTGTATTATTTCTTACTCTGATTATTCTTTGAGAACCTTTCTTTATTTTGAGTTATGCTTTGGTAACCACTTTTGTATTGCTTTTAAAGTCAAACCTTTTTTATTTTGTAGATGTTCCATTTTATGTTTTTTGGATGATGTGTCACTATTTGAGTCATCTGTATCCATTATATTTTTTTTCCTTTTCAATGCTAAACATGAATCAGTTTAATGTCCATTCATTCTATGATATGCATAATAATATATAGATCTCTTCACTGGGTGTAAAGAAGGTAGGTTGATCAAATTAGCTTTAATCATTTACCTTAATATCTCATTTTAACTCTTATTGGACCCTTGTAATATTTTTTAATCACTCATAATAGATGAATTATGTTGTACTTTATGATTTGGATATAAAAGAGTGTTAGGCACAATTTTGTTATGTGTAGATGCATATACATGGTTTACACTAACATATTGTGAAGACTGTGTACATGTAATGTAATTTGCCAATAATGTGATTCTATAATTTTGATATTAGCATGTCCATACTGATAATTTGATCCCTTAAAGTCTCACAAGTGTAAACCCTAGTTGATTCTAATTGAACATGTAGGCATGCATCCTATAGGGAAGAGGTGTAGATAGACTAAGTATGGGCATTAGTAACGATACTATAGGTTGATTCATCTCATGGATGAGTGATAACATGGACCTAGTTATAGGGAAATTATCTATCACCCTCATGGAGAAGAGGAGAAGGAGAATATTTATATGCATAAGATATGACATTGAAACTTAAAACATAGTTGTTAGCTTATGTAATAGATCCTCTATGTATGTAAGCGTTTCTTTCTTAATTGAATTATGCATAAGAGAAAAATAGCATGATAAATATATAATGGCATATGACATACATTGAATTTGATATAAAGCATCATCTATACATGTATTTATGTATTTTTTGTGTTCATTCTGAATGATAAGAAACAAGCATGTAAATGAAAGTAATTAAATTTGTAAAAAAAAGTGATAAACTTCTTGTGTCATGATTATCATGAATATATCAAGAAAAAATATGAAGATATATGAATCTAAAATCTAAGTGTGGGTCTTAAAAGGCTGGGAACATAAACCCTAGGGTTATCTAGGGTTAGGATTTGAGTAATATTCAAAGTGAGCTGGGTTCCTAAATGTTTTAAACTTTTAGGACTTAGTGAATGTAAATCCTATGTTTTTTAAAGAGTTGATTATAATAAATAAGGGTATATATGCAATAAATAGTGCAAGTAATAACTTAGCTAGAAAATAATTGATATGGATGATTTATAGGCTAAAAACTGAGATAAAGGCTAGTTTGAGTATTGCAAACAAGATCCATGTGTCAAAAATCCTCCTAGATAATAGCACCCTAATTAGAAAGTAATGCTTTAATTTAACATGTGGTGCTAGTGTCCCTATTTTGGTGGTAGTATTCTCTATGTAGGATTGTCTTAAGATTTTGGGTGTACCTTTGTCTATATCTATGAGGTTTTATCCTTCGTGCATGAGCTATGAAACCCTACATATTATTTATTTTAACTAAATTTGTGAAAAAACTCTAATCCTCCATGTTGATATGTAATTTGGATGATACAGGCTAAAAAGTGTGTTTATTAGTGAGTTAGGTTGGACATCCTCAATACCCTATTATGATGAGAGTAGCCTACACATCAATACTCTTAAGAGGGATCAAGCCTAATGTACTTCTCCCCACCTGAGTGTTATTGCAATTTCAAGTGAAGCTAGTGTGATAGTTGACTTGAGTGCTTTGAATGTGTTAGAGACTAGAAATATGGGTAATCTGAGCTTAGGAATTTTGTAGATGGTAGTATGCAAAATTAGGGAAGAATAAGGATTGATAACTTTAATTATGCACAAATTTTTATGACTTTGCATCTTATTTCCATTTAGTGGTTAAAGGGATAAAATTCATGTATTTATATTATTATAGTGATTGTGTGTGCGCTAAAAGTGGTCTAGGTTGACCTTGGAAGATTTAATATTTGAAAAGATATTTATTTTTGAAAAGAGGAGGGAAAGGACAATGTCACCATTATTGGGACACTAACACCATACAGCACTATCGCCCTTATTATTGTGCTAGTGTCTAAGTAGAATAACACTACCCATAAAGGGCCAAGATACAAGAATAAAGATTTGGTGTTGTGTTATGGAGCCTATTTCTAAATTATAGTGTATTTCAAATATTGTACATTTAAAATGTATTATACAATCTATATGTATTTTATGGACCCCTTTTAATAGGAAACCATTTTGGGTTGATTCTACCCATGGTTTTGGTACCCATTATTTTGTAATACCACTTTGTTGATGTATTATGTATTTGATGGATATTTAGTAGGTAATTAATTATGAGAACTAGGTTTTGAGAAGGAAGAATAGAGTGTGTGAATTCAAGTGTGAAATCAAGAGGGTTTGTTGAGTGCAGCTTCAAATAATATTTGTGCATTGTAATTGTGAAGTTAGATCTGAGAGTGATTGTACTCTAGTGGCTTGTAATAAAATCTGAGCAAATGTTTCTTGGTGGATGTAGCCCACATTAGGTGAACCACATTAAATCTGATCCTCTTATTATGCATGTTTATTTTTATTCTTTATGTATCTTTGTTTATATTTATTATTATGATTCTATGAAATTGTTTCACATCGATTTATGTATTTATTCCTAACCTTTGGGACTAGTTTAGGGATGACTAGGGATGCATGTGGCCCACATGATTGCTGGATAAGTGTGAAAATAGGCTCTATAATAGGTCTAGGGATAAGTTATGCATAGGTAGTCTCAAGTAGCACTCTTAACACTCAAATACCACTTTTAGGTGATTAGACAAGGCCACGTGGCTACACACAATAGTGAAAAAGTTACCTAGCCTATCATTCAATAAAGTTACAATAATAAAGATCATAGAATAAGTGAAAATTTTATAAGGAATGAAAAATAAGACCATTCCAAGAACTCATGAATCTGAAGCATTCACAACAAAAAATTCACAAGAGGTTACAAGGATGAAATGTAAGGACAAGGTAAATCATATGATATTCACAATAAGACATACAAGTACAATGGAGAGAGCTTGCATAAGTAAGCAAGGAAAAATAAGAAACATTCCTAAATAACTAATGTGGGATAAATCCACGAAAAGGACAAAACTAAGAAAAGATGAAAAGATATATACAACCTAGTAAGCATGAGAATAATATACTCTAACACCCCCCCTCAAGTGAAGTTAAAGGATAGCAATAGTCAAAAAAATAAAGTGACATATCCATACTATGAATTCCAGTAACAAGGTTTGATCAAGTACTCATGTATAATATATATCCATGAAATTAAGAAAGAAGATGTCCTCATGAACACCCCCTAAGGATAACTTATAAGACCCAAAGCATGTCATGTAACTCAAAGAACTGAGGTGGTGTCAACAACTTATTGCTAAGTCAAAATCTACTCCAAGCAATGAAATCCATCTTGAATGTGATAATAAAAGAAGTGAATGTGTATCTCAATGTGTTTGGTCCACTGGTGATTAATTGGGATATAGGATATATGAATTGTATTATGGTTGTCACACCAAAGTACAATGGGTGAATCATATGTGAAGCTAAACTTTATCAATAATCGATGAAGACAAAGAACCCATTGACTCGTTATAATTGTTACCCTATACTCAACCTTTGTAGATGAAAGTGAAATAGTATGTTGCTTATTGCATACCCAAGAAACTGGAGAAGAACCAAAACAAAAAATGTATCCGAAAGTGGAATTCTTGTCATCAAGAGAAACTACCCAATCTAAATCAGTATACCTAACCAACTGATTAGAACCCCTGGTTTAGTGTAATCCAAAATGGGTAGTGCCTCATACATATCATAAAATACTCTTGGCATCATTCCAATGACTATCATGAGGAGCATGTGCAAACCTAAATAAAATCCCATCTAAAAATGGAATGTTGGGGTGAGTATGAGTCAATACTTGAGATTTCTAACCATCTACCTATATAATGTAGGATCACATAGAGGAGTAGTGCAGGTAGAAGTGAGAGTGACTCTAAACTGAAAAGGAGAGGGACTTGGATTGAAATCAACCATGCCAAAATGATTAATAATATCAAGTGTTTAATGTTATTGACTCAAATGGATCCCTAAATTTGATTGAGAAATCTTCAAACCAAGGAAGAAGTGCAAAAGATTGAGATCTATCGTATCAAACTTCACTAAAAGTGCTTATTGAATAGATAGAATCTAATAAAAGGAGTTTCCTATGAGAATTATATCATAAACATATAATACCAATATAAAAATTTCCTCCCTAACATGTTGGATATATATTGTGGGATCAGATTAGTAGCGAACAAAACTAGTTGAGAGCTGAAAATAATCCATATTCTCATACCAAGCTGATGGTTGTGTTTAAGACCATAAAGTGACCTCCTAAGTTGAAAAACAAGATAATAATAATGAAAAAACCTAGTAAGCTACTCTATGTATTTTTCCTCCTTCAAATCTCCATGTAGGAAGGCACTCTTAACTTCCATCTGGTACACTAGAAAACCCTATGATGTAACAAGAAAAAGTACAAGGTGAACAAAATCCATCTTAGTAATGGGTGGAAAAGTCTCAAATTAATTGATGTCTTTAACTTGTGAGAAACCCTTTACAATATGATGTGCCTTATACTTATCAATTGACCCATCAGCTACATACTTTTTGTGGTATATCCAAATGTACCTAACCAAATTTCCTCCCTTAGGAAGAGATACCAAATCGCAAGCATGATTCTTCATCAAAGAAGAATATTCATTTATCATCATATCATCCCACTCTTGTATCCCATGAGCCTATGAAAAATATTGTGGATCCCCAAAGAATGCCTAACACAAAAGTCTTGTACCTATAGAATGTGCATGATGATGTTTAATGGGTGGAAGATCCTATATAAAAGGTGCTTCTTTAGAAATTATAGTATGAGCCCATAATGGAATAGTGAAAACATCAGTGAAAATAAGATCCTAAGCATCCATAACCTCCTCAAGGGCCTCCTAAACTAGCTCTTCAAATAATGAATCCTCAAGAGAAGCTAACAAATCAACTAAAGAAGAAGAAGGCATAGAAGAAGATGAAGAGTCATGATAATTGAAAGGCTTATCAAACTATACATATTTTTGAAAAAGAACATCATGAGTATCATGATATAAAAGGTGATAAGCTCTCATGTCCTCATAATACCCTATAAATATCAAGGATTTACTCTTCTTATCCAATTCTTTCCTTTTCTTCTTTAGTACAAATTCCCAAGCATGGCTCTCAAAGACTCTAAAAATTGAGACATCAGACTTGGTTCTAGACCAAACCTCCTCTAGAGTCAAATGATCAAGTTCTCTATGTGGTGTGTGATTTTGAATGTAATTCACACAATTAACTACTTCTACCCAAGAGATGGAAGGTAAATCCCATGCATGCATCATGTAGTTAGACATTTCCTTCAAAGTTTAGTTCTTTTGTTCTACTAATCCATTTTATTGTGGAGTATGTGGAATAGAATTCTAGTGAACAATACCATGAGCTACCAAAAAATTAGAGAACTCTCTACTGAAATACTCCCCCCATTATTAATATGAAAATTTTTTATGCAACTACAATTTTATTTCTTGATCAAAGCCTTAAAGACTTTAAAGTGTGAAAAAATATCACCCTTATATTTGAGAAAATAAACCCAAGTACACCTCAATAAATTATCAATAAAAGTAAGTGCGTACTTATCTCCATTGAAAGGAGTAGGAAATACCATCAAATCACTATGCACAAGATCAAGTGGTGAAGAATCTCTCTTGGACATACCCTTATGAAATGGATCTTGGTGTCATTTCCATAATACACAACCAAGGAAAAATCCATCAAGACATGACACTGTAGGAAGACCATCAACCATACTATGAGTGCTCAACTCTTTCAAGTATCTATAATTAAGATGTTTAAATCTCTCATGCCAAATCTT